>CM019063.1:556910026-557442526 GCA_009667805.1 Leptobrachium leishanense
TTGGATCTTCTGCTCCTGGATCGCTGAGCGGGGAATCGGTGCCCCTGAGTTTAATCCAACGATCTGCATACTGTTTGGTGCCTGTTTATCAAATTGGCACCTTAAAGTGTGAGTATATCTCCCTTCCCTAATATACTCATTGAGTTATCACAGGCTGCACATTAATTTCTCCTTTTTGTATTTTTCCCTTCACCATCTCACCCTCGGAGGACGAGACACTAGGCTGGATAGCCCTACTGGATATGGAGATACCAAGTGCCAGCGCCTGACACCAGCTCTAATATCTGGACTCTCTACTCTAACGGATTTGGGGATTTACCGTTTCCTCTGGTTTGCCCGGCTGCTGCACACCGTCTCTGGCCAGTATTCATCAACTTTCAATATATATGTTTTTTTATTTTTTGGGATTGAGGACTGTGTTTCTGTTCCTATTCTTGATTTTTGCACTCTATAGACTCACCTGTTATTTTTTACTCTGACTCTGTGTTTTTTTTTTTTTTTTTCATCCTGGATGTATCTTTACATTCTGCTGGTGACTCTCGGATTTATTCCCTATACATCCTAGATTATTTCTATCCTATTTTACATCGTTCATATATATATTTTTCTATATATTTTTTTTTTTTCTTCTGCTTACTGGTTTTTGATTTTACAGAGTTGTTTCTCTATTTAATTATTATTTGTCACTTTGAAGTGTTTCTTCATTTATTCAGTGTTATTTCACATATATTTTATACTTTTGGTTTCTGATTATCAGTGGACAGCTGCTTTTCATATCCTTTCTATTTAAGGTGTTTTTACTTTATTACGACTGTCCAACTGCGTTTTTTACTTCTTTGCAAGTGTTTATTAGTAGAATTGAGTTACAGGTGTATTATTCCTATCTACCACTGTGCTTAAATTCTAGTCACCACATCTTGTTCTTCACTCATCATTCTAATAATTCCGTTCGATTAGTAATATAGCATATACACTTTGTTTTCTTTTATTTCCCTGCTTTGATAATAGAGCCATCTAGTGGCGCCACACAGACACTGCACTATGCCTAATCATTTGGTTGTGCGTTTCTGGTAACTAATGGGTTGCTAATTCTGTTTGTGGCTTGGCCATATTGTGTGTGCATTTGTGCAAAAGGATAGCAGGTCGCTCACCCATAGACTGTGGATAACGATACGATCTTATAGTGGTAAAACCACCCGTTATGAGCTAACATGATGAATGCCTAATTATACTTTCAACATTGTTTTTTGAATACACTGGGCTGGTTTGAGAATATCTGGGTTATACCCTTTTATTCTCTTGAAAACTGCTTGAAAGACAATTGCCAAATAGCTGTGGAGATTATGGTCTAGAAGGCAGCAATCTATTGCATACACTTTGCTCGTCTTGATATGGACACCTTTAAATATTTTGTCAGCTCCTCTTAAACAAGTATAATTGAGATACTTTACGACAATTATTACGAACCACGGCGGAGTTCGAATGCAATCTGAAAAGACGTTTGTATGCCCTTCTAGCAATCCTATACATCATGGTAGTTTGATTACACAATATGTTCATTGTTGTTGCTTACTACCAGATAGACTATGTGCTATAGAGATTGTTACTTAATCAGCGCTAGTTCTACTCCGCCTCATCGACTCTAATTACTAAGACCTGCTGATCATTATGTATATTCAGCTAAAAAACAATGTTATAATATATCTCACACTTGTGGTATTTTCTAATTGGCATCTAGCTATCTTCGATATCGGATAATGGTTGTCCGCATGTTCTTCCCTTGATATGCTCAATCGGAGTAATTTATCGAGTTGATGCGATCAGATTACTGTCTGTTCTGCTGCTCTTATATACTAGCTGTTCATTGAGTGCTTTGTAGTGCTTTGTAACACTAGTACTAACAGCAGTTCCTATTCTCTTCCTGGTTATCGACCTTCATCAACAACGGTTTTGGTATTTTGATTCTCTAGACCTCTGAAAGTAATCTAGAAATGATTTAATATTCTTGACCATCTCGTTGATATATACTCGTTTTAATATCAGTCCATACAGATGCACCAATTTATATGTCTGAAATAGTTTGTCTATCTATTGCCCCGATTGGGAACCTCGTAAACGCAATATAGTATTTTTGTGAAGGTTTCAGTACTAGCCCTCCAATATTACGAGGATGTCCTTATAGGACACTCAGCCAAGCTAACTCCATTGCCTGTGTATTATTATATAGCAGAACGTACGACTTTCACTTTTCTACTTTGTGTATTTTATATCATTATTTTTTTCTATATTTTTTCTTTTTTTGTTTGAATTGTTTGCAATTATTGCTCTAAATAAAAATTTCTTTTGTTTTTACATTTTTGATTTATTGGGTTACCCCCTTTTTCTGAATTGTTTCTGTTTTTTCTAAATCATTGTATTCAACTATATGCTAGTCCTGCTATTAATATTTTTATGTTTTTTCTACCATAATTATTTGCGATCAACCTTCTTTTTATAATCTCAGCAGTATTGGACTTGCATGATTTTATGAGTCTTGATATAGTATTTTAATGGTGGGTATTTGATTCAGGAAACCATCACAAGACTGCAGGAAATCTGGCTCATATATGCGATTGATAAATGATTCATTAAATCACTTTCCATCATGGTAAAGAATTAAATCTATTTAATGACCAAATTTTACTATTTCTCAAATATTCTTTATCTGAATTGTCCAGGTAATTTTTTAAATTACTGCTATTATATGTATCTTTATCTGGATTCATTCAGCCCAAGCTAGTTAATCAGGACATATAATTTAGATTTATTTTTCATGTTACTTTTTTTATCATTGTGCGTGTAATGAATAGTGTACTGGTCTAATTTTATTCGTCTTGAATTTCAATAAATGTTAAGTTAATTCACGTTCTCGTTTTTGCCTTCAATTGGAAGGTTCTTTTATTTGTTACAATATATTGATTATAAAACATAATGGGCTACATTACATACCTCCTGCTAAAACAGGGGCGCTAGGGAGAGAAAACTGTGCACACAGTTTTCTCCCTAGCGCCCCTGTTTTAACGGGAGATAACAATGCAGGAGCTTAAAAAGCTGCCTGCATTGTTACCGGGCGCTAGCGCCGCCGCGAGCATCCACTCGATGGAGTCCATAGGAGTTGAGTTTTCCCCTGCCGATCACATGACCTGCCGTATCTCGCCTCGCGAGATCCGGCAGGTCGGCATAGTGATCTGCAGGGAGAGACTAGGGGACTCCCCCCCCCCGTCTCTCCCTCGGTTCCCGGCAACAGAGGAGGCGGACGGAGTCGCGGTCCTCGACACGGGACAGGAGGTGAGTATCTGACAATTCTTTTAGTTTTTTTGGCTGGTGCTAAGGGATTCTGCACCAGCGGAATCCGTTAGCACCAGGTCTAGGCTGTTGTTACCTTTTTGTTTACTGTAGCAGGACGGTAATCAGCGTTAGGACTTTGTAATCCTAACGCTGATTAACACTTTGCGCTCCCCATGTTAAGTATAGGGAGCGCAAAGTACAGTAACCTCGCGCTGAAAATCGCAAAATACCAAACGCAAACAGGTTTCTTAACCTTTTAGCGTTTGGATTGTAATGTGCGGTTGCCACCCAGGGGAGCGCTAATGTTAGCACAATGATTGTAACGTGGCCCAATGTATATTAATAATTAATCTTGCTGCTGGTTATTTCTCAGTTTCTGTCTTTGTTGAAGTGTAACTTTGCGTCTCCTGGGGATCGGGTCGAGTCATACGGTTTATTGTAGAATAATGGTATATTTATATAATTAATTTTACACGTTACATCATTACAATATATTGTTTATAAAACATAATGTAAATTAATAATGAATCTTCCTGCTGGTTATTTCTCAGTTTCTCCCTTTGTTGAAGTGTAACTTTGCGTCTCCTGGGGATCAGGTCGAGTCATACTGTTTATTCTATGAATGATACAGAGATCTCAAGGGATCCAGACACAAACCCTTCTATGAGATTGTCCTCCTGCTCAGCGTCCTGTCCCTCCTCCCTCACCTGTCCTGCGGTTACACACATACATCTAACAATAAACGGTGTAATTACAGGGCGCTCGCCATGAGCTCATTGGAATAATGTGACACAGACGAAATAACCGGGTACTTTCCCATCGAAGAGAAAAGATCAAAGTGTCAGCTGCTTTCTCGCATTAATCGCAGACTGAACGCTGCTGTTAACCGTCTGTTCATCGCGGCCAGCGAGCGGCTCTTTACACGGATTGAAAGCTCCTGGGACAAAGCTGTTTATGTTACACTGTGTTCAGCGTTTAATAACAATCTATGGGCCATATTACATAGTTGGTGCTAACTTAACCAGAGCTGGTGTAAACTTCCCAGAGCCATTATAGCCTATGGAGGTTTAAATTTATTACAACAGCTCTGGTTAAGTTAGCACCAACTATGTAATATGGCCCTATGTGTCTGGTTTTGCTGCAAATGTTCATTTTTTCGTATCAGCACACACACATATATGTTATTTATAGAATTCTAAATATTCTTTCTAAAACCCACAATTCCCAAATGATTCTCAGTTATAATTCATGTTAAATAAAAGGTGATAAATCTCACGTGTGTGTTTTATTGTGAAGCTGTGTGAGCTTCTCTGCGGGCCCCTCTATGTGACGCATTTTCGATATCTTATTATATCATACAAGGTGGAAAGCCTGCCCAGAGGGCAGTCTATTGTGGAAGTATGCCCCAGCTCGTGGATATTGCCCCAGCACGTGGATACTGCCCCAGCTCGTGGATATTGCCCCAGCACGTGGATACTGCCCCAGCACGTGGATACTGCCCCAGCTCGTGGATATTGCCCCAGCTCGGGGATACTGCCCCAGCACGTGGATACTGCCCCAGCTCGTGGATACTGCCCCACCTTGTGGATATTGCCCCAGCTCGTGGATATTGCCCCAGCACGTGGATATTGCCCCAGCTTGTGGATATTGCCCCAGCATGTGGATACTGCCCCAGCACGTGGATACTGCCCCAACTTGTGGATATTGCCCCAGCTTGTGGATATTGCCCCAGCACGTGGATATTGCCCCAGCTCGTGGATACTGCCCCAGCATGTGGATACCGCCCAAGCTCGTGGATATTGTCCCAGCTTGTGGATACTGCCCCAGCATGTGGATACCGCCCCAGCTCGTGGATATTGCCCCAGCACGTGGATACTGCCCCAGCACGTGGATACTGCCCCAGCTTGTGGATATTGCCCCAGCTTGTGGATATTGCCCCAGCATGTGGATACCGCCCCAGCTCGTGGATATTGCCCCAGCTCGTGGATATTGCCCCAGCACGTGGATACTGCCCCAGCACGTGGATACTGCCCCAGCTTGTGGATATTGCCCCAGCTTGTGGATATTGCCCCAGCTTGTGGATATTGCCCCAAATTCAGCCGGAAAAAAAACAGCCAGAAATTTCCATTTATCAGCCGAGCCAGGCGCTCACCTGAGCATGGAGGCCGGCTGAGCAAGCAGGGTGGGTGTTGGGGGGGTGTGGAGAGAACATACTTACCTACATCGGCGTTGAGTCCTCCACCGGTTCCACACGTACTCACCTACATCGGCCCTTAGCTCCTCCAGCGATGGCAGTCCTGCATCCTGTGCCCGCTCTGTGTCGGTCGCCGGTATGACGTCACGAAAGCCTTTGACCCAGGGTCAAAGGCTTCTGTGACGTCATACCGGCAACCAACGGAGAGAGGACACTGGAAGCAGGACTGCCATCGCTGGAGGAGCTCCGGGTCGATGTAAGTGAGTATGTGTGGAACCGTTGGAGGACTCGAGGCCGATGTAGGTGAGTATGTTCTCTCCACACCCCCCCAACACCCACCCTGCTTGCTCGGCCGGCATCCAAGCTTAGGTGAGCCCCCGGCTTGGCTTGGGCCTAGAGGCCCAGCTGAGCTGGGGGCTCGCCTGAGGATGGAGGCCGGCCTAGTTGCCTGCGACAGCCGGAGGACAGTCACCGCTGGAGCTTAGGGCCAAGGTGAGTATGTGTAGGCAACATCCTCCTACTTTGGCCCTGAGCTCCAGCAGTGGCTGTCGCAGGCTGCTCGGCCAGCCTCCAGGCTTAGGCGAGTCCCCGGCTTGGCTTGGGCCTACATCCCCTCCTGGATGCGCACGCAGCCAACAGAAACCGGATGTGTGGCGACGGACATTTGATTTTATAGTTATAGATATTTATTTTTTAATTTTAGACGGCGTCACATTCACTGAGGACAATGACCCAAATTATAAATAAATCTATGTCTAATCTGTATCTGTCTTTGTAGACAAAGAGCTGCATAAAAGTTTTTCAAAAGTTAGGGCTAAGGCTGGGGTCAGACGAACGCAGTGTGAACGCGCGTGCAGCCGCACTTTATCACGGCCGTAGTAACAGCAAATGACGGCCAATGACGGTCAATATACGAAGTACAGCCGCACGAAAGTCCGGCCGCGCAACACAAGCGGCAAACAAACACATTTTATTCGAGAACGTGATACCACTAGTTCTGACGTACAGAGTGAGCTGCGTCTGCTAGCGGCGTGTTTGCCTGATTAGGAGACGTCAAACGCTGCTAATGTCCGGCCAACATAACGTCCAGATGCAAAAAGGGTTTTATTGATGATCCGTACAAAATCATGGATGAAAATGCGCATCGTATGACCGCTATCCCGGATTCCGTGAAAAATTACGTCCATTCGTTCGAACGCACTTTTTCACGGACGACGCAAAAAATGCGTTCGTCTGACCCTAGCCTTAATGACATTCTTCAGGGAAACGTTAACGCTCACTTGCGTGAGCATTAACGTTTACTGCGGTATTTACCACATATTACAATCCAAACGCAAACGGATTAAGAAACCTCTTTGCGTTTGGTATCTTGCGCTTCTCAGCGCGAGGTTACTGTACTTTGTGCTCCCTGTGCTTAACATGGGGAGCGCAAAGAGTTAATCAGCGTTAGGATTACAAAGTCCCAGCGCTGACTAAACGTCTGGCTCTGCTTAGCGCAAAGTTAACTAGAGCCAGGCTAAAAAATAAAAAAACAGAATCACATACTCACCCTCTGTCCCGCGGCGAGGACCACGGCTCCGACCGCCTCCTCCATCCGGCGGGAGCAGGGAAAGACTGGAGGAAAAAGTCACCCCAGTCTCACCCTGCGTATCACTAAGCGGACTGGCCGGATCTCACGAGGCGAGATCCAGCTGGTCACGTGACCAGCAGGGGAGAACTCAGTGGAGTCCTATGGACTCCATAAAGTGGATGCTCGCGGATGTGCTCAGTGCTGCTGCGAGCATCTAGGATTTTACCACGCAATAACAATGCAGGCAGCATTTTACGCGCCTGCATTGTAATCCAGCGTTAAAACGTGGGCGCAGTTTTTCCTCCCTTGCACCCGTGTTTTAACGGAAGATTGTAATGTAGCCCTTAATGTATCTATTCATAAAGATTTACATATAATGGAAAAAATGTTTGTTTAATTAATTAACAACATGCAAAGTGAGTGACGAAAAATCTCAATCAAATCAGTATCCGGTGTGACTGGCCTTTGGCATCCGAGCAGCGTCACTTCTTCCTCGTTCCCTTTCACACAGTCAGGAAGTTCCTCTGCGTATAGTTAATTTCCATTTGTGAAATAATACCAGGAACAAAAAAAGGGAAAAAAATGGAAATATTATTACTTTCTTCTGGTATTTCAGTGAGGAGGACGGCCGGATCCACCAGCTCATCCTGCAGCAAAGTGAAGGACGAACAGAGAACAGAGAGATCTCCAGTGTCCTTCCAGCAGCTCCTGCCTTCTCCATTGAGTGTGTCACACTCCTACTGCAATACTGTATTATCTCCCCCAGAGACTCTGCTGGGAGGAAACACATAATTATGCATATACATTGGGACGTCTGGTCTCTGCCAGTTTGTTTCACTGAGAGGCATCTCTGTATTTAATCTTTGTCCATTGTGATTCACTTTATATTGCTTCATAAGATTTATTTCAGAATGTGCTATTGATATTATGTAATCGTTCTAGTTGTTTCATGCTTGCCGGGGTTCCCTGATATAGGCTGTTTCATGCTTGCCGGGGTTACCAATATAGGCTGTTCCACGCTTGACAGGGTTACTGATATAGGCTGTTTCATGCTTGCCGGGGTTCCCTGATATAGGCTGTTTCATGGTTGCCGGGGTTACCTGATATAGGCTGTTTCATGCTTGTCAGGGTTACCTGATATAGGCTGTTTCACGCTTGTCGGGGTTACCTGATATAGGCTGTTTCATGCTTGCCGGGGTTACCGATATAGGCTGTTTCATGCTTGCCGGGGTTCCCTGATATAGGCTGTTTCATGGTTGCCGGGGTTACCTGATATAGGCTGTTTCGTGCTTGCCAGGGTTACCTGATATAGGCTGTTTCATGCTTGCCGGGGTTACCGATATAGGCTTTTTCATGCTTGCCGGGGTTACCTGATATAGGCTTTTTCACGTTTGCGGGGGTTACCTGATATGGCTGTTTCATGCTTGCCGGGGTTCCCTGATATAGGCTGTTTCATGCTTGCCGGGGTTACCGATATAGGCTGTTTCATGCTTGCCGGGGTTCCCTGATATAGGCTGTTTCATGGTTGCCGGGGTTACCTGATATAGGCTGTTTCGTGCTTGCCAGGGTTACCTGATATAGGCTGTTTCATGCTTGCCGGGGTTACCGATATAGGCTTTTTCATGCTTGCCGGGGTTACCTGATATAGGCTTTTTCACGTTTGCGGGGGTTACCTGATATGGCTGTTTCATGCTTGCCGGGGTTCCCTGATATAGGCTGTTTCATGCTTGCCGGGGTTACCTGATATAGGCTGTTTCATACTTGCCGGCCGCCGGGGTTACCTGATAAAGGCTGTTTCATGCTTGCCGGGGTTACCTGATAAAGGCTGTTAAACGCTTGCCGGGTTCCCTGATATAGGCTGTTTCATGCTTGCTGGGGTTACTGTCACATCTCGGTCCTGCCCCCTGCTGGTTGTAGCAGGGATTCATGCTTTTTTTGGTTTTCAGGTTCTACATCTATCTGTTGGCTGATTGGTCTGCGGTCACATGACCTTCTCAGCCCTATATATAGGCCCAGTAAGTCTTTTGCTCCCTGGGTCTGGATAGGTTACACCTATTAAGTTCCTGCTCTTGTTATATATTACTCACTGTTCTTGATAATATAATATATTGTATTCCTGATTACTCGTGTATGACTTATGGTTCTGACCCTTGGATTACTCTCACGTCTGTCCCCTAAAGATATTCTGTCTGGATTTCTCGTGTATGACCTGGCTTATGTTTTTGGACCATTCTCTTGTATGTGTTTAGTTTATGTGTATTTGCTCAGTAGATCTTTTGGTCACGAAATCAATAGCTCCTGAGCAGTATCTAGTGTTCTCTGGTTGTTCTGATCTTCCCGGAGGGAGTGCTAGGATCTGTTAAATTCTAGTTTTCCATTATAATTACCATAAACCTTTTTCAAGTTTCTTCTTATATATCAAAATCGAAGTAAGGCGCTGCGCGACTCTGATCAGAGGAGACGATAGACACAACCACACCGAGATATGGCAGATTATCATCTGATCAGTCCGTGGTCTATCAGGCTTGTTTATTGTTTCAACATCCAATAGAAATGTTCGTTATATATAAAAACTTCTTGCAGTTTTCACTCCCATCATAGGAATATGATACAACAACCAATCAGAGCAGATACATTTCTACGTCAGAGTTTAACCAACAGTGAGACAAAATTACTACATTTGATTCGGAGATGACTTTTTTCTAGTTTACACTGGTGTTGACACACCCTTTCCTGCACACAAAGGAAATGTCTAAATTCCACAGGCTAACATCCTATGCAAGTAAAAGACTTCAAGGGTTTGACACTTATAATGGTGGGGGGGGGTTGGATTTCACACTAATGCAAAAATAAAAAACTACCTATCATATTAAAATACCTTTCAATCGTCTCATTGATCACATATACAATCGTGATCACAAAAATGGATGAAACAAACTAGACAATTAAACTAATTATACCTGGGCCATAGTATCCTCGCCTAATACCTGTACGATATACGAAAAGGATTCCCCAAGGAGGCCCTTTATGAGCATAAAATATACTTATCTATCTAGATTCACTCTACCAGCGAACCACACTTGGAGTTTGGGCCAAAATACCTAATCTAGACATTGAATAACTATTTATTCCCATTTCCCAAAATGTACTTCACCGAACAAGAAAAATATAATAACTTGAATGTAAAAGGTTATTTATCTAATAATCAACATGAGTCGGATCTATATCTGTGTGTTTTCCTATGTTCAGCTTCACTCCACAAAACGCATACACACCTGCATTCATACACACTCTCAAGAAATACATTCTCATTTTCCCAAATCCATTCCTTTCTCAAACTTATCTAGGGGATTAAATAAAAAAAAAAAAATTCCATAATCTAATACCGTAGTCCACAGTGTGAGATCAAGGTCTGGTCTTTTTCAACATCCCAGTTTGAGACGCTGTCAGGTACCTGTTTTCCAGAGGAACCAATTGTGCAGAAGTAGCAGCCCTTTTAGTACAGCTATTGGCAAAAAGGGCTGAAAGGCATACACATACCTCTCTTGCTCAGTAGGAGTGATGTTAGACAGAGAACTCTTGGAACATTTCTTAGCACAACCACGGTTTAATATCTTTATATATATAGTGATAAACAGTCTCTCAGCAAGGTCAGTTTATAAGTAAAGGATCATAAAGGCAGGTGGCAATCAGGTGTAATCAATAACAGGCAAAGATTGGCAACAGGTATCAATATCAGAATATACTTGCTAGTAGATTTTCCAGGAGACAAGGATCAACAGCTTGGTGTAGGTAATACTTCAGCAAGATAGAAATTTAGCAAGTATTCAATGGAACAGGAAACAGGTGAGGATTCAGGCAAGGATTCCACAGGTAAGAGGCTTCAGGCAAGGATTCCACATGTAAGAGGCTTCAGGCAAGGATTCCACAGGTAAGAGGCTTCAGGCAAGGATTCCACAGGTAGGAGGTTTCAGGTAAGGATTTCGCAGGTAGGCTCAGGTTGTAAACCACAATAAACGAGCAATGACTTACTCAGCTTGTAGATTTTTTATAGTCAGGTATAACGAGTTGATTGGATCCAGCTGGCGTGCATCAGCGTGTCCAGACTTCCAGGTTGAGTTGCAGCTGTAATGGCTATATGGGAGGATGCCTGCTCGCGCGCGTGTGCTTTTCATTCAGACCTTAGTCATGGAAGGAGAAGGACCAGAATTATAATGTCTCCTCAGCATGGACAGATCTTGGGGCCCAGGAATTACCAGGAGTCCAGTCAGCCACAGGAAGAGCCGCTGAGGCCAGGAGAGGTACGTGACAGAACCCCCCAACAAGGCGACCCCTCTGGGGGCGAGATGGGTGTAATTGATGGAATCTCCGAATCAAGCGAGGAGCACTAACCTCTACAGCGGGAATCCATGAGTCATCCTGCGAACCATAACCCTTCCACCTGATAAGATACTCTAAACGACCTCTCCGAAGGCGAGAATCCAAGATCTCCTTGATTTCGTAGGTTTCTTCGTCACTCATAGATATAGGACCTGGTTTGCATGGGAGGCGTCCCGGAAAAGGATCATCATAGGCTGGTTTCAGTAACGACACATGGAACACAGGATGAATTTTATATGAAACAGGTAATAATAATTTGATTGCCGAAGAAGAGACGACTTGAATAATAGGAAAAGGTCCTATGTATCGTAACCCAAGCTTCTTAGATGGATATTCCACCTTTAAATGTCTTGTTGACAACCATGCTTTGCCTCCTACCTTGTATACCGGAGCAGGACATCGTCTTCTATCTGCAAATGTTTTGTACCTATATTGAGCACGTAACAATACAGCATGCACAGTCTTGTATACATCTAGAATATTTCTTATTCTTTCATTGGTTGAAGGTACATCACCTAGAATTGGAGAACCAGGAAGCATGATGGGATGTCTGCCGTGATTAACAAAAAAAGGCGACATACCGGTAGAAGAATGTTTCTGGTTGTTGTATGTAAACTCAGCTATAGGAAGGTACTGTATCCAATCATTTTGTAGATGCGTAATAAAGCAACGGAGATATTGTTCTAATACGCCGTTTACTCTTTCCGTTTGACCGTTGGTCTGTGGATGAAACGCAGTAGATAGATTATTTTGTATATGTAAACATTTACAAAATGCTGACCAGAAACGGGATGTAAATTGTGTCCCTCTGTCCGTGGTTATGGTCTCTGGGAGACCATGTAATGAAAATACATTTTTGATGAATAAATGAGCAGTTTTTGTAGCGGAAGGTATACTTTTCACTGGGATGAAGTGGGCCATTTTAGAGAATCTGTCTACTATGACCATTATGGTATTACAATGCGAAGACATAGGTAGCTCAGTTATAAAATCCATGGATATATCAGTCCATGGACTTTTCGGTATGGGTAATGGCTGTAACAGGCCTTGGGGGAGAGTATGGAGTGATTTAGTCTGAAGACATGTAGGGCAGTGATGGACATATGCTCTTATCTGTTTTTTCATATATGGCCACCAGAAGGAACGCTTTATTACCTCAAGGGTCTTGTGGAATCCGGTATGCCCTCCGATAGTAGTGTCATGGAAATATTGAAGAACGTGTAGACGGGCTTCTTGAGGAACGACTATACGATTGTTTTGAAATACGTAACCGTTCTTTTTCTGTAAAGGAATATGAGATATAGTATCTTTAATATCATTGGAATATAATTTTATGGTATCCCAGATGGAGGAGGTTCTGGTAACAAAACAGGATTTAGAAAGGATGTATTCATCTTCGTCTGGCAGCGGTACAAAATTCATACGTGATAAGGCATCTGCCTTTCCATTTTTGCTTCCTGGTCTATGGGTGATATGAAGATTGAACCGACAAAAAAATAATGCCCATCTAGCTTGTCTGGGTTTGAGGCGTTTTGCTTTCTGCAGATATTCTAGATTCTTATGATCTGTGAAGATTGTAATAGGAAATTCAGAACCTTCCAATAGATGTCGCCATTCTTCCAATGACATTTTTATAGCTAGAAGCTCACGATCACCAACATCATAGTTTCTTTCTGGTGCTGTCAATGTTCTGGAGAAGTAGGCGACGGGATGTAGAATTTGTTTATCGCCTACCTTCTGTGATAGTACTGCTCCTATCGCATAGTTGGAGGCATCGACTTCGATGGAATACGGGG
The DNA here is from genome assembly GCA_009667805.1 of Leptobrachium leishanense. Classification (NCBI taxonomy): domain Eukaryota; kingdom Metazoa; phylum Chordata; class Amphibia; order Anura; family Megophryidae; genus Leptobrachium; species Leptobrachium leishanense. Next base: position 556,923,294 of record CM019063.1, read on the forward strand.
TTGATGGATCCGGTAAAGACAATATGGGTGCTGTAACAAAGTGTTCTTTTAGTTTTTCAAAAGCTTTCTGTGCTTGACTGTTCCAGGAAAAAGGGATAGTGATACGTGTTAGTTCGTTTAAGGGTTTGACAATAGAAGAAAAATTGCGGATGAACTTACGGTAAAAGTTGCAGAATCCAAGAAAACATTGTACCCCTTTTCTATTAGCAGGGATAGGCCATTCTTCTATGGCTTTTGTTTTGGTCTTGTCCATCTGGATGTTACCTGGTGTTATGATGAACCCTAGGAATTCAATGACTTGACTGTTGAATATACATTTTTCTAGTTTACCGTACAATTTGTTCTCTCTTAGTTTCTTAAGTACTGATGTCACATGGTCTTGATGTTCTGATAATGAAGATGAGAATATTAGTATATCGTCTAGATAAATAATTACGTAAACGTCTAGTATTTCACGGAAGATATCATTTAAGAACCTTTGAAACGTTGCAGGGGCATTACAGAGGCCATAAGGCATCACAAGGTACTCGTAATGCCCGTAGCGGGAACGAAAAGCTGTTTTCCACTCATGTCCGCTTTTAATTCTTACAAGGTTATAGGCTCCTTTGAGGTCAAGTTTGGTGAAATATTTGGCATCCTTTAGTCTGTCCATTAACTCCGTAATTAGAGGGAGAGGATATTTATTCTTAATGGTTATATTATTTAATGCCCGGTAATCTATGCATGGTCTCAGGCCTCCATCCTTCTTACCCACAAAAAAAATAGGAGCTCCTGCGGGAGAAGTAGAGGGTCGTATGAACCCTTTGGTCAAATTTTCATCTATGTATTCTTTGAGCACCTTGAGCTCGGGTTCTGATAAAGGATACACTCGTCCAAACGAATAGGGGAGCCAGGGTATAAGTCTACAGGGCAGCCGTAGACCCTATGAGGTGGTAAGGTGTCTGTTCCTGTAGATTGGAACACATCAGAATATTCTCCATAAATTTCAGGTAAGGTGGTAGCTGCTATAGCAGTTGAAGAAGTGTTGTATGGAATATCAGTTGAGGTCTTCTGTTTTGGTAGATTTAACGTTAGCGTACCTCTTTCCCAATCGATGTACGGATTATTTTTTCTTAACCAAGGAAGTCCAAATATCAACGGAAAAGCTGGAGAACTCACGATATCAAAAGAAAATAATTCTTTATGCTGGGTACCTATGGATACAGACAGAGGAATTGTTTCTTTTGTAATGGGACCAGTTTTTAAAGGGCTACCGTCTAGTAATTGCAATGCCACAGAATGTTGTTTAGTTATAAAGGGTATTCGTAGAATGCTTACAAGAGTTTGATCAATGAAACAACCGCTTGCGCCAGAATCAATCATCGCGTTGAGGTTGGCGTGATCGTCCTTCCACTGGAGAGACACAGGGATGGTTAGGTGTGTAGATATATAACCATTAATATTTTTTATAGACATGGCATAAAACAGAGATGAGGCCTTACCTCTGTGGTGTTCTGGTTTCTCACCACATTCTCTTAGTTGATGACCCGAGCGTCCACAGTACATACAGAGCCCCAGTGATCTTCTACGTGCTCTCTCGTTGTCAGTTAAAGGACCTCTTATTACATTTATTTGCATAGGTTCTTCTGGTGCATGTAAGGCGGGCGAAGGTGTCGGCTGCATTACAGCTAGTTGAGGTGGGCGCTTGTGTATTGGAGGATGAAAAGTAGCAGCTCTTTCTGCTCTCCTTTCTCAGAATCTTCTATCAATTTGTGTACATACGGTCATCATTGATTCCATTGATGTAGGTTTTCCAGCTCTAGCCAGCTCATCCTTTATGTGTTCAGCAAGGCCGGACTTGAACTGTGCTAATAGTGCAGGCTCGTTCCATTCTGAGTCCAAGGCTAGATGTTTAAATTCAGTAATGTAGTCTTCTACGTCTCTTCTCCCTTGTTTCAGGTTAGACAATGCTTGAGCGGCACTTTCAAGTCTGTGGGGGTCATCATACATTTCTTCTAAAGCTTGCAGAAAGTAATTCCAGTTAGATAGGATAGGACTGTTGACATGTATAAGGTGATGAGCCCAGCACTGTGGTTTTTCTGTAAGCAAGGATATAACTGTGTTAATGCGTGCAAAATCGGTAGAGTAGGTAAGAGGCTGGAGAAGGAACATGATTGTACATGAAGTGATAAAACACCGAAACTTAGAACGATCCCCGCTAAACTTCTCAGGTGGAGAAACGTATGGTTCTGCTGATCCAGCTACTGGGTGGAAGGAAGGAGTATTAATCATAGCTGTAGTTCCTGGTAAAGGGGTAGAGGCAGCTAGTCTTGTGGTTAACTGGGCTTGTGTGGTTTGCATGAGGACTTGGTTCCTTTGCAGATCCTGGACTGCCAGTGCAAGACTTGCTAGTTGACCGGTAATGGTGCTCAAGGCCTCTGCTATATCTGCTGGTTCCATGAGATGGCTCGTTTATTCTGTCAGGTACCTGTTTTCCAGAGGAACCAATTGTGCAGAAGTAGCAGCCCTTTTAGTACAGCTATTGGCAAAAAGGGCTGAAAGGCATACACATACCTCTCTTGCTCAGTAGGAGTGATGTTAGACAGAGAACTCTTGGAACATTTCTTAGCACAACCACGGTTTAATATCTTTATATATATAGCGATAAACAGTCTCTCAGCAAGGTCAGTTCATAAGAAAAGGATCATAAAGGCAGGTGGCAATCAGGCGTAATCAATAACAGGCAAAGATTGGCAACAGGTATCAATATCAGAATATACTTGCTAGTAGATTTTCCAGGAGACAAGGATCAACAGCTTGGTGTAGGTAATACTTCAGCAAGATAGAAATTTAGCAAGTATTCAATGGAACAGGAAACAGGTGAGGATTCAGGCAAGGATTCCACAGGTAAGAGGCTTCAGGCAAGCATTCCACAGGTAAGAGGCTTCAGGCAAGGATTCCACAGGTAAGAGGCTTCAGGCAAGGATTCCACAGGTAAGAGGCTTCAGGCAAGGATTCCACAGGTAGGAGGTTTCAGGTAAGGATTTCACAGGTAGGCTCAGGTTGTAAATCACAATAAACGAGCAATGACTTACTCAGCTTGTAGATTTTTTATAGTCAGGTATAACGAGTTGATTGGATCCAGCTGGCGTGCATCAGTGTGTCCAGACTTCCAGGTTGAGTTGCAGCTGTAATGGCTATATGGGAGGATGCCTGCTCGCGCGCGTGTGCTTTTCATTCAGACCTTAGTCATGGAAGGAGAAGGACCATAATTATAATGTCTCCTCAGCATGGACAGATCTTGGGGCCCAGGAATTACCAGGAGTCCAGTCAGCCACAGGAAGAGCCGCTGAGGCCAGGAGAGGTACGTGACAGACGCATAATCATTAAATGTCATCAGAGCTCCCACCATAGGGACTCCTGAACAAGCTGTCTCTTTGCGCTGGTTGCTTATTACCTGTGACCTTTGACCTTGACACAAAATGTCCATGATTCGTTCCATATGCAGTCATTGTGACTGTCAGGTTTCTTGATGATGCGATACGGTTGTAGACACAATAAAGAAAATAAAAAATAAAATAAAATATGGTATACCCCGCTAATCATATACATCCACTCATTCATTGTCACTCTCAAATGCACAAAAACAATAAAAATGTTAATTTACACAAGAAGAGACACAGATAATAAATTTTAAAATTTCCCTGCAAAGCCTATCGGCCTCACGCAACGAGAAAAAAATGATACTACTTCTGACTCATTGTTAGAGAAAAATATATATATACGCAACTTTGGCTCAAAAGGGAAATAGCCGAAGTGCATATTCCACCCATTTTAAATATCAAAAAAAATATTTAATTACTATCCTATTCAGTCTTGTTCGGTGGTTTGAAACAAACCTGGTGTTTATAAAACACACCAATCCTCAAATGAAATAAAATAAAAATAAAAACAACTTTAATTTTACCGAATTAAAACTTTCCATTTACCACTATATATGTCAGGAAACGTATTTATGCAAATGCATTAAATTATATGTTCCTAAATACATTAATTAACTCTAATTTAATTGAATGTGATCTTCAATAATCCTAAATGTGTCAGGGAATTTGAACAATATTGATTGTAACCAAACAACAATAATAATAAAATATAAAATAATAAAAGACACAAAATAATTATCACTTAGATGACAACACAAAGATAATCCATCAGCATATAAAAATACATTATCTTATTTCTTTGTCTTCTGTCTTATTGGTTGAAAATAACAGTTTTGTAAAACTGACATGTCTTAAGTTTTATTTCCAAATCAATGATCTTCTTTAATTGCATGATTTATTGATGAGTTGTCGATAAACTAGAATGTTTTATTGCCTGGTGTCTGATAATTCCTTATAATCCGATTGATGTAACATTGCAATGTGAAATGATAATGTGTTTGAGTAAATTTCCTTCAATTCCAACAGCTTTATCAATATTGGTATCACATAATCTTCCATCTAGCTTGATCAAAGTTGGCATGCATGGGTAATTTTCACCTAAAGTAAAAACTTGGGGAAAAAATGTATTATTAACCTGTCAAAAATTTTAAAATTCATATGGTTAAAATACTTTTAAAATGGAGAAAAAAAAGCAACACATTTTTGGAAACAAAGGAAAAGAGTGGTCATGAGAGAGAAAAAATGGAGGAGAGGAGGGGTCATGAGAGAGACAACATGGAGGAGAGGAGGGGTCATGAGAGAGACAAAATGGAGGAGACTAGGAAAAGAATGTGAACTTCAATTGAAATAAAAAAACACAACAACAATATCATGAAATGGGAAAGAAAGAATAGAAGGGCATGTTTAAAACTTGACGCGTTAATTAGCACAAAGTTCTCAGAGGAAACTCAGAGAAAAAAATTCTTAATAAACATCAATAATCTTTATTAAGGATATTGGTTAAAAACAAACATTCAAACGTGAGGTGTTTGTGCAGCTATTTTAGAACCTGTTTTATTCCCTCCAAGAATATTCAATGGGGGCACAGTTATACGTTTTTTTTTTTGCACTTCACACCAAAAGACAAAAACATCAGACAGCAAAAAATAAAACTAGACATCTGGCTACCACTGCAGAAAAAGAAAAAAATCAAACAATACTCAGATACCAAACTACAACCTTCCATCTCCCTTAGTCAACTAAAATAAAACAAAAAAAAAACACCTTCTCTCATTTGAAATCTGCCTATATTCCTTTGTACAGCGCTACTAAACCTGTAGACGCTTTCCTTTAAACTTTCACTCAAATCCTTCAGCTTTATATCACTTCATCCTCTTAGATTCCAAGCAACTAAACATGAACCTACATATATATTCAATTATACAAGTTACAAAACTGTAAATGATCTCAGTCAGCCATTTTGGCAAAACATATAACCTATGTTAAGGTGTGTCAATCTCTTAGTGCTGGACTCAAACAAAGACCAGAGGAAATAACCGACCACGCCTCTTTTGGGAAAATGTCTAACTTATATTAACCCCTTAGTGACCGGGCGGTTTTACACAAATCCGTCTTTTAGTGACCGATGCTGGTTTTACTTTTCTGGGCTGTTAGTGTTTAGGTCAAATTTTCCTCTTACTCATTTATTCAACCCACACATATTATACACCCTTTTTCCCGCCATTAAATGGACTTTCTAGAAATACCATTATTTCCATCATATTCAATAATTTACTATAAAAAAAAATATGAAATATGATGAAAAAAATGGTAAAAACACACTTTTTCGTAATTTAATCCCCAAAATCTACAACCACCCAAAAAGACCCCAGCTAAATAAATTCAAAATTTTGTCCCGAGACTAGAAATACCCAATTTTTACATGCGTTTGCTTTTTAACCCCTTCACTGCTGAGACAGTTCACCTTTGTGCGCTGCGCTCATTCTGACCATTTTGTGCTAATTATTTTTAGATGAAAGCCTAGGTCTTATTTAATTAAACCCCCCCAGACAAAAAAAACTTAAAAAAAAATCTTTTTTTTTTTTTTTTTTTTAAAACCAAACCTGGTCATGTTTGGTATCATTAGAAAGGCCATAACCAGGCCTTTCAAATGATGTCAAATATGACCATCTAGCTGCATGTATCGGGAGATAAAGGGATCCTTATGATCCCCTTATCTTTACATGGCAGCTAGAGGGTTAACTGGCCCACTGACATCCTCACACATATGGTGAGGTTGTCAGTGGGTGGGGGGGACCTGGAGGCTTGGCTGACATCCAAGATGTCAGCCCCCCTCCAGGCTCGAATCGCGCTTTGGCGCCAATTAGCGCCGAAAAGCGATTTGGCAGCGAACGGCTTAATGCCATACATGGTTGGGGAGATAGAGGGCTCCGAAGGAGCCCCCCTTCCCCTCCATTGAATTGCATGGGGACGCCTGCTGATGACGTCACCACGCAGCGTGGCGACAACATCAGCCTCGCCTGCCCATGTAAGTCACATGGGCAGGCTTCCTCCCTGCCAGATCACCGTGGGATCCAGCGAGGGAGGTGAGTATCGGGCGGGAGGGGGATTAGGCGCCGCTGACGTACCCTGTACGTCCGCGGGTCTAAGGGAGACCCGAGAACAGGACGTACAGGGTACGTCAGCGGTCCTTAAGGGGTTAAGGCAGATTGAGCCCATCACCTTGATACACTAATTTTTTTTATATATCATACATCAACTTATAACATAACATTCACGTGTAACCTGCCTTGTCAAAGTATTGACTTTCTATGTTCATCTTTCAAACATAAGCTAAGAATAAAAAAAGCAGTCATCTTTGAAATTTACTGTAAAAGTAAAGCCCTATTGTCTCCATTTCCTGTGCCTTTTTTTTTTTACATGAGGCAAGGCAGTAAAGACAGAAACAAAGCAACCTGTTTTAAGAGAAGCAGTCCCTATACATAAATTACACATAAAAAAACATAATATCAAAACTACGAAATACAAAACATCAAAGATAAACACATACATTAATAGTTAGTAAAGACAAACATTTAAATAAACAGATGCAATCAATGGCAAGAAACAAAATAAAAAATAAAACAAAAACAAACATGCAATCTGAAAGAAAAAACATTTAGCAAATCCTTTAGAATCAGCGCGCAAACACATGCAGCAAAAAAATAAAGAAAAAATGGCAGCAGCGCGCAAGAAAATAAAAATAAAAAAATAAGAGGAAAAAGAAAAAACTGTCTCTCAATGGGAGATAAAATCATTTGATATATAAGAAGAAATCAAAATCTAATCAATTAAAATAAAATGCTACGAGCCAGAACTCCAGAACACAAAAGAGCTACACTATGGACACAAAGACAAACACATTTACTCAACGCTAGAAACATCTTTCAGTTTCCCGGGTGAGTGACATAACGAATACTCAGCACCAGAACTTCATCAGGGTAAATCAACATAACGAGTGAGTCACCGCTCACCGCTCATTAACAGTTCTCTATCAGGTGAGTTAAGATAAACAAACAATAAACAAAGAAAAACAAACAGAGCGTCCTACAACAACACAGTGGCTCTCACAGGCAGCCTCCCCATGGAAGCAAATATACTTTTATCTATATAGATAATTGTTTAACATGAAATCAATCATATCAGACAATTGAAGTATTAAATCCCACTTCTGACACCAACTGTTAAATTCTAGTTTTCCATTATAATTACATAAACCTTTTTCAAGTTTCTTCTTATATATCAAAATCGAAGTAAGGCGCTGTGCGACTCTGATCAGAGGAGACGATAGACACAACCACACCGAGATATGGCAGATTATCATCTGATCAGTCCGTGGTCTGTCAGGCTTGTTTATTGTTTCAACATCCAATAGAAATGTTCGTTATATATAAAACTTCCTGCAGTTTTCACTCCCATCATAGGAATGTGATACAACAACCAATCAGAGCAGATACATTTCTATGTCAGAGTTTAACCAACAGTGAGACAAAATTACTACATTTGATTCGGAGATGACTTTTTCCAGCTTACACTGTTGACACACCCTTTCCTGCACACAAAGGAAATGGCTAAATTCCACAGGCTAACATCCTATGCAAGTAAAAGACTTGCAGTGTTTGACACTTATAATGGTGGGGGGGGTTGGATTTCACACTAATGCAAAAATAAAAAACTACCTATCATATTAAAATACCTTTCAGGATCAGCAGTCCTGTTCACAGTACTTTTCAGGTACCAATGAGTTCTGCCCTGCACTCGGTTGAATTTTTTCAAGTCTCCATCTGTCCTGTTGAGAACTACTGTGTGTACATTATGCTGTATCACTTGTTTTAGTGACTCAACCCCCTGCTGGTTGCTGGGTTGATCACTCGCTGTTTTGGGTTCTATCCCTTTACGTTGTTAGAGATTATTGACTTCTTTAATAGGTCAGGGATATATTAATTATGACGTATATTTTTCTTATCGTAGATGTATATAGATATATATATATTATTGACAGTGCCTCCAATACCAGTGGTATAAATTGGTATTTAACCCCTAAGGTAGGGATTAATAACCAATCAATGAATATACGTCTTAACAAATATATGGCGCGTTATCCCGAGTTCTTTTGATGCTATCTAGATATTTTTAAACACAATAAAATCAATAAAGATGATATGAGACTGCGTAACGGTAAAATAATTCAAACCAAAATTTATTCACACGTCAAGTTTCATACAATCATATGTTATCGACGGATTAGCAAGATACAATTTACAAGTGATTATAGATCGTGATTAGTAGCGATACTGCGACACGCAATAATCTAATGGACAGATATTTTAGGTTTATAGACCGCACCACAGATATATACGCCTCAGCTCTTAAACACCAAGCTCTATTCTATTCACTTAAACCTTTCCCCTTATAAACCAATCCTCCACCGGGCTAAGATAAACACTCAGTTACTGGGCATCACCTGCAGCACAATTTATTATTGTGGGGGGCCTATTCACTAAATGCAACTTCCTTCAGGGAGATACATAACACACTCGATAGGGAGACTATCTCTTCCACAGATCAATCACAGCACTTCATTCGATATACGTTAACCTAACGCTCCTTAATGACTTACAGTGCATGCATTCATTCGGAAGGGCTGCAAGATGGATATGGAAGGAGTTATGCTAGATTATGAATGGGGCGGACGGCACTTGACATCTAAAAGCTATTTCACGGTCCCAGCGTGTCTCACTATAGGTATATAATTGATATTTTTAGATGTCCACAAACAGTATTCTTGGAATATAAATAATTTCACTAAATTATGGCTCAAGTATGCAGCCGGTAATAGTTTCTCCCTTAGCAGTCCTCTGCAGGGGACTGGAAGGTGGAATCACTATTCTGATTATTAGGCTCAAACAGCAAAATAATTCATTTATATTCCTTTAGTTTGTGATGGACATCTAAAATCAGGACTATGCAATTAGAAAATAGATATCATATTATTCAGGCATACTTTACCATCTGGTTAGTGAAGATAGAGTGGTGGAAGATTAGGGTGTGGTCGCGTCTTTAAAGGGGGCGGCTGATGATAATTGCCTTTCTCCCCTCCAAGCGTCCCTCAGGTCTCTCCCCAAGCTTTTCTCAGTGTGTGTTGATCCTTCTGCTCTGGAGTGTCCCCTCTATATAGTGGTCTTCCGCCCAGTTTTAGATCTAGCCCATCACTATGTGGCCTCATTTGATTGGAGGATATATATATTCATCAACTCCAGGGGTCTGTCCAGGTGTTATATTACCTGGCCAGCAGATGGCGCTCTCAGATCATCCATCAACCTTCTGCAGGAATTAATTTATGTGTTTGACCAATCTTTTACTGGTTTGGGGTCTTTTATTCCTATATCCCGGGACTCCATAGATTTTGTTAACAAATCAAAATTTATTTCTATTGTGGCATCGCCAGCATACTTCGCCACGGCGTGTGTGCATCTCATCACCCTTTACTTCTATCCACAGGGATGTGTATGTGAGGGGACATACATTCATTCATTCGTGGTATCGTTTTTAACATTCACACGTTACCCGACTTAATCGGCTTCATGCGGGTTAGTACACCAGACATTTGTGATGATCAACTAAATGTGGTAGGGCCTCTGTTTTTATAAGATGCCAAAATTATCAGTTCTAACTAATAAATATTCTCATACCATATAGTACATATTGCTGAATAGCATTACAAGCTGGTTTATCCAAGCCATTTAACCTCAGTTTTTTTTTTCCTTTATTGGGCAACCCTTTGTTCCCTGTTTACCTGGTCTTTCAGAGTTTCGATGTGACGAAATAAACACAATACTGAGATTTCTATCTTAGTTGTCCTTGTGTTCCCTTACTTTTAAACCATTTGATCTAACATCTGTTTGTTTCTCACAACCAGAATTAATTAAGGACAATGGATGTTTGCTGATAGATAACGAGTCTCGCTTGTTACATTGTCTTTAGAACGCATATTCTTGTTATATATTAACGACACAGACAAGTTGTTTGTGTGACGCAATTCCTGGCCCCAAATGTAAAAATTCCTGCGTTATAGAAATTTCATATCTAAAAAGGTCTGACAAATCCCCCTTTTCAATATCTACTCATCTAGATTCATGAGTAGGAATTGACATGGACCAATTGGATAGGAAATTTTACATCTGTATGGTAGCCTTAGTCTTTAACAAGTTGTTAGGCGTCGACTCCATGCGATAATTGGTGCAGAAGAAAAAAAAAATTGGTAAATACATGATGGGTTCTCACGACCATCCCCCTTTTGTGGTTCCCCCATTTCTTTTACGAACGGGGTAATCTGAGGGTGAATCAATGAACTCCAGTTGATGAACATGGATTTGAATCAAGCAGTGTTTTCCCCGGGTAAAGACCTTTCAAGCGAAACATCTTGTGGCTTGTTGATCTTTTCATCTATGGAGGTTGATTTTCAAATAACCAATAATGCACTTGTCGTCATCCTTCCGTTTCTTTGGGTATCCTTTATGACAGGGTGCTCCCATGACTTTCTGTCACTTCAAGCATGGCTGCTCCTGACATCTGAGTCTTTAGGACACGTCTCCATGCGAGTGACCAATTGTCACTTTACTCATCTTATCTTTCTAAAATGAGATGAACTTCATAAGAATTGATATACACAACATGTGAATGCTTAAGCTAACACTTCATCTTTGTGGCTTTAGGATCATGGTAAGTGGAAACGGGTAATCTTCCCCGTTTATGATTTATTCCATGCTTTCCCTTAGATGCAGCGCGGCATCTATTTTAATTTTAATGCATTTCATCAATACAGTGACACATAGATTATTAACCCTTTCAATTCTTGTGAGCCATTAAGTATATCATCCCCCTTTTGTGGGCTTGCTTTCCTAATAGGGGACTGAATAGGATAGCGCCCTGTAGAGATAAATAATATATACGTATTTATATATATATATTTCCTACAAATTTAATTTCTTTGACCGTATTAACTTGTTAAAACCAGTGATTGGATTCGGCCTTCCCACGAGGTTTACTCCTGCAATCATGCAGTAATCGTAGGGATTTATTATAACAGACCCTGTTAATACCTGTTTCTAACCTCCGAGGGCAACTCCATGAACTGGTGTTGAAAATCACTTTACCTGGGGTAGGGAGATTCTCATCCTTACCCACCGTACAGAGAACCTTAGGTTTCTTGTAGGCTAATGCGCAACAGGTATCTGGCTCTCCATCGGGGCATCTGGCTACGACGATCTCCTGAGAGTCGGTTGCGGTTAATGGCCTGTTTATATCAGAGGGACTAGAAGTAGGCTGAAAAATAGGAGAGTGGTTAGCATCCAACAGCAGAAATCCCCCTTTACATACTTTTATTAATATGTAGACCTGGGGATTCAATGGTGTCAGGTTGTGCCACCTATGCTATTTCATTCAGTTGTTCCCTCTGATTCAATAACATCTGAGGTGTTATTGATCCTGTGGTCCTTGGGTGGCCACTGGATTTATCCCTAAAGAGTTATCAGGCCGCTGTGCCCATACATACTCGGTGATCTTCTCCAATTGTTCAGCTAATTGATATAACCGGTATTCTAATTGGTTTATTCGGTCATTCTGATAATTTCGTTTAAGGTATCTATTTCTGCGGATCCTATTACGCTCGGGCCTAGAATTATTTGACGTGTCAGAATCAGCATTACTACTTCTGTTCTGACGGTGTGATCTGGGCCTGGGGTCTCCTGTCTGACCTCCCCTTCTATTTTCAGGGACCCTAACGCGAGGGGGTGACCTACCTATTTGAGGGGGATCATCACTTTGAGGAGAATCACTAGATTGGGGATACCTATTTCTTTGGGCAGGCCTAGGCCCTTGGGCATATTCCCTGTGACTATTGTGCGGTTGTGGCCATTGCTCATATCTTCTGCAGTCATTGGGTGACCTCTGCTCCCCACTTCTTGGTGGGTGCGGGGCAGGAGTGACCCTGGGGTTCCTATCTGGATTATTCCCTCTTACCACCTCAGCGTATGATTTCCTCCTGGCAACATATACCTGGGAGGCATCCTGATGTTGCTTAGGGGCAACTTGGCTTGTGGTATGGGCCCTTTTATTTGACCTATGACTCCCATGACTGGTCTCATTAGATGGCTGGACCTGTACTTTTATAGGCCTTGAAGGGATCCCCCTTTCGCCCTGTTTAACATCATCTGTGGGGCCACTTACAGAATCTACCCCACTGTCTCTGGCATGCTCTTTTAAATGAGGGCCAGCATCAGGCTTATGGTCAGAGGAAACAGTTTCTGTTTGTCTACTCTTTACCTGGGATATGGAGTCTATCCGGGCTTTTAGTACCTTCAAGGTTTCCAGTGAACATTGAATTTCATCTGTGTCAGTTTCAACACTTTCATCACTGGTTGACACCTCGGACTCGCTTGAAAGCATTATTTCCTGCTTATAGCCATACAGTTTCTGCTCTAAATTAGAACATTTCTCTTTAAAACTGTTTAATTCAACACAACTCTCTTTATATAACGCTTGTAAGCTTTGGAGTTGTTCTTGCAGTTTCTGGCTCTGTTCATTTAAAGTAATTATTTCTGTTGTGGCATTCTCAAGTCTGTCTGTTAAATCATTAACATTTTCTACTTTTGCATTTAAGTTAGCGATGGTCTCCATCATGACAACCTTTTGTTTTGTGTTTTGTTTATCCAATGCACAACACAAATACATTATGGAGGGCCATGATTCCATTATAATGCAATTCCTTGTTTCCTTGTCTTTTGTGTTTGTAAACACATCCAAGAATTTACACACATCCCCTTCTTTGTCCCACATATCGTGTACAAGACTTTGGGCGCGGTCTTTGATAGTATCAACAAGCACCATCAGACTGGATTTAATATGCAATGACTCTCTGATATGTTCTACCTCTTTACATATTTCAAAACGTCTTGTTACTTTTTTAAGTCTCGATTGAGAGATTGCCTTCTGGCTACCAGTATCTGAATCAGACATGTTTCTGCGCTACAGCAATCAGATAACAATACTTCAAAACAAAGTATCCACAGCCAACAACAAACGTTACTTGATTACCACTGTTTTAATCCAATAGCTTAATCTGCTACTTGACGACCAGCAAGTTTATGTTACTTTCACAAATACTTGATCTGGCGCTCACAACCACTAACTTGCTCTCTTACTTGATAGATAAACTTGATTTTATTGTGAAAAATTCATTTAGCATCTCAGCAGTGCCTCCAATATGTTAGAGATTATTGACTTCTTTAATAGGTCAGGGATATATTAATTATGACGTGTATTTTTCTTATCGTAGATGTATATAGATATATATATATTATTGACAGTGCCTCCAATACCAGTGGTATAAATTGGTATTTAACCCCTAAGGTTGGGATTAATAACCAATCAATGAATATACGTCTTAACAAATATATGGCGCGTTATCCCGAGTTCTTTTGAGGCTATCTAGATATTTTTAAACACAATAAAATCAATAAAGATGATATGAGACTGCGTAACGGTAAAATAATTCAAACCAAAATGTATTCACACGTCAAGTTTCATACAATCATGTTATCGACGGATTAGCAAAATACAATTTCACAAGTAATTATAGATCGTGATTAGTAGCGATACTGCGACACGCAATAATCTAATGGACAGATATTTTAGGTTTATAGACCGCACCACAGATATATACGCCTCAGCTCTTAAACACCAAGTTCTATTCTATTCACTTAAACCTTTCCCCTTATAAACCAATCCTCCACCTGGCTAAGATAAACACTCAGTTACTGGGCATCACCTGCAGCACAATTTATTATTGTGGGGGGCCTATTCACTAAATGCAACTTCCTTCAGGGAGATACATAACACACTCGATAGGGAGACTATCTCTTCCACAGATCAATCACAGCACTTCATTCAATATACGTTAACCTAACACTCCTTAATGACTTACAGTGCATGCATTCATTCGGAAGGGCTGCAAGATGGATATGGAAGGAGTTATGCTAGGTTATGAATGGGGCGGACGGCACTTGACATCTAAAAGCTATTTCACGGTCCCAGCGTATCTCACTATAGGTATATAATTGATATTTTTAGATGTCCACAAACAGTATTCTTGGAATATAAATAATTTCACTAAATTATGGCTCAAGTATTCAGCCGGTAATAGTTTCTCCCTTAGCAGTCCTCTGCAGGGGACTGGAAGGTGGAATCACTATTCTGATTATTAGGCTCAAACAGCAAAATAATTCATTTATATTCCTTTAGTTTGTGATGGACATCTAAAATCAGGACTATGCAATTAGAAAATAGATATCATATTATTCAGGCATACTTTACCATCTGGTTAGTGAAGATAGAGTGGTGGAAGATTAGGGTGTGGTCGCGTCTTTAAAGGGGGCGGCTGATGATAATTGCCTTTCTCCCCTACAAGCGTCCCTCAGGTCTCTCCAAGCTTTTCTCAGTGTGTGTTGATCCTTCTGCTCTGGAGTGTCCCCTCTATATAGCGGTCTTCCGCCCAGTTTTAGATCTAGCCCATCACTATGTGGCCTCATTTGATTGGAGGATATATATATTCATCAACTCCAGGGGTCTGTCCAGGTGTTATATTACCTGGCCAGCAGATGGCGCTCTCAGATCATCCATCAACCTTCTGCAGGAATTAATTTATGTGTTTGGCCAATCTTTTACTGGTTTGGGGTCTTTTATTCCTATATCCCGGGACTCCATAGATTTTGTTAACAAATCAAAATTTATTTCTATTGTGGCATCGCCAGCATACTTCGCCACGGCGTGTGTGCATCTCATCCCCCTTTACTTATATCCACAGGGATGTGTGATTAATCGGCTTCATGCGGGTTAGTACACCAGACATTTGTGATGATCAACTAAATTTTTTAGGGCCTCTGGTTTTATAAGATGCCAAAATTATCAGTTCTAACTAATAAATATTCTCATACCATATAGTACATATTGCTGAATAGCATTACAAGCTGGTTTATCCAAGCCATTTAACCTCGGTTTTTTTTTTCTTTATTGGGCAACCCTTTGTTCCCTGTTTACCTGGTCTTTCAGAGTTTCGATGTGACGAAATAAACACAATACTGAGATTTCTATCTTAGTTGTCATTGTGTTCCCTTACTTTTAAACCATTTGATCTAACATCTGTTTGTTTCTCACAACCAGAATTAATTAAGGACAATGGATGTTTGCTGATAGATAACGAGTCTCGCTTGTTACATTGTCTTTAGAACGCATATTCTTGTTATATATTAACGACGCAGACAAGTTGTTTGTGTGACGCAATTCCTGGCCCCAAATTTAAACATTCCTGCGTTATAGAAATTTCACATCTAAAAAGGTCTGACATACCTAAACACAAAGGATTTGTCTGTATATAAGGCAGCTCTCACTCTATGTAAGGTATATACCTAAACACAAGGATATATCTGTATATGAGGCAGCTCTCACTCTATGTAAGGTATATACTTAAACACAAAGGATATATCTGTATAAGGCTGCTCTCATTCTCTGTAAGGTATATACCTAAACACAAAGGATATATCTGTATATAAGGCAGATCTCACTCTCTGTAAGGTATATACCTAAACACAAATGATATATCTGTAAATAAGGCAGCTCTCACTCTCTGTAAGGTATATACCTAAACACAAATGATATATCTGTATATAAGGCAGCTCTCACTCTCTGTAAGGTATATACCTAAACACAAAGGATATATCTGTATATAAGGCAGCTCTCACTCTATGTAAGGTATATACCTAAACACAAAGGATATGTCAGTATATAAGGCAGCTCTCACTCTATGTAAGGTATATACCTAAACACAAAGGATAGATCTGTAAATAAGGCAGCTCTCACTCTCTGTAAGGTATATACCTAAGCAGTAGCACAAAGGATATATCTGTATATAAGGCAGCTCTAACTCTATAAGGTATATACCTAAACACAAAGGGTATATCTGTAGATAAAGCAGTTTTCACTCTCTGTAAGGTATATACATAAACACAAAGGATATTTATTTTATTTTATTTATTTATTTTTAAAGGATTTTACCAGGAAGGATACTTGAGATTTCTCTCGTTTTCAAGTATGTCCTGGGTTCAAGAACATGGTTACAGAAATACAAAGTAGTAAAATGCAAGAAATTAACACAAAGCAAATATACAGATTAACAGAAAATAAATATGTAGGAAATATAGTCACTGTGTTACATGCTTACAGGCGCATTCTGTATTGAGGTATGTTAATAGGGAACTCTTAAGGGACTTTAGACTGGGGGAAGATTTGATGGCATGTGGGAGGTTATTAAATATTTGTGGTGCTCTGTAGGAAAATGAGGATCAAGCCACTTTCTTTTTGTACTGTGGTATTGCAAGTAAGGTGCTGGTCCTGGATCGGAGGTTATAGGATGAGGGAGCTGCTGTAGGAAACAGTCTATTTAGATAGGGTGGCAGCTTCCCAGAAAAGCTCTTAAACACCAAGTTGGAAAGGTGAAGGGTGCGTCTAGATTCCAGCGACGGCCAGTTTAGTTCTTTTAACATGTCACAATATATATCTGTATATAAGGCAGCTCTCACTCTATGTAAGGTATATACCTAAACACAAAGGATATATCTGTATATAAGGCAGCTCTCACTCTCTGTAAGGTATATACCTAAACACAAAGGATATATCTGTATATAAGGCAGCTCTCACTCTCTGTAAGGTATATACCTAAACACAAAGGATATATCTGTATATAAGGCAGCTCTCACTCTTTCTCTGTAAGCTAAACACCTAAATTAAAAGCATATAGTTGTATTTGAGGCAAATCTTGCTCTCTCTATAAGGCACAGGCTTTGTATTTATATGCGCTATGCAGAGAGCAGGGGCTGCTTTATATAAAGGTATTTGAGTTGCATGTTGGTGATCACCTTACAGAGTGTGTGAGCAGCCTTATATACAGATATGTGCTTTGCTTTTACACAGAAGCGGAATCCGATAGCACCAGGCCCTAGCGGTGAGTAACTTTGCAGTAGCCAAAGTGGAATGGTAATTAGCGGTAGAACTAGGGCCGGCCCGTCCATGGAGCACTGTGAAGCACCACTCCAGGCGGCCCTTTTTCAGGAGCGGCATTTTGTTGCCCTGTCAAAGGCCGTGGCACTCCTACCCTGCTAGTGTCCCCCCCACTGACGGTTTTCCACATGAGAGGCTACGCAAAACAGGTGACAGGCGCACTTCCAGTGCAGATGTACGACGTCACCGGAGGTGCCCAGGTTAGCACGTTTTGAGCGGTCCCCTCGTGGCAGAATGCCAGCGCTTGCCTCTCCAGCATGCCACTGACCAGCCCTCCAGCGTCCTCTGAGCAGGCCGAGCAGCTCAGGGGCCGACGACCTGCGGGTGCTGGACAGCGCGTCCTTCGGTAAGAGGTGTGAGAGGGAGCAGTGTGTGTGGCACTTTTGTGTGGGTGCTGTGTCTCCCCACTGCCTGTCATATCTTGTCTGTTTAGCTCCCTGCCTGCCTGTCCATATTTCTCCCACCTTTCCTGTTTGTGTCCATGTCTGCCTGTCCATCTCCCCCTGCCCGCCCTGTCTGTCTGCGTGTCCATCTCCCCCCTGCCTGTCCTGTCTGTCTGCCTGCCTGTCCATCTCCCCCCTGCCTGTCCTGCTAGTCTCCTGTTCGCCTGTCCATCTCCTCCCTGCCTGTCCTGTTTGTCTGTTTGGCTGCCTGTCCATCTCCCCCCTGCCTGTCCTGTTTGTCTCCCTGTCCATCTCCCCCTGCCTGTCCTTTCTGTCTGACTGCCCGTCTCCCCACCTGTCCTTCTGTCCATCTCCCCGCCTGTCCTTCTGTCTGTCTCCCCACCTGTACTTCTGACTCTCTCCCCACCTGTCCTTCTGTCTGTCTCTCCACCTGTCCATCTGTCTGTATCCCTACCTGTCCTGTCTGTAAGAGCCATCTCCTTGCCGTCTCATGTGTGTGGGCGCAGTCAGTGGTCAGTCACTGTGTCAGTGCTCCAACTGAGCAGTCACACGGAGGAGCAGCTCGTGCTCGTCTCGCCAGGCTCCTTCTGACCGACCGCAGCACCAGCCTCCCCCAGGACCAGACCAGCCGACCAGACAAGGTACCGTATCTGGGGTCTGTCTGGGTATACATGTATCTGGGGTCTGTGTAGTTATATAGAGAATGCGGCTGTATATATCTAGTAATACAGAGGATACATACTGTATATACAGCCTCATTCTCTATATAAATACACAGGGTACAAGGCGAATGAGGCTGTATATATATGTAGTGTATGTGGAGCTCTGTGATACGATCATACACACCGCACATTACTGTGAGTTTTATTGCTGTGGATTCTGTGATACGCTCATACACACTGCACATTACTGTGAGTTTTATTGCTGTGGAGCTCTGTGATACGCTCATACATACTGCACATTACTGTGAGTTTTATTGCTGTGGAGCAAAAACTAAAAAAAAAGACCACAACTAATCAGGTAGACAGGGAAAAGACCCTATTCCTCCTCAAATAGGGCAGGGGATAAAAATTTGCAATAATAATATATATATTACTGCCAAACGCAATCTTTATTAATGGAGCAAAGCACACAAAAAGAAAAAACACAAAACACAAAACCACATTGACAGACGTATCTAAAAAACCATGTGCAGAAGGGCAATCATTGTATCCAAATTCAAAGCAGGTAACACGGATAGACAAATACTCATTATGACCTTAAACATTGGACTAATACCAATTTACTGAATACAGATTCATATATGCACAAATGACACAAAAACTGGAATGTGTAAAGAGTAAAGGATAGTTCAGATGAACACTGATTGGTCCTATCAATTGGCAGACTGTAACAATGCACAGGCCGCTAAGCAGTCTTAAGAGCATACAGGGTTATTCAAAGACAATCGAAAAGTCACCGCACGTTTGGTGACTTTTCGTTCTCTTCAGTTCGGTGTGATTTGGCGGTCCCATTTCAGCGACCCTGCGGTGTAATCAGCAAGCACCACAGGGCCGTCATAATGCAGGGAAAAGCTGCCGCAAACCTGCGAAACACTCACCGCAAAAACTGGCGAACGCACACCGAAACCCCGCAAAAACATCTGTATTAACCCGCCGAGCACGCCAAAGAAACCCAAGCAGCTGCCGATCACAGCGCAGAGCAGCCGCCGGAAAAACCCGACACCACAGACGAATGGAGTGAAAAAATAAAAACAGTACGCTTGCATGTTTGAAAAGTGAAACGCTGTTTGCAAAGAAATTACAGAACGAAAATGTTTGAAATTTACATATAAAATCCAATGAATGATAATAAAGAGGGCTGTTACAGGAAAATGAAAAAACGATTTAAAAAAAAATGGAAGAGAAATGTTGACAAAAAAATCCCGAAAAATGTCTAAAAGATTCTAAAAAATCTATAAATAAAGAGACTCTTTACTGCAGAATATTATAATAAACAGTTTATTAGATATTGAATTAAAACGGGAATATTTTTAACATTGAAGCCTATGGGATTCGCCTGAATAAACCTGTTGAATGAAGCCACCGAATGGCAGGGCATTTCGGCAACTTTTCACTGCTGGTTTTGTTCTCTGAATAACCGAAGCTATGGGGATTTCACTGCTCTCGAACAGGCACCGAACAGGCACCGTATGTGCAGGCAACTCGCCTACATATGGAATCTTTATTGCAGGAGGAGTCGATCGAGGGGGACAACCTCATAAGATGTGTGGGGAATTACGATAAGGGCCGGCATACAGTAAAAGCTGCAATGGAAAGGTACTGGCCCCTATTAACTTGGGATCCCCAACTAAAACATGCAAGGATCACCGCACGCAGCTGCCGGAACATTAACGATATGGTGGTAAGAAGCCATTATACAGCACAGAGATCACAATCATCATCCTGCTCGACTAATAAATTACAAGGCACATATAAATGTGGGAGGTGCGGTGCTTATACATTTATATACCATGGCTCTCGATCAATCAAAGGTTCTCGGCTATTGAAGAATTACCTATAAACAAAGTTTTAAATTGTAATACGCAAGGCCTGGAATATGCGATCACTTGCGAGTGTGTGATGGTATATGTTGGAGAAACATTCAGACCCTTTAAATACAGGATTTTGGAGCAAATACGATCAATTTGAAACCAGTGACTAGACATGTTCACACCCAACACAATAATGATTTGAATGCATTAGACTTTTGTGGAGTGGAAAAAGTTTTAAGATCCCAAAGACAGGGAGATAATGATCTGTTCCTGATGCGACGCGAATGCGTCTGGATACACCAACTTAAAACACTATGCCCAGCCGGGCTTAATGAAGGCTTTAGCTTCACACCATTTATAGGAACATAAATATGTGGAGTGTGTCATTTTATTTAACAATAGTTTGAGCACTCAGAGCTAATCCTAATGAAAGGAGCAGCAAATAGTTAATGCAGTTGTTAGTAGGGACAATATGAGATCTAAAGTGTTTGCAAAATGTTTACAAACGGTTTTCCATGTGGTTATAGTTATGCAATTAGTGGGTTAAGTAATATGGATGGCAGGGTAAGTTTATTACATATACAGTCTTGTGGAGGATGATGGTGAGATTTAAGGGTTGGGAGTGGTCTTAACCCTGGTAACAATATTATTGCAAACACCATGCTAAATATCATTGCCGCTAATGATGTATCCAGGTTGCATGTATTCACACTATTGCAGGTAATTAAACAAATTAAATGGGAATCTAAAAGAGTATAAAAACGCGCGTTTGAGGAAGGCAGTGAAACGCGTGTTTAAGGAAGGCAGTGAAACTCGCATTTGAGGGAGGCAATGAAACGCGCATTCAAGGGAGGCAGTGCAATTCACGTTTGTGGAAGGCAGTGAAACGTGCTTTTGTGGAAGGCAGTGAAACACGCGTTTGCGGAAGGTAGTGAAATGCGTGTTTGCAGAAGGCAGTGAAACTTGTGTTTGTGGAAGGCAGTGAAACGCGTGTTTGTGGAAGGCAGTGAAATGCGTGTTTGTGGAAGGCAGGGAAATGCGTGTTTGTGGAAGGCAGTGAAACGCGCGTTTGTGGAAGGCAGTGAAACGCGCGTTTGTGGAAGGCAGTGAAACTTGTGTTTGTGGAAGGCAGTGAAATGCGCGTTTGTGGAAGGCAGTGAAATGCGCATTTGTGGAAGGCAGTGAAACGCGCGTTGGGCAAATTAATGGATCAATAGACTAGAAATTATTGCTGCAACAAATGGTTGTATACTATGAGTTATAATTAACTATAGAATGCATTTGGTATGTTGCAACAATGTTTGCGCCTAATAAGCTGCAATTAATAGGATTTGAATTGATGATCACCTGCTATCTGTTGGATTGTGACTACGTGAGGCAATATGCTGCTGCCAGATGGGAAGCCTAGTGTTACAATATATGATATTAATGTGTTTCCTGGCAAGTAATAAGTGTGGTATGACTATACACTGGACTAGCGTATGAGTCCCATCCTAAGGAGACTCAAAGGACATGGCTCTCATTGTACTACGCTTCTAACTATGTTGTAGCAATTAAGGCATGCCAAGCAGTGTTTTTTTGTGTGATTGAGGCTCAGTTAATGGTGCTGCAGATCTAGTACTTTGCTGCAGTTATTGTATGTTATTAAAACTCTCACAATGTGAACAATGGGACAGATACTATGTTGCATTGAACAGTAATTATTGCTGCAGCAAAGTCTGTACTTTACAACCTACATTAACTGAATTTCATTTGATCGATTAATTACATATATAATGGTGACTACTTTGTAACATGAATTGGTTTGTATAAAGGTGTCATTGTATGTTTTATATTATACTACATGCCTCCTAGTATTAGGAGTGTGATATCTATATTAAGAGGCCAAGATATGTGAATTGAAGGCACTTGGCCCTAAGAATACTACATTAAACCATACTACAGCGCTACATACTAATGGTGACCTCCCCCTCCATTGAGGTTTTAACCCCTTAGTAACCAGGCGGTTTTACACAAATCTGTCCTTTAGTGACCGCTGCTGTTTTTACGTTTCTGCGCTGTTCGTGTTTAGGTCAAATTTTCATCTTACTCGTTTATACAACCCACACATATTATCACCGTTTTTCCTGCCATTAAATGTACTTTCTAAAAAATAGCATTATTTCCATCATATCCTATAATATACTATAAAAACAAATATGAAATACTAGGTGTAAAGCCTGCCCAGAGGGCAATCTATTGATAAGTGTGGTGCGTTGTGCTTGGTTCTGTGCTCGGTGCCGTTTATTGTGCTGTGTTTGGCTCTGTGCCGTTTATTCTGTTGTGCTCGGCTCTGTGCCGTCTATTGTACTGTGCTCGGCTCTGTGGCGTTTTTATTGTGCTGGGCTCTGTGGCGTTTGCTCTGTGCTCTGCTCCGTGCCGTATATTGTGCTCTGCTTTTATTGTGCTCTGCGCCGTTTATTGTGTTGTGCTTGGTTCTGTGCTCGGCGCCGTTTATTGTGCTGTGATTGGCTGTGCCGTATATTGTGCTGTGCTCTGTGCCGTATATTGTGCTGTGCTCTGTGCCGTATATTGTGCTGTGCTCTGTGCCGTATATTGTCCTCGGCTCTGTGCCGTATATTGTGCTCGGCTCTGTGCCGTATATTGTGCTCGGCGCTGTGCCGTTTATTGTGCTTGGCTCTGTGCCGTCTATTGTGCTGTGCTTGGCTCTGTGGCGTTTATTGTGCTCGGCTCTGTGGCATTTATTGTGCTCGGCTCTGTGGCGTTTATTGTGCTCGGCTCTGTGGCGTTTATTGTGCTCGGCTCGGTGGCGTTTATTGTGCTCGGCTCTGTGCCGTATATTGTGCTCGGCTCTGTGCCGTTTATTGTGCTTGGCTCTGTGCAGTCTATTGTGCCGTGCTCGACTCTGTGCCTTCTATTGTGCTCTGCTCTGTGCCTTTAATGGGTTGTGCTCTGCTCTGTGCCATCTATTGTGCTCTGCTCTGTGCCATCTATTGTGCTCTGCTTGGCGCTCTGCTCTGTGCTCTGCTCAGCGCTGGGCTCAGGTACTGGGCTCAGGCGCTGGGCTCTGCGCTCAGGCGCTGGCTCGCCCAAGCTTGGATGCCGGCCGAGCTACTTGCTTGGCCGGCATCCAGGCTAAGGCGAGCCCCCGGCTTGGCCTGGGCCTAGAGGCCCAGCCGAGCCGGGGGCTCGCCTGAGCCTGGATGCCAGCCATACACACACACACTGTAACAACCATATATATGTATGTGTGTGTATATATATCCACATGGGGTTACAGTGTGTGTGTGTGTGTATATATATATATACGGAATGCGCATGCGCACAGCCCACGGGGTGCTGTGGCGGTTGGAATGCGCGCGCAGCCGGGTGCACGCGTGCCACCCGCCGCAGCACGCCCAAAGCGTCCTACGGAGGTTTGCTGCACGCGCATCCAACCTCCGTTGGACGCTTTGGGCGTGCTGCGGCAGGTGGCGCGCGCGCACCCGGCTGCACGCACATTCCAACCGCCACAGCACCCCGTGGGCTGCGCGCATGCACAGTCCGTATATATATATATATATATATATATACACACACACACACACACTGTAACCCCATGTGGAAATATATACACACACATACACATATATGGTTGTTACAGTGTGTGTGTGTATGGCTGGCATCCAGGCTCAGGCGAGCCCCCGGCTCGGCTGGGCCTCTAGGCCCAGGCCAAGCCGGGGGCTCGCCTTAGCCTGGATGCCGGCCAAGCAAGTAGCTCGACCGGCATCCAAGCTTGGGCGAGCCCCCGGCTTGGTTGGGGCCTAGAGGCCCAGCCGAGCCGTGGACTCGCCTGAGCCTGGAGGACGCCCGAGCAGGCAATTCGGCCGGCCTCCATGCTTAGGTGAGTCCCCGGCTCGGCTGGGCCTCTAGGCCCAGGCCAAGCCGGGGGCTCGCCTAAGCTTGGATACCGGCCGAGCAAGCAGGGTGGGTGTGGAGAGCACATACTCACCTACATCAGCCCTCCAGCGATGGCAGTCCCGCTTCCAGTGTCCTCTCTCCGTTGGTCGTCGGTATGACGTCACGAAAGCCTTTGACCCCCGGGGTCAAAGGCTTTCGTGACGTCATACCGACGACCAACGGAGACAGAGAGGACGCTGGAAGCGGGACCGCCATCGCTGGAGGAGCTAAGGGCCGATGTAGGTGAGTATGTGTAGGCAACATCCTCCTACATTGGGCCTGAGCTCCAGCGGTGACCGTCCTCCGGCTGTTGCTGGCTGCTCGGCCGGCCTCTAGGCTTAGGCGAGTCCCCGGCTCGGCTGGGCCTGTAGGCCCAAGCCAAGCCGGGGGCTCGCCTGAGCCTGGAGTCCGGCCTAGCAGCCTGCTCGGCCGGAGGAAGAAACCGCTGGAGCTCAGGGCCGATGTAGGGGAGTATGTTTTGGCAACTTCGGCCCTGAGCTCCAGCGGTGACCGTCCTCCGGCTGTCGCTGGCTGCTCGGCCGGCCTCTAGGCTTAGGCGAGTCCCCGGCTCGGCTGGGCCTGTAGGCCTGAGCCAAGCCGGGGGCTCGCCTGAGCCTGGAGGCCAGCCTAGCAGCCTGCTCGGCTGGAGGAAGTCACCGCTGGAGCTCAGGGCCGATGTAGGGGAGTATGTTTTGGCAACTTCGGCCCTGAGCTCCAGCGGTGACCGTCCTCCAGCTGACGCAGGCTGCTCGGCCGGCCTCCAGGCTCAGGCGAGCCCCCGGCTTGGCTTGGGCCTACAGGCCCAGCCGAGCCGGGGGCTCGCCTAAGCCTGGAGGCCGGCCGAGCTGCCTGCGACAGCCACCGCTGGAGCTCCGGGCCAATGTAGGGGGATGTTGCCTACACATACTCACCGACATCGGCCCTTAGCTCCTCCAGCGATGGCGGTCCCGCTTCCAGCGTCCTCTCTCTCTTCGTTGGTCGCCGGTATGATGTAACGAAAGCCTTTGACCTCCGGCATTTTGACCCGGGGTCAAAGGCTTTCGTGATGTCATACCGGTGACCAACGGAGAGAGAGAGGATGCTGGTAGTGGGACCGCCATCACTGGAGGAGCTAAGGGCCGATGTCGGTGAGTATGTAAGGCAACATCCACCTACATTGGCCCGGAGCTCCACCGGTGGCTGTCCTCCGGCTGTCGCAGGCTGCTCGGCTGGCCTCCAGGCTCAGACGAGCCCCCGGCTTGGCTTGGGCCTACAGGCCCAGCCGAGCCGGGGACTCGCCTAAGCCTAGAGGCCGGCCTAGCAGCCTGCTCGCCAGGAGGAAGTCACCGCTGGAGCTCAGGGTCAATGTAGAGGAGTATGTGTAGGCAACATCGGCCCTGAGCTCCAGCGGTGACCTCCTCCGGCCGAGCAGGCTGCTAGGCCGGCCTCTAGGCTTAGGTGAGTCCCCGGCTCGGCTGGGCCTGTAGGCCCAAGCCAAGCTGGGGGCTCGCCTGAGCCTGGAGGCCGGCCTAGCAGCCTGCTCGGCTGGAGGAGGTCACCGCTGGAGCTCAGGGCCGATTTAGGGGAGTATGTTTTGGGAACTTCGGCCCTGAGCTCCAGCGGTGACCGTCCTCCGGCTGTCGCTGGCTGCTCGGCCGGCCTCTAGGCTTAGGCGAGTCCCCGGCTCGGCTGGGCCTGTAGGCCCAAACCAACCCGGGGGCTCGCCTGAGCCTGGATGACAGCCGGAGGACGGTCACCGCTGGAGGATCGGGGCTTGCGGCGTTTAAACACACGGGTAGCTGCGCGCGGCTCGTGCCGATTTTTTCTTTTTTTTTGCAGGCGGCTGGCACGCGCAGCTACCTGTTTGTTTTAACGGCCACTTTCAAATGTCCATCGCGCATGCGCAGACCGCTTTTGGCGACGGACACTTGAAGGCTTACTCTTTTATAGTATAGATGTTGAAAAAATGGTAAAAACCCACTTTTTCGTAATTCGATCCCCAAAATCTACAACCACCAAAAAAGACCCCGGCTAAATGGTTTCGGAATTTTGTCCCGAGAATATAAATACCCAATTTTTACATGGTTTTGCTTTTTAACCCCTTTATTGCTGAGCCAGTTCACTATGTGCGCTGAGCTCATTCTGACTGTTTTATGCTCATTATTTTTAGATGACAGCCTAGGTCCTATTTAACTAAACCCCCCAAGACAATTTTTTTAAAAAAAACCAACAATATATATTTTATTTTTTTACACCAAACCTAGTCATATTTGGTATCATTGGAAAGGCCATGATCAGGCCTTTACAATGATGTCCAGCATGACTCTCTATACCCAAAGGATCCCCCTATCTCCCCTTGGCAGCTAGGGGTTAACTGACCCACTGACATCCTCACACATATGGTGGGGATGTTAGTGGGTGGGGGTGACCTGGAGGCTTGGCGGACATGCACGATGTCAACCCCCTCCAGGTTTGAATCACGATTTGGTGCAAATTTGCGCTGAATCGCGATCCAGTAGCGTAATGGTTAATGCTGCGAATGTGGTTTAAACACAATTTGTAACAGGATAACACTCACGTGGTATAGAGCCTGTGAAAGGACCACTGGCTCTGTAGAAACGCTTAGGTGTAAATTGGATACACCAATCCCCTTTGGAAGCTGGCAAGAAAAACTTCTCTCTCCTGTAAAAGTTGGTTACCAACTGATGCTGGTATCACAGCGAAACGCGTTTTGTTGTTTTATTCTTGTGTTTTTTATATTAAATTTATTTTACTTTTACTGGAGAGAGAAGTTTTTCTTACCAGCTTCCAAAGGGGATTGGTGTATCCAATTTACACCTAAGCGTTTCTACAGAGCCAGTGGTCCTTTCACAGGCTCTATACCACGTGAGTGTTATCCTGTTGCAAGTTGTGTTTAAACCACATTCGCTTACTGTATCACGCTATTGTCTGTTTATGTGTCCCTTTCTTCACGGTTGATGTGGCTCATCATAAGATCCGTATGAAGAGGGGGCAGGGTCATCCCTGAAGGGACCCACTGCGCACATATAGAGCCTTGAATTGTACAGGCTCTAGTCCATGTGAGTGTACCATCGTTATAAGAACTTTAGTTATATCATCTGTTGTAGCATACTGCACAATTATTTTTCTTTTTTGTTCTATGCTTTCTCCACATGTATCCAAGAGTGTCAGCACTAAGAACATAGAATACATTTACCAATGCACATATCTATTAGAGTGACACATTGTCCACGCTTATTGTAGCGCGTCTATTTATCACTTGTGGGAGAATGACATCTTTCCTATATGAGGTTCAAGGTAACACATAGAATGATGTTCCTCCGCAGAGGGCACTAATACTGCATTAAAATGTGTGGAAATGGGGTTTTCTAGGCTCGTTCTTTGTTTTAAATGTATTACAATGAAACATACAGGGTTATTCAAAGAGAATCGAAAAGTCACTGTATGTTGCGTGACTTTTTGTTCCCTGCACTTCAGGGTGATTTGGCGATTCCAACTTCACTGATCCTGCGGTGTATTCAGCAAGCACCGCAGGGCCCCCGTAGTGCAGGGAACACTCACCGCAAAACCTCCGAACGCTCACCGAAACCCGCAAAAACATCTGGATTAACCACGCGGAACACGCCGGAGAAACCCGACTAGCCGCCGATCTCAACGCAGAGCAGCCACCAGAAAAATCCGACAACGAAGACGAATGAGGTGAGAAAAAAAAAACAGTACGCTTGAAAGTTTGAAAATTGAAACACTGCTTGGAAAAAAACTACTGAACGAAAATGTCTGGAATTTACACATAAGATCCAATGAATGATAATAAAAAGGTCTGTTACAGAGAAATGAAACAACGATGTAAGAAAAAAAACTGGGAAAAACGTATGCCCGAAAAATGCCTGAAAGATCCTAAAAAATCTAAAATTAAAGAGACTTTTTACAGCAGAATGTCTGAAATTTACATATGATCCAATGAATGATAATAAAAAGGGCTGTTACAGAGAAAATAAATAAAGTTAAAAAAAAAAAAAATCGGAATTTGTTTTAAAAAAATAAAAATCCAGAAAAATGCTTAAAATATCATAAAAAAATCTATAAATAAAGAGACTCTTTGCTGCAGAATTTTATAATGAACGGTTTATTAGATATTGAATTAAAACGGGAATATTTTTAACATTGAAGCCTATGGGATTCTCCTGAATAAAAATGCCAAATCAGACCACCGAACAGCATGGCATTTCACTGACTTTTCTCTGCTGTTTGGTGTCTGTGAATAGATTAAGCATTGCTTCTCTATGTTGGATTTCTCTGCTGTCGAACAGGTACCGTACGTGCAGGCAATTCGTCTACATTTGGCAAACTGCCTGCTCTCAGAATAGCCAAATGGCCCCAAAATGTCACCGTTCGCTGAAATTCAGCATACGGTTATATTTCGGCGACTTTTCATCTCTCTTTGAATAACCCCCATAGAGTTTAGGGATTTTTTTTGTAGTGAAAGGATAACACTCGCTCTCTGAAGACGGAGGCTCAAAGCTCACATGACTGATAAAGGGAAGGAGCAGACATTGCTAGTTGTGTATATAATTGCTTTAGAAGCTGCTGTGAAATCCCAAATGAAATGGTGAGATTGTGGCTCAGGTTTAAGCTCATTGAAACCTGCACCCACAGTTTTCCCCCTTGCACCTGCGTTTTAATGCTGGATTACAATGCAGACGCAAAATTGCTGTCTGCACTGTTTCCGAGCAAAAAAAATCAGCGATGCTCGCGGCAGTGCTGAGCGCAGCCGCGAGCATCCACTCGATGGAGTCCATAAGACTCCATTGAGTTCCTCCCTGCTGGTCACGTGACCAGCCGGATCTCGCCTCGCGAGATCCGTCCAGTCGGCGTAGGTATACGCAGGGAGAGACTGGGGGGACTTTTTTCCCCCAGTCTTTCCCTGCTCCCGCCGGCTGGAGGAGGCAGACAGAGCCGCGGTCCTCGCTGCGGGACAGAGGGTAAGTATGTGACCTGCTTTTTATTTTTTTGGCTGGTGTTAATGGATTCTGCAGAAGCGAAATCCGTTAACACCATGTCCTGGGTGTAGTTAACTTTGCGTTGACCAGAGCCAGGTGTTAATCAGCGCTGGGACTTTGCAATGCAGCGCTGATTAACACTTTGCGCTCCCCATGTTAAGTTTTGGGAGCACAAAGTACAGTAACCTCGCGCAGAGGAGCGCAAGATATTGTAATATGCGGTAAATACAAAAGCGAACCCCACCCAACTCGGCAGGGATGAATAGAAGATTAAGCAAGGAGAAAAGAGAGTGCCTCACCTGAAGCTTGCAGGGTTTGACCCTTGGAACAACACGAAACACCTGGATCACTGGGCCAATAGACAGGGGAGGGCAATTACAACAATGTCCAGAATTAAAGAGATAAAATAGAAAACTTTATTGGTTCACGAAAAAAAGGGGTTATATAATTTTTTTTATATATGAATAAACCCCACAAACGCAGGAGAGGCTTCACTGTAAACCACATGAGTGACAGGAGAGGCTTCACTGTAAACCACATGAGTGACAGGAGAGGCTTCACTGTATATCACATGAGTGACAGGAGAGGCTTCACTGTAAATCACATGAGTGACAGGAGAGGCTTCACTGTAAACCACATGAGTGACAGGAGAGGCTTCACTGTAAACCACATGAGTGACAGGAGAGGCTTCACTGTAAATCACATGAGTGACAGGAGAGGCTTCACTGTAAACCACATGAGTGACAGGAGAGGCTTCACTGTAAACCACATGAGTGACAGGAGAGGCTTCACTGTAAACCACATGAGTGACAGGAGAAGCTTCACTGTAAATCACATGAGTGACAGGAGAGGCTTCACTGTAAACCACATGAGTGACAGGAGAGGCTTCACTGTAAACCACATGAGTGACAGGAGAGGCTTCACTGTAAATCACATGAGTGACAGGAGAGGCTTCACTGTAAATCACATGAGTGACAGGAGAAGCTTCACTGTAAACCACATGAGTGACAGGAGAGGCTTCACTGTAAACCACATGAGTGACAGGAGAGGCTTCACTGTAAATCACATGAGTGACAGGAGAAGCTTCACTGTAAACCACATGAGTGACAGGAGAGGCTTCACTGTAAATCACATGAGTGACAGGAGAGGCTTCACTGTAAAGCGTTCGCTGTTGCTCTTTGGATTTCAGTTTTGTAGAATGCCGATGTTTGTCGCCGCTGCAATACCGGTGTTTTTCACATTTCTGCCTAGAGCTGGTAACAGTATGAGAGACTGAGGGAGAAGATCACTGGTCACCGAGGCAACCAAGAGCTGACTGGTAATGTAACGGAGCGGAGGGAGGAGAGGCGCTGGCTCTTGGCTCTCTGTGTCAAACGTGTTAATAAAACGTGCAGCATTATTATTTTATTATTTCCTCAGAAACAAATGATACAAATAAGCGAAGCTGCAGAGAAACACATGAAGCGGCGCAGAGAAACACATGAAGCGGCGCAGATATATTTATAAGAAAAAGTCTACTTTAAAATGCTGACAGTATATTCTTATTAAAGTCACTATTGATTCTCTGTTCATTAAAATAATCTGTGTGTTTGTTGTGAGTTTGTATCTGTGTGTTTGTTGTGAGTTTGTATAGATTTATTTATGTTTGTTGTGAGTTTGTATCTGTGTGTTTGTTGTGAGTTTGTATAGAATTATTTATGTTTGTTGTGAGTTTGTATAGAGTTATTTATGTTTGTTGTGAGTTTGTATAGAGTTATTTATGTTTGTTTTGAGTTTGTATAGATTTATTTATGTTTGTTGTGAGTTTGTATCTGTGTGTTTGCTGTGAGTTTGTATAGAGTTATTTATGTTTGTTGTGAGTTTGTATAGAATTATTTGTGTTTGTTGTGAGTTTGTATAGAATTATTTATGTTTGTTGTGAGTTTGTATAGATTTATTTATGTTTGTTGTGAGTTTGTATATGTGTGTTTGCTGTGAGTTTGTATAGAGTTATTTATGTTTGTTGTGAGTTTGTATAGAATTATTTGTGTTTGTTGTGAGTTTGTATAGAGTTATTTATGTTTGTTGTGAGTTTGTATAGAGTTATTTATGTGTGTTGTGAGTTTGTATCTGTGTGTTTGTTGTGAGTTTGTATAGAATTATTTATGTTTGTTGTGAGTTTGTATCTGTTGTGTTTGTTGTGAGTTTGTATAGAATTATTTGTGTTTGTTGTGAGTTTGTATAGAATTTGTGTTTGTTGTGAGTTTGTATAATTATTAATGTATGTTGTGAGTTTGTATAATTATTTTGTGTTTGTTGTGAGTTTGTAAAGAGTTATTTATGTTTGTTGTGAGTTTGTATAGAATTATTTGTGTTTGTTGTGAGTTTGTATAGAGTTATTTATGTTTGTTGTGAGTTTGTATAGATATATTTTATAGAGTTATTTATGTTAGTTGTGAGTTTGTATAGAATTATTTTTGTTTGTTGTGAGTTTGTATAGAATTATTTGTGTTTGTTGTGAGTTTGTATTAATTATTTTGTTTGTATAGAATTATTTATGTTGTTGTGAGTTTGTATAGAGTTATTTATGTTTGTTGTGAGTTTGTATAGAATTATTTATGTTTGTTGTGAGTTTGTATAGAGTTATTTGTTTGTTGTGAGTTTGTATAGAGTTATTATGTTATAGAGTTATTTATGTGTGTTGTGAGTTTTATCTGTGTGTTTGTTGTGAGTTTGTATAGAATTATTTGTGTTTGTTGTGAGTTTGTATAGAATTATTAATGTTTGTTGTGAGTTTGTATAGAATTGTTAATGTTTGTTGTGAGTTTGTAAAGAGTTATTTATGTTTGTTGTGAGTTTGTATAGAATTATTTGTGTTTGTTGTGAGTTTGTATAGAGTTATTTATGTTTGTTGTGAGTTTGTATAGAATTATTTATGTTTGTTGTGAGTTTGTATAGAGTTATTTATGTTAGTTGTGAGTTTGTATAGAATTATTTTTGTTTGTTGTGAGTTTGTATAGAATTATTTGTGTTTGTTGTGAGTTTGTATAGAATTATTTATGTTTGTTGTGAGTTTGTATAGAGTTATTTATGTTTGTTGTGAGTTTGTATAGAATTATTTGTGTTTGTTGTGAGTTTGTATAGAATTATTTATGTTTGTTGTGAGTTTGTATAGAGTTATTTATGTTTGTTGTGAGATTGTATAGAATTATTTATGTTTGTTGTGAGTTTGTATAGAGTTATTTATGTTTGTTGTGAGTTTGTATCTGTGTGTTTGTTGTGAGTTTGTATAGAATTATTTATGTTTGTTGTGAGTTTGTATAGAATTATTTGTGTTTGTTGTGAGTTTGTATAGAATTATTTGTGTTTGTTGTGAGTTTGTATAGAATTATTAATGTATGTTGTGAGTTTGTATAGAATTGTTTATGTTTGTTGTGAGTTTGTAAAGAGTTATTTATGTTTGTTGTGAGTTTGTATAGAATTATTTGTGTTTGTTGTGAGTTTGTATAGAGTTATTTATGTTTGTTGTGAGTTTGTATAGAATTATT
The DNA here is from genome assembly GCA_009667805.1 of Leptobrachium leishanense. Taxonomy (NCBI): domain Eukaryota; kingdom Metazoa; phylum Chordata; class Amphibia; order Anura; family Megophryidae; genus Leptobrachium; species Leptobrachium leishanense. The sequence goes on from CM019063.1 coordinate 556,956,270, forward strand.
TATGTTTGTTGTGAGTTTGTATAGAGTTATTTATGTTTGTTGTGAGTTTGTATAGAATTATTTGTGTTTGTTGTGAGTTTGTATAGAATCATTTATGTTTGTTTTGAGTTTGTATAGAATTATTAATGTTTGTTGTGAGTTTGTATAGAATTGTTTGTTTGTTGTGAGTTTGTATAGAGTTATTTATGTTTGTTGTGAGTTTGTATAGAATTATTTGTTTGTTGTGAGTTTGTATAGAGTTATTATGTTTGTTGTGAGTTGTGTATAGAATTTTTATGTTTGTTGTGAGTTTGTATAGAATTATTTGTGTTTGTTGTGAGTTTGTATAGAGTTATTTATGTTTGTTGTGAGTTTATAGAATTTATATGTGTTGTTAGTTTGTATAGAATTATTTGTGTTTGTTGTGAGTTTGTATAGAATTATTTATGTTTGTTGTGAGTTTGTATAGAATTTTGTGTTTGTTGTGAGTTTGTATAGAGTTATTTATGTTTGTTGTGAGTTTGTATAGAATTATTTATGTTTGTTGTGAGTTTGTATAGAGTTATTTATGTTTGTTGTAAGTTTGTATAGAGTTATGTTTGTTGTGAGTTTGTATAGAATTATTTATGTTTGTTGTGAGTTTGTATAGAATTATTTGTTTGTTGTGAGTTTGTATAGAATTATTATGTTTGTTGTTGTAGTTTGTATAGAGTCATTTATGTTTTTGTGAGTTTGTATAGAGTTATTTATGTTTTTGTGAGTTTGTATAGAGTTATGTTTGTTGTGAGTTTGTATAGAGTTATTTATGTTGTGTGAGTTTGTATAGAATTATTTATGTTTGTTGTGAGTTTGTATAGAGTTATTTATGTTTGTTGTGAGTTTGTATAGAATTATTTGTGTTTGTTGTGAGTTTGTATAGAATTATTTTTGTTTGTTGTGAGTTTGTATAGCATTATTTGTGTTTGTTGTGAGTTTGTATAGAGTTATTTGTTTGTTGTGAGTTTGTATAGAATTATTTGTGTTTGTTGTGAGTTTGTATAGAGTTATTTATGTTTGTTGTGAGTTTGTATAGAGTTATTTATGTTTGTTGTGAGTTTGTATAGAATTATTTGTGTTGTTGTGAGTTTGTATAGAGTTATTTATGTTTGTTGTGAGTTTGTATAGAATTATTTGTGTTTGTTGTGAGTTTGTATAGAGTTATTTATGTTTGTTGTGAGTTTGTATAGAGTTATGTTTGTTGTGAGTTTGTATAGAGTTATTTATGTTTGTTGTGAGTTTGTATAGAATTATTTATGTTTGTTGTGAGTTTGTATAGAGTTATTTATGTTTGTTGTGAGTTTGTATAGAGTTATTTGTTTGTTGTGAGTTTGTATAGAATTATTTTTGTTTTTGTGAGTTTTGTATAGAGTTATTTATGTTTGTTGTGAGTTTGTATAGAATTATTTATGTTTGTGGTGAGTTTGTATAGAATTATTTGTTGGTTGTGAGTTTGTATAGAATTATTTGTGTTTGTTGTGAGTTTGTATAGAGTTATTTATGTTTGTTGTGAGTTTGTATAGAATTATTTGTGTTTGTTGTGAGTTTGTATAGAGTTATTTATGTTTGTTGTGAGTTTGTATAGAATTATTTGTTTGTTGTTTAGTTTGTATAGTCATTTATGTTTGTTGTGAGTTTGTATAGAGTTATTTATGTTTTTTGTAAGTTTGTATAGAGTTATGTTTGTTGTGAGTTTGTATAGAATTATTTATGTTTGTTGTGAGTTTGTATAGAATTATTTGTTTGTTGTGAGTTTGTATAGAATTATTTATGTTTGTTGTGAGTTTGTATAGAGTCATTTATGTTTGTTGTGAGTTTGTATAGAGTTATTTATGTTTTTTGTGAGTTTGTATAGAGTTATGTTTGTTGTGAGTTTGTATAGAATTATTTATGTTTGTTGTGAGTTTGTATAGAATTATTTATGTTTGTTGTGAGTTTGTATAGAGTTATTTATTTTTGTTGTGAGTTTGTATAGAATTATTTGTGTTTGTTGTGAGTTTGTATAGAATTATTTTTGTTTGTTGTGAGTTTGTATAGCATTATTTGTGTTTGTTGTGAGTTTGTATAGAATTATTTGTGTTTGTTGTGAGTTTGTATAGAGTTATTTATGTTTGTTGTGAGTTTGTATAGAGTTATTTATGTTTGTTGTGAGTTTGTATAGAATTATTTGTGTTTGTTGTGAGTTTGTATAGAGTTATTTATGTTTGTTGTGAGTTTGTATAGAGTTATTTGTTTGTTGTGAGTTTGTATAGAATTATTTGTGTTTGTTGTGAGTTTGTATAGAGTTATTTATGTTTGTTGTGAGTTTGTATAGAGTTATTTATGTTTGTTGTGAGTTTGTATAGAATTATTTATGTTTGTTGTGAGTTTGTATAGAATTATTTATGTTTGTTGTGAGTTTGTATAGAATTATTTATGTTTGTGGTGAGTTTGTATAGAATTATTTGTTGGTTGTGAGTTTGTATAGAATTATTTGTGTTTGTTGTGAGTTTGTATAGAGTTATTTATGTTTGTTGTGAGTTTGTATAGAATTATTTGTGTTTGTTGTGAGTTTGTATAGAATTATTTATGTTTGTTGAGTTTGTATAGAATTATTTGTTTGTTGTGAGTTTGTATAGAATTATTTATGTTTGTTGTGAGTTTGTATAGAGTTATTATGTTTGTTGTGAGTTTGTATAGCATTATTTGTGTTTGTTGTGAGTTTGTATAGAGTATTGTTTGTTGTGAGTTTGTATAGAATTATTTATGTTTGTTGTGAGTTTGTATAGAGTTATTTATGTTTGTTGTGAGTTTGTATAGCATTATTTGTGTTGTTGTGAGTTTGTATAGAGTTATTTGTTTGTTGTGAGTTTGTATAAAATTATTTATGTTTGTTGTGAGTTTGTATAGAGTTATTTATGTTTGTTGTGAGTTTGTATAGAATTATTTATGTTTGTTGTGAGTTTGTATAGAGTTATTTGTTTGTTGTGAGTTTGTATAGAGTTATTTATGTTTGTTGTGAGTTTGTATAGAGTTATTTATGTTTGTTGTGAGTTTGTATAGAATTATTTGTGTTTGTTGTGAGTTTGTATAGAGTTATTTGTGTTTTTTGTGAGTTTGTATAGAGTTATGTTTGTTGTGAGTTTGTATAGAGTTATTTATGTTTTTGTGAGTTTGTATAGAATTATTTATGTTTGTTGAGTTTTGTATAGAATTATTAATGTTTGTTGTGAGTTTGTATAGAATTGTTTGTTTGTTGTGAGTTTGTATAGAGTTATCTATGTTTGTTGTGAGTTTGTATAGAATTATTTGTTTGTTGTGAGTTTGTATAGAATTATTTGTGTTTGTTGTGAGTTTGTATAGAATTATTTATGTTTGTTGTGAGTTTGTATAGAATTATTTATGTTTGTGGTGAGTTTGTATAGAATTATTTGTTGGTTGTGAGTTTGTATAGAATTATTTGTGTTTGTTGTGAGTTTGTATAGAGTTATTTATGTTTGTTGTGAGTTTGTATAGAATTATTTGTGTTTGTTGTGAGTTTGTATAGAATTATTTATGTTTGTTGTGAGTTTGTATAGAATTATTTGTTTGTTGTGAGTTTGTATAGAATTATTTATGTTTGTTGTGAGTTTGTATAGAGTTATTTATGTTTGTTGTGAGTTTGTATAGCATTATTTGTGTTTGTTGTGAGTTTGTATAGAGTTATTTGTTTGTGTGAGTTTGTATAAAATTATTTATGTTTGTTGTGAGTTTGTATAGAGTTTTTTATGTTTGTTGTGAGTTTGTATAGAATTATTTATGTTTGTTGTGAGTTTGTATAGAGTTATTTGTTTGTTGTGAGTTTGTATAGAGTTATTTATGTTTGTTGTGAGTTTGTATAGAGTTATTTATGTTTGTTGTGAGTTTGTATAGAATTATTTGTGTTTGTTGTGAGTTTGTATAGAGTTATTTGTGTTTTTTGTGAGTTTGTATAGAGTTATGTTTGTTGTGAGTTTGTATAGAGTTATTTATGTTTGTTGTGAGTTTGTATAGAATTATTTATGTTTGTTTTGAGTTTGTATAGAATTATTAATGTTTGTTGTGAGTTTGTATAGAATTGTTTGTTTGTTGTGAGTTTGTATAGAGTTATCTATGTTTGTTGTGAGTTTGTATAGAATTATTTTTTTGTTTTTGGTTTGTATAGAATTATTTGTGTTTGTTGTGAGTTTGTATAGAATTATTTATGTTTGTTGTGAGTTTGTATAGAGTTATTTATGTTTGTTGTGAGTTTGTATAGAATTATTTATGTTTGTTGTGAGTTTGTATAGAATTATTTATGTTTTTGTGAGTTTGTATAGAATTTTTATGTTTGTGGTGAGTTTGTATAGAATTATTTGTTGGTTGTGAGTTTGTATAGAATTATTTGTGTTTGTGTGAGTTTGTATAGAGTTATTTATGTTTGTTGTGAGTTTGTATAGAATTATTTGTGTTTGTTGTGAGTTTGTATAGAATTATTTATGTTGTTGTGAGTTTGTATAGAATTATTTGTTTGTTGTGAGTTTGTATAGAATTATTTATGTTTGTTGTGAGTTTGTATAGAGTTATTTATGTTGTTGTGAGTTTGTATAGCATTATTTGGGTTTGTTGTGAGTTTGTATAGAGTTATTTGTTTGTTGTGAGTTTGTATAGAATTATTTATGTTTGTTGTGAGTTTGTATAGAGTTATTTATGTTTGTTGTGAGTTTGCATAGCATTATTTGTTTGTTGTGAGTTTGTATAGAGTTATTTGTTTGTTGTGAGTTTGTATAAATTATTTATGTTTGTTGTGAGTTTGTATAGAGTTATTTATGTTTGTTGTGAGTTTGTATAGAATTATTTATGTTTGTTGTGAGTTTGTATAGAGTTATTTTTTTGTTGTGAGTTTGTATAGAGTTATTTATGTTTGTTGTGAGTTTGTATAGAGTTTTTATGTTTGTTGTGAGTTTGTATAGAATTATTTGTGTTTGTGTGAGTTTGTATAGAGTTATTTGTGTTTGTTGTGAGTTTGTATAGAGTTATGTTTGTTGTGAGTTTGTATAGAGTTATTTATGTTTGTTGTGAGTTTGTATAGAATTATTTATGTTTGTTTTGAGTTTGTATAGAATTATTAATGTTTGTTGTGAGTTTGTATAGAATTGTTTGTTTGTTGTGAGTTTGTATAGAGTTATCTATGTTTGTTGTGAGTTTGTATAGAATTATTTGTTTGTTGTGAGTTTGTATAGAATTATTTGTGTTTGTTGTGAGTTTGTATAGAATTGTTTGTTTGTTGTGAGTTTGTATAGAGTTATTTATGTTTGTTGTGAGTTTGTATATAATTATTTGTGTTTGTTGTGAGTTTGTATAGAATTATTTATGTTTGTTGTGAGTTTGTATAGAATTATTTGTGTTTGTTGTGAGTTTGTATAGAATTATTTATGTTTGTTGTGAGTTTGTATAGAGTTATTTATGTTTGTTGTGAGTTTGTATAGAATTATTTATGTTTGTTGTGAGTTTGTATAGAATTATTTATGTTTGTTGTGAGTTTGTATAGAATTATTTATGTTTGTTGTGAGTTTGTATAGAATTATTTGTTTGTTGTGAGTTTGTATAGAGTTATTTATGTTTGTTGTGAGTTTGTATAGAATTATTTGTGTTTGTTGTGAGTTTGTATCTGTGGTTTGTTGTGAGTTTGTATAGAATTATTTATGTTGTTGTGAGTTTGTATCTGTGTGTTGTGTTGAGTTTGTATAGAATTATTTGTGTTTGTTGTGAGTTTGTATAGAATTATTTGTGTTGTTGTGAGTTTGTATAGAATTATTTATGTTTGTTGTGAGTTTGTATAGAATTATTTGTTTGTTGTGAGTTTGTATAGAATTATTTATGTGTTGTGAGTTTGTATAGAGTTATTTATGTTTGTTGTGAGTTTGTATAGCATTATTTGTGTTTGTTGTGAGTTTGTATAGAGTTATTTGTTTGTTGTGAGTTTGTATAGAATTATTTATGTTTGTTGTGAGTTTGTATAGAGTTATTTATGTTTGTTGTGAGTTTGTATAGCATTATTTGTGTTTGTTGTGAGTTTGTATAGAGTTATTTGTTTGTTGTGAGTTTGTATAAAATTATTTATGTTTGTTGTGAGTTTGTATAGAGTTATTTATGTTTGTTGTGAGTTTGTATAGAATTATTTATGTTTGTTGTGAGTTTGTATAGAGTTATTTGTTTGTTGTGAGTTTGTATAGAGTTATTTATGTTTGTTGTGAGTTTGTATAGAGTTATTTATGTTTGTTGTGAGTTTGTATAGAATTATTTGTGTTTGTTGTGAGTTTGTATAGAGTTATTTGTGTTTGTTGTGAGTTTGTATAGAGTTATGTTTGTTGTGAGTTTGTATAGAGTTATTATGTTTGTTGTGAGTTTGTATAGAATTATTTATGTTTGTTTGAGTTTGTATAGAATTATTAATGTTTGTTGTGAGTTTGTATAGAATTGTTTGTTTGTTGTGAGTTTGTATAGAGTTATTTATGTTTGTTGTGAGTTTGTATAATAATTATTGTGTTTGTTGTGAGTTTGTATAGAATTTTTATGTTTGTTGTGAGTTTGTATAGAATTATTGTGTTTTGTTGTGAGTTTGTATAGAATTATTTATGTTTGTTGTGAGTTTGTATAGAGTTATTTATGTCTGTTGTGAGTTTGTATAGAATTATTTGTTTGTTGTGAGTTTGTATAGAGTTATTTATGTTTGTTGTGAGTTTGTATATAATTATTTGTGTTTGTTGTGAGTTTGTATAGAATTATTTATGTTTGTTGTGAGTTTGTATAGAATTATTTGTGTTTGTTGTGAGTTTGTATAGAATTATTTATGTTTGTTGTGAGTTTGTATAGAATTATTTGTGTTTGTTGTGAGTTTGTATAGAGTTATTTATGTTTGTTGTGAGTTTGTATAGAATTATTTATGTTTGTTGTGAGTTTGTATCTGTGTGTTTGTTGTGAGTTTGTATAGAATTATTTATGTTTGTTGTGAGTTTGTATCTGTGTGTTTGTTGTGAGTTTGTATAGAATTATTTGTGTTTGTTGTGAGTTTGTATAGAATTATTTGTGTTTGTTGTGAGTTTGTATAGAGTTATTTATGTTTGTTGTGAGTTTGTATAGAATTATTTGTGTTTGTTGTGAGTTTGTATAGAGTTATTTATGTTTGTTGTGAGTTTGTATAGAATTATTTATGTTTGTTGTGAGTTTGTATAGAGTTATTTATGTTTGTTGTGAGTTTGTATAGAATTATTTATGTTTGTTGTGAGTTTGTATAGAGTTATTTATGTTAGTTGTGAGTTTGTATAGAATTATTTTTGTTTGTTGTGAGTTTGTATAGAATTATTTGTGTTTGTTGTGAGTTTGTATAGAATTATTTATGTTTGTTGTGAGTTTGTATCTGTGTGTTTGCTGTGAGTTTGTATAGAATTATTTATGTTTGTTGTGAGTTTGTATAGAGTTATTTATGTTGTTGTGAGTTTGTGTATAGAATTATTTATGTTTGTTGTGAGTTTTGTATAGAGTTATTTGTGTTTGTTGTGAGTTTGTATAGAATTATTTATGTTTGTTGTGAGTTTGTATAGAGTTATTTGTTTGTTGTGAGTTTGTATAGAGTTATTTGTGTTTGTTGTGAGTTTGTATAGAGTTATTTATGTTTGTTGTGAGTTTGTATAGAGTTATTTATGTTTGTTGTGAGTTTGTATAGAGTTATTTATGTGTGTTGTGAGTTTTATCTGTGTGTGTTTGTTGTGAGTTTGTATAGAATTATTTATGTTTTTGTGGTTTGTATCTGTGTGTTTGTTGTGAGTTTGTATAGAATTATTTGTGTTTGTTGTGAGTTTGTATAGAATTATTAATGTATGTTGTGAGTTTGTAAAGAGTTATTTATGTTGTTGTGAGTTTGTATAGAATTATTTGTGTTTGTTGTGAGTTTGTATAGAGTTATTTATGTTTGTTGTGAGTTTGTATAGAATTATTTATGTTTGTTGTGAGTTTGTATAGAGTTATTTATGTTAGTTGTGAGTTTGTATAGAATTATTTTTGTTTGTTGTGAGTTTGTATAGAATTATTTGTGTTTGTTGTGAGTTTGTATAGAATTATTTATGTTTGTTGTGAGTTTGTATAGAGTTATTTATGTTTGTTGTGAGTTTGTATAGAATTATTTGTGTTTGTTGTGAGTTTGTATAGAATTATTTATGTTTGTTGTGAGTTTGTATAGAATTATTTATGTTTGTTGTGAGTTTGTATAGAATTATTTATGTTTGTTGTGAGTTTGTATAGAATTATTTATGTTTGTTGTGAGTTTGTATAGAGTTATGTTTGTTGTGAGTTTGTATAGAGTTATTTATGTTTGTTGTGAGATTGTATAGAATTATTTATGTTTGTTGTGAGTTTGTATAGAGTTATTTATGTTTGTTGTGAGTTTGTATCTGTGTGTTTGTTGTGAGTTTGTATAGAATTATTTATGTTTGTTGTGAGTTTGTATAGAATTATTTGTGTTTGTTGTGAGTTTGTATAGAATTATTAATGTATGTTGTGAGTTTGTATAGAATTGTTTATGTTTGTTGTGAGTTTGTATAGAGTTATTTATGTTTGTTGTGAGTTTGTATAGAATTATTTGTGTTTGTTGTGAGTTTGTATAGTCATTTATGTTTGTTTTGAGTTTGTATAGAATTATTAATGTTTGTTGTGAGTTTGTATAGAATTGTTTGTTTGTTGTGAGTTTGTATAGAGTTATTTATGTTTGTTGTGAGTTTGTATAGAATTATTTGTTTGTTGTGAGTTTGTATAGAGTTATTTATGTTTGTTGTGAGTTTGTATAGAATTATTTATGTTTGTTGTGAGTTTGTATAGAATTATTTGTGTTTGTTGTGAGTTTGTATAGAGTTATTTGTTTGTTGTGAGTTTGTATAGAATTATTTATGTTTGTTGTTAGTTTGTATAGAATTATTTGTGTTTGTTGTGAGTTTGTATAGAATTATTTATGTTTGTTGTGAGTTTGTATAGAATTATTTGTGTTTGTTGTGAGTTTGTATAGAGTTATTTATGTTTGTTGTGAGTTTGTATAGAGTTATTTATGTTTGTTGTAAGTTTGTATAGAGTTATGTTTGTTGTGAGTTTGTATAGAATTATTTATGTTTGTTGTGAGTTTGTATAGAATTATTTGATTGTTGTGAGTTTGTATAGAATTATTTATGTTTGTTGTGAGTTTGTATAGAGTCATTTATGTTTGTTGTGAGTTTGTATAGAGTTATTTATGTTTTTTGTGAGTTTGTATAGAGTTATGTTTGTTGTGAGTTTGTATAGAGTTATTTATGTTTGTTGTGAGTTTGTATAGAATTATTTATGTTTGTTGTGAGTTTGTATAGAGTTATTTATGTTTGTTGTGAGTTTGTATAGAATTATTTGTGTTTGTTGTGAGTTTGTATAGAATTATTTTTGTTTGTTGTGAGTTTGTATAGCATTATTTGTGTTTGTTGTGAGTTTGTATAGAGTTATTTGTTTGTTGTGAGTTTGTATAGAATTATTTGTGTTTGTTGTGAGTTTGTATAGAGTTATTTATGTTTGTTGTGAGTTTGTATAGAGTTATTTATGTTTGTTGTGAGTTTGTATAGAATTATTTGTGTTTGTTGTGAGTTTGTACAGAGTTATTTATGTTTGTTGTGAGTTTGTATAGAATTATTTGTGTTTGTTGTGAGTTTGTATAGAGTTATTTATGTTTGTTGTGAGTTTGTATAGAGTTATGTTTGTTGTGAGTTTGTATAGAGTTATTTATGTTTGTTGTGAGTTTGTATAGAATTATTTATGTTTGTTGTGAGTTTGTATAGAGTCATTTATGTTTGTTGTGAGTTTGTATAGAGTTATTTATGTTTTTTGTGAGTTTGTATAGAGTTATGTTTGTTGTGAGTTTGTATAGAGTTATTTATGTTTGTTGTGAGTTTGTATAGAATTATTTTTGTTTGTTGTGAGTTTGTATAGCATTATTTGTGTTTGTTGTGAGTTTGTATAGAATTATTTGTGTTTGTTGTGAGTTTGTATAGAGTTATTTATGTTTGTTGTGAGTTTGTATAGAATTATTTGTGTTTGTTGTGAGTTTGTATAGAGTTATTTATGTTTGTTGTGAGTTTGTATAGAGTTATTTATGTTTGTTGTGAGTTTGTATAGAATTATTTGTGTTTGTTGTGAGTTTGTATAGAGTTATTTATGTTTGTTGTGAGTTTGTATAGAGTTATGTTTGTTGTGAGTTTGTATAGAGTTATTTATGTTTGTTGTGAGTTTGTATAGAATTATTTATGTTTGTTGTGAGTTTGTATAGAGTTATTTATGTTTGTTGTGAGTTTGTATAGAGTTATTTGTTTGTTGTGAGTTTGTATAGAATTATTTTTGTTTGTTGTGAGTTTGTATAGAGTTATTTATGTTTGTTGTGAGTTTGTATAGAATTATTTATGTTTGTTGTGAGTTTGTATAGAATTATTTATGTTTGTTGTGAGTTTGTATAGAATTATTTATGTTTGTGGTGAGTTTGTATAGAATTATTTGTTGGTTGTGAGTTTGTATAGAATTATTTGTGTTTGTTGTGAGTTTGTATAGAGTTATTTATGTTTGTTGTGAGTTTGTATAGAATTATTTGTGTTTGTTGTGAGTTTGTATAGAATTATTTATGTTTGTTGTGAGTTTGTATAGAATTATTTGTTTGTTGTGAGTTTGTATAGAATTATTTATGTTTGTTGTGAGTTTGTATAGAGTTATTTATGTTTGTTGTGAGTTTGTATAGCATTATTTGTGTTTGTTGTGAGTTTGTATAGAGTTATTTGTTTGTTGTGAGTTTGTATAGAATTATTTATGTTTGTTGTGAGTTTGTATAGAGTTATTTATGTTTTGTTGTGAGTTTGTATAGCATTATTGTGTTTGTTGTGAGTTTGTATAGAGTTATTTGTTTGTTGTGAGTTTGTATAAAATTATTTATGTTTGTTGTGAGTTTGTATAGAGTTATTTATGTTTGTTGTGAGTTTGTATAGAATTATTTATGTTTGTTGTGAGTTTGTATAGAGTTATTTGTTTGTTGTGAGTTTTGTATAGAGTTATTATGTTTGTTGTGAGTTTGTATAGAGTTATTTATGTTTGTTGTGAGTTTGTATAGAATTATTTGTGTTTGTTGTGAGTTTGTATAGAGTTATTTGTGTTTGTTGTGAGTTTGTATAGAGTTATGTTTGTTGTGAGTTTGTATAGAGTTATTTATGTTTGTTGTGAGTTTGTATAGATTATTTATGTTTGTTTGAGTTTGTATAGAATTATTAATGTTTGTTGTGAGTTTGTATAGAATTGTTTATTTGTTGTGAGTTTGTATAGAGTTATCTATGTTTTTGTGAGTTTGTATAGAATTATTTGTTTGTTGTGAGTTTGTATAGAATTATTTGTGTTTGTTGTGAGTTTGTATAGAATTATTTATGTTTGTTTTGAGTTTGTATAGAATTATTAATGTTTGTTGTGAGTTTGTATAGAATTGTTTGTTTGTTGTGAGTTTGTATAGAGTTATTTATGTTTGTTGTGAGTTTGTATATAATTATTTGTGTTTGTTGTGAGTTTGTATAGAATTATTTATGTTTGTTGTGAGTTTGTATAGAATTATTTGTGTTTGTTGTGAGTTTGTATAGAATTATTTATGTTTGTTGTGAGTTTGTATAGAGTTATTTATGTTTGTTGTGAGTTTGTATAGAATTATTTGTTTGTTGTGAGTTTTGTATAGAGTTATTTTATGTTTGTTGTGAGTTTGTATATATTATTTGTGTTTGTTGTGAGTTTGTATAGAATTATTTATGTTTGTTGTGAGTTTGTATAGAATTATTTGTGTTTGTTGTGAGTTTGTATAGAATTATTTATGTTTGTTGTGAGTTTGTATAGAATTATTTGTGTTTGTTGTGAGTTTGTATAGAGTTATTTATGTTTGTTGTGAGTTTGTATAGAATTATTTATGTTTGTTGTGAGTTTGTATAGAATTATTTGTTTGTTGTGAGTTTGTATAGAATTATTTATGTTTGTTGTGAGTTTGTATAGAGTCATTTATGTTTGTTGTGAGTTTGTATAGAGTTATTTATGTTTTTTGTGAGTTTGTATAGAGTTATGTTTGTTGTGAGTTTGTATAGAGTTATTTATGTTTGTTGTGAGTTTGTATAGAATTGTGTGTTGTGAGTTTGTATAGAGTTATTTATGTGTGTTGTGAGTTTGTATAGAGTTATTTATGTTTGTTGTGAGTTTGTATAGAATTATTTATGTTTGTTGTGAGTTTGTATAGAATTATTTATGTTTGTTGTGAGTTTGTATAGAATTATTTATGTTTGTGGTGAGTTTGTATAGAATTATTTGTTGGTTGTGAGTTTGTATAGAATTATTTGTGTTTGTTGTGAGTTTGTATAGAGTTATTTATGTTTGTTGTGAGTTTGTATAGAATTATTGTGTTTGTTGTGAGTTTGTATAGAATTATTTATGTTTGTTGTGAGTTTGTATAGAATTATTTGTTTTGTTGTGAGTTTGTATAGAATTATTTATGTTTGTTGTGAGTTTGTATAGAGTTATTTATGTTTGTTGTGAGTTTGTATAGCATTTATTTGTGTTTGTTGTGAGTTTGTATAGAGTTATTTGTTTGTTGTGAGTTTGTATAGAATTATTTATGTTTGTTGTGAGTTTGTATAGAGTTATTTATGTTTGTTGTGAGTTTGTATAGCATTATTTGTGTTTGTTGTGAGTTTGTATAGAGTTATTTGTTTGTTGTGAGTTTGTATAAATTATTTATGTTTGTTGTGAGTTTGTATAGAGTTATTTATGTTTGTTGTGAGTTTGTATAGAATTATTTATGTTTGTTGTGAGTTTGTATAGAGTTATTTGTTTGTTGTGAGTTTGTATAGAGTTATTTATGTTTGTTGTGAGTTTGTATAGAGTTATTTATGTTTGTTGTGAGTTTGTATAGAATTATTTGTGTTTGTTGTGAGTTTGTATAGAGTTATTTGTGTTTGTTGTGAGTTTGTATAGAGTTATGTTTGTTGTGAGTTTGTATAGAGTTATTTATGTTTGTTGTGAGTTTGTATAGAATTATTTATGTTTGTTTTGAGTTTGTATAGAATTATTAATGTTTGTTGTGAGTTTGTATAGAATTGTTTGTTTGTTGTGAGTTTGTATAGAGTTATCTATGTTTGTTGTGAGTTTGTATAGAATTATTTGTTTGTTGTGAGTTTGTATAGAATTATTTGTGTTTGTTGTGAGTTTGTATAGAATTATTTATGTTTGTTTTGAGTTTGTATAGAATTATTAATGTTTGTTGTGAGTTTGTATAGAATTGTTTGTTTGTTGTGAGTTTGTATAGAGTTATTTATGTTTGTTGTGAGTTTGTATATAATTATTTGTGTTTGTTGTGAGTTTGTATAGAATTATTTATGTTTGTTGTGAGTTTGTATAGAATTATTTGTGTTTGTTGTGAGTTTGTATAGAATTATTTGTGTTTGTTGTGAGTTTGTATAGAATTATTTATGTTTGTTGTGAGTTTGTATAGAGTTATTTATGTTTGTTGTGAGTTTGTATAGAATTATTTGTTTGTTGTGAGTTTGTATAGAATTATTTATGTTTGTTGTGAGTTTGTATAGAATTATTTGTGTTTGTTGTGAGTTTGTATAGAGTTATTTATGTTTGTTGTGAGTTTGTATATAATTATTTGTGTTTGTTGTGAGTTTGTATAGAATTATTTATGTTTGTTGTGAGTTTGTATAGAATTATTTGGTGTTTGTTTGTGAGTTTGTATAGAATTTTTATGTTTGTTGTGAGTTTGTATAGAATTATTTGTGTTGTTGTGAGTTTGTATAGAGTTATTTATGTTTGTTGTGAGTTTGTATAGAATTTTTGTTTGTTGTGAGTTTTGTATAGAATTATTTGTTTGTTGTGAGTTTGTATAGAATTATTTATGTTTGTTGTGAGTTTGTATAGAAGTCATTTATGTTTGTTGTGAGTTTGTATAGAGTTATTTATGTTTTTGTGAGTTTGTATAGAGTTATGTTTGTTGTGAGTTTGTATAGAGTTATTTATGTTTGTTGTGAGTTTGTATAGAATTGTGTGTTGTGAGTTTGTATAGAGTTATTTATGTGTGTTGTGAGTTTGTATAGAGTTATTTATGTTAGTTGTGAGTTTGTATAGAGTTATTTATGTTTGTTGTGAGTTTGTATAGAATTATTTATGTGTGTTGTGAGTTTGTATAGAATTATTTATGTTTGTTGTGAGTTTGTATAGAGTTATGTTTGTTGTGAGTTTGTATAGAGTTATTTATGTTTGTTGTGAGTTTGTATAGAGTTATTTATGTTTGTTGTGAGTTTGTATAGAGTTATTTGTTAGTTGTGAGTTTGTATAGAATTATTTATGTTTGTTGTGAGTTTGTATAGAATTATTTATGTTTGTTGTGAGTTTGTATAGAGTTATTTGTTGTTGTGAGTTTGTATAGAATTATTTATGTTTGTTGTGAGTTTGTATAGAATTATTTGTGTTTGTTGTGAGTTTGTATAGAATTATTTATGTTTGTTGTGAGTTTGTATAGAATTATTTGTGTTTGTTGTGAGTTTGTATAGAGTTATTTATGTTTGTTGTGAGTTTGTATAGAATTATTTATGTTTGTTGTGAGTTTGTATAGAATTATTTGTTTGTTGTGAGTTTGTATAGAGTTATTTATGTTTGTTGTGAGTTTGTATAGAATTATTTGTGTTCGTTGTATGTTTGTATAGAGTTATTTATGTTTGTTGTGAGTTTGTATAGAATTATTTATGTTTGTTGTGAGTTTCTGTGTAATTATTTATGTTTTGTTGTTTTTAAACATTACCTCACCTCATACACAGGATCACAGGCTCCTCTTTAAATGTATAAGTGACGGCATAGGTATTCACAGTTATAATGGCTCCGATCACGATGTCTCCATCCCGATAATACTTGTAGTCTTCGTATGATCTGGTTAGCTGCAGGCTGCACCGAGACGCTGGTACGTTAATCACAGGAGTAACACAGAGGGTAGCGACACACAGCAGCACTTTGAAAACATTAGATAATGCGGCCGATCTCAGAAATTTTATCAATTGTAGACAATAGTTTAATATAATATGTAGCATCAGGCACTGAGACATCACAGATCACACGAGAAACCTGCGGCATAACCTGCAGCGTGTATGTGTATGTGTCCGTAAAGCCGTAGCCTTTTTATACACTATATGTGCAAGTGACCTGAAGGCACTGAGAGCATAATAACAGGCTTTAACATCCCCTGACATTAGTTCAACCTGATTTTTATGCTGTGTCTTTGAAAAGTAATAATTAGCCAACATTGAAATAACAATATAGTATAGATGGTGATTTGTGGTCTCAGCTGTGTGAAGCCCCCAGTGAATAATGGACATATGATTTTGTTTTAAGAACACGCTGAGTTTCCAGGAATATATGGATCACACTGTACTGTTTAAACTTCAGCAATGTTTCTGTATGAATATTATTACAAAGTAGAGATGAGCTGTTCGGTTTGATCAGTTCGGAGTTCGATTCAAACTTTGGCTGTTTGGAAGTTCAAGAACTTCGAACTTTTTGGCGTGTTCGGTTCGAGTTCGAAACAATCCTTTTTTTTAAAAAAGTATAAAAAAATGCTTAAAAAATAATAAATCTGGAAATAAAGAGTCTCTTTACTGTAGAATATTATAAGCAACGGTTTATTAGATATTGAATTAAAAACAAAAGTCTAGGTGCAAACATTCTCACCTCTAAATGACCTGTGTGCTCAAATGGCGTAAACAACAGGTGTTTAATTAGTGTTTGGAAATAACATGTGCTTCTAATTAGTCCAGTCTTATGAATTTGATACAGTGTATGCATTCTGGAGTTGCCAGGTGTCGTGTGGGTCTGTGATGGCGATGTTTCCATACATCCTACAAATCCGCCACTTCACGGGCAGGTTATGGGGACCTCCTTGGCACGATATTTGAAGGAATTTTTCATTTTTATTTTTAACCCTTATTTTATGGAAAACTCACTGTTCCTTTAACAGCATTTCACCGCTGTGTGCTGAGCTAATTTTTACCGCTTTCGCTCATCATGTTTAAACGCGATTTGAAGCCACATTTTATTATACGACCCAGACATATTATATATCGTTCTTTCCGGCAGACTCGGCAGATTCATAATATATCATTTTCATATGTATACGTAATGTTCTGGCTGTATATTATAACAAATAATGCAATAAAACTTGAATTTTTAATCATCTGCAGTGTGTAAAGTGTTTTTTTTCACCTTTTATCACATGAACATTTGCGGTTATATTTTCTACGGGGTGCGCTTGTACAAAAATTAGAAATGGGGACTTATTATTTTTTTGGGGGAATTATGTGATTTTTAGCAAATGCACACCATAGAAAAAAATCATTAGTGCAGCATCGTTCACATTATAATTGAAATGTGAACAATATTGCTGCATTAATAAAAATAACTTAATTTGAGGGTATGTACATCCAACTCAGGTGAATGGTGTAGGACTTACAGCAGTTTGCAGATGTGCCTCCCACTTGTTAATGGACCAAAAGTAATGGGACAATTGACTTCTCAGCTGTTCCATGGCCAGGGTGTGTGATATTCCCTCATTACCCCAATTACAATTTGCAGATAAAAGCCCCAGAGTTCATTGTAAGTGTGCTATTTGCATTTGGAATCTGTTCCTGTCAACTCTCAAGATGAGATCCAAAGAGCCTCCACTATCAGTGAAGCAAGCCATCATTAGGCTGAAGAAACAAAACAAACCCATCAGAGAGATAGCAAGAACATTAGGCATGGCCAAAACAACTGTTTGGAACATTCTCAAAAAGAAAGAGAGCACCGGTGAGCTCAGCAACACCAAAAGACCCGGGAGACCACGGACAACAACTGTGGTGGATGAATGAAGAATTCTTTCCCTGTGAAGAAAACACCCTTCGCAACAGTTGGCCAGATCAAGAACACTCTCTAGGAGGTAGGTGTATGTGTGTCAAAGTCAAAAATTAAGAGAAGACTTCACTAGAGTAAATACAGAGGGTTCACCACAAGATGTAAACCATTGGTGAGCCTCAAAAACAGGAAGGCCATCTTAGAGTTTGCCAAACAACACCTAACATAGCCTTCACAGTTCTGGAACAATATCCTATTGACAGATGAGACCAAGATCGACTTGTACCAGAGTGATGGGAAGAGAAGAGTATGGAGAAGGAAAGGAACTGCTCATGATCCTAAGCATACCACCTCATCAGTGAAGCATGGTGGTGGTAGTGTCATGGCGTGGGCATGTATGGCTGCCAATGGAACTGGTTCTCTTGTATTTATTGATGATGTGACTGCTGACAAAAGCAGCAGGATGAATTCTGAAGTGTTTCGGGCAATATTATCTGCTCACATTCAGCCAAATGCTGCAGAACTCATTGGACGGCGCTTCACAGTGCAGATGGACAATGACCCAAAGCATACTGCAAAAGCAA
The DNA here is from genome assembly GCA_009667805.1 of Leptobrachium leishanense. Taxonomy (NCBI): domain Eukaryota; kingdom Metazoa; phylum Chordata; class Amphibia; order Anura; family Megophryidae; genus Leptobrachium; species Leptobrachium leishanense. The sequence continues at coordinate 556,973,795 of CM019063.1, forward strand.
CCAAAGAGTTTTTGAAGGGACAGAAGTGGAATGTTATGCAATGGCAAAGTCAATCACCTGACCTGAATCCAATTGAGCATACATTTCACTTGCTGAAGACAAAACTGAAGGGAAAATGCCCCAAGAACAAGCAGGAACTGAAGACAGTTGCAGTAGAGACCTGGCAGAGCATCACCAGGGATGAAACCCAGCATCTGGTGATGTATATTAGGGATGAGCCGAACACCCCTGAGTTCGGTTTGCATTCGAACTCGAACTTTCCAAATGTTCGAACGTGAACTCAATACAAGTCAATGGGGCTGAAAGTTCGACTTTTAGAGTGCCATCCAAGAGGGCATATATGCTAGATATTTGCCATAAAAGGTGTATGGGGGTCTGGGTAGTGCCCTGAGGGACAGGAAACCAGGGCAAAATGTAAAAAAAAAAACGTTTTTAAAAGGGACAGTGGGTTTTCCATGATATAAGGGTTAAAAATAAAAAATAAAAATTCCTTCACATATCGTGCCTAGGAGGTCCCCATAACCTGCCCATGAAGTGGCAGATTTCTAGGATGTATAGAAATATGTAAAAACCCAAAAATGACATTTCAAATTATGGTAAATGCTTTCCTTTAATCTATCCATAAACAAGTGCTTGGGGCGGCAGTCTGTATGAAAAGAGGAGACATTTTCGGACACACCGAAAAAGTTTAGTGATTTTTTTGGCGGTGAAAAGAAGGAGAATGACTGGAGAATGGAAAATTCTAGACCAAATAGCTGATTTGGAAAGTGAGATAAATGGGAGAATTTTTCTGGTTTTGCTATTTTGACCTAGAATTTTCTCTTCAGTCATTCTCCTGAGTCACCTTTCTCTGAAAAACCCTGTCAGGGTTATTCAGAGAGCGGTGAAGAGCAGGAGAATGACTGGAGAATGGAAAATTCTAGGTCAAAATAGCCAAACCAGAAAAATTCTCCCATTTATCTCACTTTCCAAATTGGCTATTTGGTCCAGATTGTTCTCTTTTCCTGCCATTCTCCTGGTTTTCACCTTTCTCTGAACAACCCTGAGAGAGAGGTGAAAGCCAGGAGAACTGGCAGGAGAAGAGAACAATCTAGACCAAATAGCCGATTTTGAAAGTGAGATAAATGGGAGAATTTTTATGGTTTGGCTATTTTGACCTAGAATTTTCTCTTCTCCAGTCATTCTCCTGAGTTTCACCTTTCTCTGAATAACCTTGACAGGGTTATTCAGAGAGCGGTGAAAAGCAGGAGAATGACTGGAGAATGGAAAATTCTAGGTCAAAATAGCTGATTTGGAAAGTGAGATAAATGGGAGAATTTTTATGGTTTGACTATTTTGACCTAGAATTTTCTCTTCTCCAGTCATTCTCCTGAGTTTCACCTTTCTCTGAATAACCTTGACAGGGTTATTCAGAGAGCGGTGAAAAGCAGGAGAATGACTGGAGAATGGAAAATTCTAGGTCAAAATAGCTGATTTGGAAAGTGAGATAAATGGGAGAATTTTTATGGTTTGACTATTTTGACCTAGAATTTTCACTTCTCCAATTTTTCTCCTGCTTTTCACCGCTCTCTGAATAACCCTGAGAATGTTTAATCCTGGGGTGAAAAATAACATTGCTTTAGATGTTAAAAGCGGGCAATGAGGAAATTTTGTATTTTTTCACACAGCAGTTAAATGCAGCATATTAGAAAGAAGAAGTTTAAGGCTAGGGTCAGATGAGCGCATTTTGTACGGACTGTGCGTCCGTGCAGTACGGACGTACTTTCTGACTGACGACAAAGTAGTGGCCACACAGTCCGTTTTTTTCACTGACGGATTTTTTGACTGATGTAGCAGGGAAAATAAATTACAATGAAAAAACATTCTGTCTGTCAAAAATGCTGGACGTATAAATGCAGTCCATTTGACCACGTTCCATCACTCACACACAAAGCTATGTGGAGGTTGTGGACGTGGTGCACTCCGCACGTCCGTTCTAGCAGTATTACGTTCTTGCCTAACCTGCGTCCGTTTGCAGCGTCCTTCATGCCTCCGCACTTCTGTGCGGACGTACTTCGTGTGTGGGGCTTCATTTAACACAATTGTATGCTATCATGGACGTACTTATGTGTGGGCAACACGGACGTTAACACTGCGCTCGTCTGACCCTAGCCTTAGGATGGAAATTAACACTTCTCACTCAGAAGGAAGACACCACACCTTCATTCTACATACAATGTATCAAATTCATTACACCAGACAAAAAACACCTGTTGTTTACCGTTTGAAAAATACAGGTCATCTAGAGGTGAGAATCTTTGCACGTACACATTAGTTTTTAATTCAATATCTAATAAACCATTGATTATAATATTCTGCAGTAAAGAGTCTCTTTATTTCTAGATTTTTTTAGTATTTTTTAAGCTTTTTTTATAAAAAAAAATTGCGAACTCGAACCGAACACACCCAAAAAGTTTGAAGTTCGCAAACTTTCGAACGACCAAAGTTCGAATCGAACTCCGAACTGATCGAACCGAACAGCTCATCCCTAATGTCTATGTGTTCCAGACTTCAGGCTGTGATTGACTGCAAAGGATTTGCTACCAAGTATTAAGAAGGGAAAGTTTGATTTATGATTATTATTCTGTCCCATTACTTTTGGTCCCTTAACAAGTGGGAGGCACATCTGCAAACTGCTGTAAGTCTTACACCGTTCACCTGAGTTGAATGTACACACCCTCAAATTAAAGCTGACTGTCTGCAGTTAAAGCACATTGTGTTTGTTTCATTCCAACTACATTTTTGGTGGTGTATAGAGCCCAAGATGTTAGAATTGTGTCGATGTCCCAATATTTCTGGACCTGACTGTATATACACACACTAGGGTTGCTCATAGAAGTATATTTGCCCCCAGATCACATGTGGATATATTTGCCCCCAAATTACATGGGTATATATTGCCCCAGCTCATATGGAAATATTTGCGACCAGTTCATATGGGTATGTTTGCCCCAGATTACATGTGGACATATTTGCCCGAACTCATGGAAATATTTGCCCCAGCTCACATGTGGATATATTTGCCCTAGCTCATGGATATATTTGCCCCCAAGCTCATGGATATATTTGACCCCAGCTCACATGTGGATATATTTGCCCCAGTATATCACGCAGATATATTTGCCCCCAGATTACATGGGTATATATTGCCCCAGCTCATATGGAGATATTTGCCCCAGCTCATATGGAAATATTTGCCCACAGCTCATATTGATATATTTGCCCCAGCTCACATGTGGATATATTTGCCCCAGCTCATGGATATATTTGCCCCCAAGCTCATGGATATATATATATTTGCCCCAACTCATGGATATATTTGCCTCCAGATCACATGTGGATATATTTGCCCCCAACTCATGGATATATTTGTCCCCAGCTCATGGATATATATATATTTGCCCCAAACTCATGGATATATTTGCCCCCAGATCACATGTGGATATATTTGCCCCAAACCCATGGATATATTTGCCCCCTGATCACATGTGGATATATTTGCCCCAACTCATGAATATATTTGCCCCCAGTTCATGGATATATATATTTGCCCCAGCTCATGGATATATATATTTGCCCCAACTCATGGATATATTTGCCCCCGATCACATGTGGATATATTTGACCCCCAGATCACATGTGGATATATTTGCCCTCAACTCATTGATATATTTGCCCCAACTCATGGATATATTTGCCCCAACTCATGGATATATTTGCCCCCAGCTCATGGATATATATATATTTGCACCCAACTAATGGATATATTTGCCCCCAGATCACATGTGGATATATTTGCCCCAAACCCATGGATATATTTGCCCCCAGATACATGTGGATATATTTGCCCCAACTCATGGATATATTTGCCCCCAGTTCATGGATATATATATATATATATATATATATATATATATTTTCCCCAACTCATGGATATATTTGCCCCAGATCACATGTGGATATATTTGCCCCAACTCATGGATATATTTGCCCCCAGCTCATGGATATATTTGCCCCCAGCTCATGGATATATATATATTTGCCCCCAACTCATGGATATATTTGCCCTCAGATCACATGTGGATATATTTGCCCCCAACCCATGGATATATTTACCCCCAGATCACATGTGGATATATTTGCCCCCAGCTCGTGGATATATTTGCCCCAACTCATGGATATATTTGCCCCCAAGCTCATGGATATATATATATTGCCCCCAACTCATGGATATATTTGCCCCCAGATCACATGTGGAGATATTTGCCCCCAGCTCACATGTGGATATATTTGCCCCAGCTCATGGATATATTGCCCCCAAGCTCATGATATATATATATTTGCCCCAAACCCATGGATATATTTGCCCTCAGATCACATGTGGATATATTTGCCCCCAACCCATGGATATATTTACCCCCAGATCACATGTGGATATATTTGCCCCCAGCTCGTGGATATATTTGCCCCAACTCATGGATATATTTGCCCCCAAGCTCATGGATATATATATATTTGCCCCCAACTCATGGATATATTTGCCCCCAGATCACATGTGGAGATATTTGCCCCCAGCTCACATGTGGATATATTTGCCCCAGCTCATGGATATATTTGCCCCCAAGCTCATGGATATATATATATTTGCCCCAACTCATGGATATATTTGCCCCCAGATCACATGTGGATATATTTGCCACCAGATCACATGTGGATATATTTGCACCAAACCCATGGATATATTTGCCCCCTGATCACATGTGGATATATTTGCCCCAAACCCATGGATATATTTGCCCCCTGATCACATGTGGATATATTTGCCCCAACTCATGGATATATTTGCCCCCAGTTCATGGATATATATATTTGCCCCAGCTCATGGATATATATATATTTTCCCCAACTCATGGATATATTTGCCCCCGATCACATGTGGATATAGTTGACCCCCAGATCACATGTGGATATATTTGTCCTCAACTCATTTATATATTTGCCCCAACTCATGGATATATTTGCCCCCAGCTCATGGATATATATATATTTGCCCCCAACTCATGGATATATTTGCCCCCAGATCACATGTGGATATATGTGCCCCAACTCATGGATATATTTGCCTCCAGTTCATGGATATATATATATATATATATATATATATATATATATATATATTATATATATTTTCCCCACCTCATGGATATATTTGCCCCCAGCTCATGGATATATATATATTTGCCCCAAACTCATTGATATATTTGCCCCCAACCCATGGATATATTTGCCCCCAGATCACATGTGGAGATATTTGCCCCCAGATCACATGTGGATGTATTTGCCCCCAACTTATGGATATATTTTCCCCCAGCTCATGGATATATTTGCCCTCAGCTCATGATATATTTGCCCTCAGCTCATGGATATATTTGCCCCCAGCTCATGGATATATTTGCCCCCAGATCACATGTGGATATATTTGCCCCAGCTCATGGATATATATATATATTTGCCCCCAACTCATGGATATATTTGCCACCAGATCACATAGGTATATATTGCCCCAGATGATATGGAGATATTTGCCCCAGCTCACATATGGATATATCGGCCCTCAGCTCTCACCTGCTGCCAGGCCTCCCAAGCTCTGCCGGCGTTGCTCTTCCATGGTGGCGAGCGGCCGCTGACATGATGCAGCTTTGTCGCTCGCTGGGCGGGAACCCCATGACCAGCTCAGCCGCGTTCTTGCGAGATTGCGCACGGCGCTGGTCAGGTGGTTCGGTCCCTAGCGCTGCGCCGGGTCTCCCAGCCGGCCGACCAAGATGGCGGCGCTCGGGCCAGGGAATTCCGCCCCACAAACTGGCAGGAAGCCAGATAGTAAGGCGGCCGCATTGTGCCGCCTTACGCTAGCACCGGCCCTGGCCGGGGGGGTCACCTGGAAATGACATCATTGCGCAAGGCGCGATGATGTAATTTACATCGGGAGGAGCTTGACTTCAGTGTCTGAGGATGCTGAAGTCAGAACGCCGCGGGACCCCGGACAGAGAGATGAATATCTTCACCGGGGGTCCCGCAAAGCTGATTTTGTGTTGGACACGCCCTCCTCAGCATACAGCGGGAGTAACTGAGGACGTGTCCCACACGTCGTCAACAGTGAAGGGGTTAGAAACGTCTTTTTTAAAACTTTTTGTCCTTGTTTCCGGTCACCCAGGGCACTACCCGGACCCGGACATTGTTTTTAAATGTTTCTATACATCCTACAAATCCGCCACTTCACGGGCAGGTTATGGGGACCTCCTAGGCATGATATTTGAAGGAATTTTTCATTTTTATTTTTAACCCTTATTTCATGGAAAACTCACTGTCCCTTTAAAAACTTTTTTTTTTTACTTTTTGTCCTTGTTTCCTGTCCCCCAGTGCACTACCCAGACCCCCATATACCTTTTATGGCAAATATGTAGCATATATGCCCTCTTGGAGGGCACTCTAAAAAACCGAATTTTGAGTCCCATTGACTTGCATTGAGTTTGTGTTCGAGTTCGAATTCGAACTTTTGAAAAGTTTGAGTTCGAATGCGAACCGAACTCGGGGGTGTTCGGCTCATCCCTATTACAAAGTTCCATTGTTATGAAGAAAACTGGCTTGGGATTTAGTAGACATGTGCACAGCCCAAAATATAATTTTGTTTCCTTTTGACAGACTTCAGAATTCCCCCCTTTATACGATCTCCTATACCCCCAAATATTAGTTAGGGCAAGGCTTACTGGGTTGGATTACTGTTAGGCTTATGGCTTCTGTTTGTGCTTGGGTTACTGTTGCTTTTTATCTTTGTATTAGGGCTAAGGTTGGGTTACTGTTAGGCTGGGGTCAGACGAGCGTAGTGTTCACGTCCGTGATTGCGCCTAAAAGTACATCCGTGATAGCATGACAGAAAGCCCATAGGAGCCCGACACATGAAGTACGTCCGCACTGAACTGCGGACGCACAACGGCCGCGGCCCACGGACGCAAGGCAGGCAAGAACGTACATCCCCTAGAACGGCCGCACAAAGTGCGCTGCGTCTGCAACGTCTGCATAGCTTTGTGTGTGAGTGATGGAACATGGTCAGACGGACTGCATTTATACATCCAGCATTTTTCACGGACAAAATGGTTTTGCTTTTTAATTTATTTTCCCTCCTACATCCGTCAAAATATACATCAGTAAATAAACGGACTGTGTGGCCACTACTGTGTCTTCCGTACTGACGTACGTCCGTGTGCACGGACGTACAGTCCATAGAAATCACGCTCGTCTGACCCTAGCCTTAGGCTTACTGGTTCTGTTTGTTTTGGGGTTACAGTTACCATTTGTATTAGGGTTGAGGTCACTTCTAGGGTTGTTTTACTGTTAGGCTTACTGTGTCAAGGATCATGCTGAGGCCTGCAGATAACCTGAAGCAGTTTTGGCCACCCTTTTGGTATACCGGCCCGGATTTGAACCCAAGGACTCTGGCCTGCTAGTCTGGTTTCCTATACAAGAAAAACAGAGAGCTAACCCGTCAAAAACATGAAGCCATGGGAGAGCACTGGGGATGCACTTTACAGGACTAAACCCACTAAACATATCCACAAGAAAAAAAGGTGCGAGAGACCTGTGACACCACTTGCCTCTTAACAGAGTGCTATGTACTGCAAAAAACTTTATAGATAAACGTGAAATACAAAAATGATATAAAATTATTCCAATAATGGACTAAACTCGCAATTATTCAGGACTGGTAAAGAACATGCACAAGAGATCCAAATCTATGCGCAAATACTGAAATATTGATGGTAGCAGAACATATAGAGGACATGTAGCTAAAGTGAGCAAAATAAGGCATAACAGTCCTCAAACATATTTTCCTAAACCTGATATAGATTTCCCTTAAGGACCAAGCATGTAAGGGGTTAAAATAATATAACAGCAAATGCTTGTTGATGCTGGTTCAACATAGATTATAAAGTGCAATATATGTGTTATAGATAAGAAATATGTATCCGCTTTTATGATAACCAAAATGCTTTCAAAAATGCTCATTTATTTCTTGTTGTTGTAACTTTAAGAGAATAACTGTCCAGCACAATATTTTTGCTTAACTCATGGCCGACAGCTGCTTAACCACATTTCTGCCATTCCTCATTTCGTATGAAGAGGATGTCGGAATATAATGCACCCTGGAACTCACGGTGCCCTGAAACTGCTGACAATAACAAGAAAATACATTGAACATCTGATCTATGTTTATGTGTTCAACGGCTATAGTCTCCACCTGACGCCCTATTTCGCTACTTGCAAATTTCTGCATATAAGCATGTGTTGTACAAAAAAATAAAGAGAAGCTCCTTTGCTCAGGTTGAGAGAACTGCATAGACCATAATCCTGGCATCTGTGACTTTCTTTCAGTGCGCACAAAACCTGCTAATCTTCTCAGACTAATTCGGACAGAAGCAGACATTCGAAGGGACCTTTTGTCATCCAAAACAATTTGGCGCCCAACGTGGGGCATCTGAGTTGTGCACTACCGGAGTGCCACCAATGTGGTTTCCCTGAAGGATGGACCGCACCAGATGGAGTCTGATCACCTCCGTACATCAAGTTAAGATACCTTTGTTATCCTACTTGTGACGTATTCTGATTGTTGGTCCCAATTCTGGGTAACTAAGTGTTGCACGTGGGAGGACACCAAAAGTGGGTTTTGTTTAACTTTGCTCAGATGTCCGTTATTGGGGTGGAATACTGGTGCTGATTGGGGATACAAGCCGCAGAGTGCCCTAGACAGAAAAGACAAAGGGCCATATTACATAGTTGGTGCTATTGTAACCAGAGCTGTTGTTAACTTAACAGCTCCATAGGCTATAATGGCTCTGGGAAGTTTACAACAGCTCTGGTTAAGTGTCACGTTCAGCCACTATGGCGGTACCCGGCATGAGCCAAGTAGGACCCAGGTATGCATAAAAGCCGCTATATGCAGAGATACATGACACAATGATCTAGGATATGTAAATAAACCACAGGAGACACTGGGGACCTCTGCACGGCTGTACCGAAGGAGCCCTATACTGGTAGATCGGTCCTTAGAGTGGCCGAATCTGCACTAATAGAAAAAGGTTACCGTGTAGCCGTGCAGAGTCCTGGGGAAAACACAGACACCTGAAGGAGTTATACTCAACAACTTGCAGGGAAGGACTTCAATATACAAAAGCCGTGGTCAACAGGGATACACAACATATAATTCAATATGCACAGAACAGCTAGGGATGTCCAGAAGAGTCGTCAATAAATAAGCCAGGAGTCAAAACCAAAACGTATACCTTGAGCCAAAGCGGGGATATAGCACCAGAGAAAATCCGTCAGCCAGGCCAGAGGGTTAATACCAGGAAGTCAATCAGAAACCTAGAACTCAGACAAGGGGCAAACACTGAGAAAGCACTAGGATACAATGACAGGGAGCTCTCAGGAACAAATCTGTAGCTGAAGTGAACCAGGATGCTAGAGCATGGTGATATGGGCCCATGGCTTTATAAAGGGGAGTAATCAGCCCATATCACCAGCAGAAGCTCAACGAGCAAATAACTTAACCCCTGAGCTGCTTGTCAGGGAAAGCAGCACAGGGAAACACAGACATAAGGAATACAGAGGGCAGGGAGACAGGGTTGGAACGTGGGAACGTGACATTAAGTTTGCACCAACTATGTAATATAGTCCAGAAATGGCAAACCACTTCTTATGCTTTTGACTCTGAGAACAGCTCCGAGCACATGCTCTAGGCAAGGAAAGAAAGAGGAAATTAACGAGGGGGAATTTAAACTCAGAATAGGAGCAGGAGTTTTGAAGCTGATTTTAACAATAGAAAATCCCGGACCCAGAGATGTGGCTACCTACGTTCTGGGTATGTGGACATAAGGGGGGTCAGGCCTCCCTTTGGGAAAATTCCGCCTACGAGATATGTACCAGACCACGGACTGGTATCCTCTATGCCAACAGTCTAAGCCCCATATAGTCGCTTTCAACGAAATAGTAGTCATTGCCAAACCCACTTTTGAAGAAATTATGGCCACTGAAACAGGGTTCTCAGATAAGAACATATGGTTAGAATGGATGACATATTGTGCTCAGTCCCACAACAGAACCAATTGCTATGTGTGCGGTAGTGACAGATCTCACCTAGGTACCCTGTACTGTACCCGTCAACATCCCCGAGAGCATTGAAGAATGTTTTCTAAGTCTGTTTACCAATAACACCATAAGTCAAGTGACTTGCGAGGAACGGAAGTCCAGATACCCCCTCCAGACAAAAACTCCTAAGACCGGAGAAGGCATCACCATCTACCCTGGGAATTACACCTGCCACTCCTCATGGGGGACAGGTGGTTGGGAACTTCATGGAAGGGTATTGTGCTAGATACAGCACTATAGAAAAGGAGAAGGTGCAGAACCAGGTGGTGTCCCTAGGTGATGTTTTTTGGATCTGCGGTGACATGCAGATCCGCTCCCTCCTGGCAGGTAAACGGGAAGGTGAGTGTGCTCTGGCTAAAGTCATCATGTGCCTCCACATTCTGCCCTCTGAATGACAAACTGTAATCCACCCCGGACTCACTAGACGAAAAAGAGATGTGAAACCTGTACCTGGGCGTTTTGACCCACACGTCTATATAGATGCAATAGGAGTCCCGAGGGGGGTGTCTAATGAGTTCAAGGCTAGAGACCAAGTAAAGGCAGGATTCGAGTCAGTATTCCTCTTGGTCACCGTCAGCAAAAACTTTGATTGGATTAAGTACATCTATTACAATCAGCAGAGATTTGTCAACTATACCCGAGATGCCCTCCAGGGTTTAGCCGACCAACTAGGCCCGACCTCCTCGATGACCTTCCAGTTCCGAGTGGCCTTGGATATGGTCCTAGGAGAGAAAGGGGGGTTTGCCAAATGCTGAAGGGGAGAGGCTCCTGTTGTACCTTCATCCCCCATAACACAGGCCCTACCGGGAAGGTCACTAAAGTCATAAAAAAACTGGAAGACCTGTCTGAGGAACTAAAGAAAATTTCCGGTATTACTGATCCATGGGACCAGTATTTTGGTTGGATGAGTGGCTGGCAGAGAATCCTTGCACACCTAGGCATAGTTATCCTGGTAGTATTGGTTCTGTTGGGGGTGATTGTGTGCTGTGTTTTGCCCTGTATCAAAAAGGCGGTAGATAAAACTGTGGCGTCCACCGCACCTAGCATGACTAATGGTGACAGAGAGGTGTGTGAGCAACCGTATGCTCCCCTACAGGCAACGGGGATGCCCCGCACAGAAATCTATCTGTCCATGCGCCCCCTTAGGGACAGCATCTGACTTCTCTATGTGCAAAGTCTGTGGCAAGGGGGGCAATGGACTAGCCATCGCTCGTCTAACGTGCAGCACAAAAGAGTTCTGAGGCACATTGAGACAAATGAGCTAGCCTTGAAGGGAAAGAAATGTGCATTTTTAGGGGGGAATGCTATGGACAGGAAATATGTATCCACTTTTATGATAACAAAAATCCTTACAAAAATGCTAATTTATTTCTTGTTGTTGTGACTTTAAGAGTATAACTGTACAGCACAATATTATTGCTTAACTCATGGCCGACAGCTGCTTAACCACATTTCTGCCGCTCCTCATTTCGAATGAAGAGGATGTCGGAACATGATGTACCCTGGAACTCACGGTGCTCTGGAAACTGCTGAGAATAATGAGAAAATACATCAAAAATTTGATCTAAGTTTATATGTGTTTAACGGCTATAGTCTCCACCTACGATGAAATGGAGAGTCCTAAGCTAATGCCCTATTTCGCTACTTGCAAATTTCTGCGTATAAGCATGTGTTGTACAAAAAAATAAAGGGAAGTTCCTTGACTCAGGTTGAGAGAACTGCATAGACCATAATCCTGGCATCTGTGACTTTCTTTTATTGCGCACAAAACCTCCTAATCTTCTCAGACTAATTTCGGACAGATGGATAGTATGAAAAAACTTGGGGTCCTAGTGGCGCACTTAATACTTCCCAAATGGAGGGTTCTTAATATATAATTGGTATATATCAGCTACCATTGGGTGTTTGACAAAGGAAATGTCACAGTAAATCTGTCTTTCACTGGTGAAGGTACAGATAACAATTCACAATGAAGTGTCAGTATAACACCGTTAACAATGACTCTTTGTAGCGTGCATATGAGTCCGTCTCAAAATGCGAAGTGGGTAAAAACAAGTGCAAAGATGCATATGGTGTGCAAAATCACAATAATAAAGTGACAGTAATAAAGTGCAAAATTGCCGATAGTAGTGCTACTACAAAACAAAGGTGCAATTATATATAAAGTGCATCTCCTAGTGCTAATCTTCCATCAGTGGTGCGAACACAAAATATTGGTGTGAATCCTAAAGGGTCCACAATATCACAATGCACACCTTAAGTGAAAATTGCATATAAAGTGCATATATATTCGTATCTTACTCTATTGGAAAAATGCAAACACAAATAGTGTTAGTGTAAATTTTAAAAAGTCCGTAATAGCGTCCAATGGTGTTGCCAGTCTCTAAATAGTCTATTGCCACAAAAAGTGCATGTGCAAAGAATTGTCCAGTGGGGAAAGATGGACCAAAATCAAGGTTACTGGTCGTTGAAGGGTTCGTAGAATCAAATGTCCCAGCGTTGCACTTCCTTCTCTCCGTAGGTGGATTCAATAACATAAGGAGGAGAAAAGAGGAATAATAGTGCAGACTGCTGGGATTGATTTAGGTGGGTATATCTATATGCATTACACTCACAAATTTAAGAGCCTAGTGGGTCCCGGCTCTAGGTTAGAATGCCTCACGCCAAATACAGGGTGACATTCCCCCTTTTTGACCGGGAGTCTTCTAGTCGTCCTCAAATGAAACACATGTGGCGAGGGAACACTCCCATAGCATAACACAGTTGGTATATCTCAAATAGTTACAGTTGTCATTCAACTCACCGATGATGGAGCCTCGATTGTTTCAGGCTCAGCGTAAAGGCGAGTAGTGCTACTCAGTCAGGTGAGCACCTAACCTCTTTTCTCCTATGGTGTCTTCTCGTTCAGGTCTCCAATCCTTCAAATTCTCCAAGTGTGGATTACGGCGATCTCAATGGCTCAAAAAGTATAAAAACCAGATAAAAACAGAGTGGTTTTATTCCATAAAATGGGGGGGGTAGATAAAAATAACTGTGACGCGTTTCGGCACTCTCTGTGCCTTTCTCAAACAGTATAAAACATATAGATGTAAGGGGAGATCTTAGTTCATGTCTCCTTTATATAGTGAAACACTCATTTAGTCCACAGGTGCATAGTTCCGACTTCACTTCCGGGTTCGCGGTTGCTAGGGTCACATGGTGGTCGTCGCGTCATTCCTCTGCGACTCCGCCATCTTTGTTTGCGTTCCAGTGTGGATCCTTTATGATCCGATGCGGTTATCCTGTTGCTGAACATTGGTGTGAAACAATCTGCGATAAAGTACAGCAAAACACACCTCCAATTGTTTTCATATAACATTCTGGTATATAATTGTAACAGTGTGTCTTTTTAGAGTTTATTTACACTGCTGCCTTCACATTCCAGCGTTTAATGGTGTTACTAATATTCTGGTATATACTTATCTCATAGACAGTGAAGTGAGGGAATGGTACCCATAATATTTAGTTTATATTAGGGTTAGGACGGATCGCTATTAAATGTGTCCTGGCTTAAAATGGAGGGGAGGGGGGGATGGGAGGAAAAAAGAAGAAGGCATACAAAATTACATACAAAAAAATGCGCAAATGCGCATTGCAGCACCTTCGCAGCTATGATATGGCCGCGAACGCGCTGCTGTATGCCCGAAAAGAAGATCCTGAACTTGTTTTCGGGTCGGCCATTTTAAAGCGAGTTCCTGCGTGCTTTAAAAAGCTTAGGTCTGAACGGGGCCCATAGCAAAGCATGGGATTTCCCCGTTCATGCGTTTTAAAGCACGGACGACCCCGTGTTAAAACGGCTAGGTGTGAACGGGGCCTAAGTCCTGGGTTCAAGAACATTGTATTTCTGTAATGACTGTAACAGTTCAAAGTAATAAAATGCAAGATATTAAAAGCAAAACACAAATATACAGATTAACCCAGAAAATAAATATGTAGGAAATATAGTCACTACATGTTTACAGGTGCATTCTGTATATAGTCACTATATTACATGTTTACAGGTGCATTCTGTATATAGTCACTATATTACATGTTTACAGGTGCATTCTGTATATAGTCACTGTGTTACATGTTTACAGGTGCATTCTGTATATAGTCACTATATTACATGTTTACAGGTGCATTCTGTATATAGTCACTATATTACATGTTTACAGGTGCATTCTGTATCGAGGTATGTTAATAGGGAGCTCTTGAGTGACTTTAGACTGGGGGAAGATTTGATGGCGTCTGGGAGGTTATTCCATAATCCAGAATGCTCTGTAGGAAAATGAGGATCGAGCCACTTTCTTTTTGTATTGAGGTATTGTAAGTGAGGTGCAGGTCCTGGATCGGAGGTTAAAGGATGGGGGAACTGCTAGGGGAGCAACCTTTTCAGGTGGGGTGGTAGCTTCCCAGAAAAGCTCTTAAACACCAGGTTGAAGAGGTGAAGAGTGTGTCTAGATTCCAGCGAAGATCATCAACATGTCACAATGGTGGGTCATGTAGTTACATTGTAGCACAAAGCGGCAGAATGAGTTGTACAATGTAGTAAGTTTCTGGAGGTGTGCTTGAGGGGCGGCTGCATACACTACATCTCTGTATTCAATAGCGGGCATAAGCATTTGTTGTACAATCTGCTTTCTTACCACGGGCTCAGGCAGGATTTGTTTCTGTACAGGGCACCTAGTTTGGGGTTAGTTTAGAGTTTTTGGCGAATTGCCTGCACATATGGTGGGTGGTAAGTGCCTGTTCGAGGGCAGTGGGGGATAGAGAAGCAATGTTTTGTCTATTCAGAGAACAAAAACCAGCAACAAAAAGTTGCCCTGCTGCTCGGTTTAATTCGGCAGGTTTATTCAGGAGAATCCCATAGGCTTCAATGTTAAAAATATTCCCATTTTAATACAATATCTAATAAACTGTTTATTATTAGAGATGCGCATGCATTTCTTTTTAGTTTCGGCTCCTTCGGTTTCTTAAAATTGTCATTTCGGATCATTTGGGCCGATTTTCGTTTCGGCTCGTTTCATTTCGGCTCATTGTTTCGTATCATCTTTCATTTCGTGATATCGGAAATTTTCGGTCTTTCGGATCGTCTGTTCTCGTCGTTTCAAAGGGTCAATTTCATTTTGACTTAGACGAACGGTATTTCGGATGCTCCGATATTTCGGACGATATGGTAATTTTGCAGATTCGTTCCTTAGGACGTATAGTTTTTTATGAAAGATCCTTTTTTTCTTATAAATATACATTGCACAACTTTATTTAATCATATTAAAATGGTATGGAAGGAAAAAAAATGAACAAAACCATATACCGCTACAGAATAATGCAGCATATAATTCCGCACACTGCCAGGCGGCACCGCTACCGTATAATTAATGCAGCATTTGAATCCTCACACTGCCGGGCAGCACCTCTACAGTATAATAATGCAGCATATGAATCCACACACTGCCGGGAAGCACCTCTACAGTATAATAATGTAGCATATGATTCCGCACACTGCTGGGAAGCGCCTCTCTGCGGTATAATTAATGCAGCATATGAATCCACACACTGCGGGGAAGCACCTCTCTGCAGTATAATTAATGCAGCATATGAATCCACACACTGTGGGGAAGCGCCTCTCTGCAGTATAATTAATGCAGCATATGAATCCTCACACTGCCGGGCAGCACCTCTACAGTATAATTAGTGCAGGATATGAATCCACACACTGCCAGGCAGCACCTCTACAGTATAATTAATGCAGCATATGAATCCTCACACTGCCGGGCAGCACCTCTACAGTATAATTAGTGCAGCATATGAATCCTCACACTGCCAGGCAGCACCTCTACAGTATAATTAATGCAGCATATGAATCCTCACACTGCCGGGCAGCACCTCTACAGTATAATTAGTGCAGGATATGAATCCACACACTGCCAGGCAGCACCTCTACAGTATAATTAATGCAGCATATGAATCCTCACACTGCCGGGCAGCACCTCTACAGTATAATTAGTGCAGCATATGAATCCTCACACTGCCAGGCAGCACCTCTATAGTATAATTAGTGCAGCATATGAATCCACACACTGCCGGGCAGCACCTCTACAGTATAATTAATGCACACTGCCAGGCAGCACCTCTACAGTATAATTAATGCAGCATGTGAATCCACACACTGCCGGGAAGCACCTCTCTGTGGTATAATTAATGCAGCATATGAATCCGCACACTGCTGGGAAGCACCTCTCTGCGGTATAATTAATGCAGCATATGAATCCACACACTGCGGGGAAGCACCTCTCTGCGGTATAATTAATGCAGCATATGAATCCACACACTGCCGGGAAGCGCCTCTCTGCAGTATAATTAATGCAGCATATGAATCCACACACTGCTGGGAAGCCCCTCTCTGCAGTATAATTAATGCAGCATATGAATCCACACACTGCGGGGAAGCACCTCTCTGCGGTATAATTAATGCAGCATATGAATCCACACACTGCCGGGCAGCACCTCTACAGTATAATTAGTGCAGGATATGAATCCTCACAGTGCTGGGAAGCGCCTCTCTACAGTATAATTAATGCAGCATTTGAATCCACACACTGCTGGGAAGCACCTCTACAGTATAATTAATGCAGCATATGAATCCACACACTACCGGGCAGCACCTCTACAGTATAATTAATGCACACTGACAGGCAGCACCTCTACAGTATAATAGTGCAGCATAAAAGGAAAAACCAACTGAACCAAATGACCCGAAATGATCCGAATCACCAAAATGATCCAAACGGCGAACTGACAGAATCATCGAATCGACCTGAAATTTCGAATCATCCAAATTATTGAATCGAATAACTCAAAATTTTGAATAGATACGAAATTTTGTGTGGTCGACATTTCGGATTCGGGATGCCCTCGGAAGCCTGAAAATGGTAAATTTCGTCCTAGAATCGATTCGGTACGAAATTAATTGCACATCCCTATTTATTATTATATTTTGCAGTAAAAAGTCTCTTTATTTTTAGATTTTTATAGGATCTTTTAACTCCTTCACTGCTGATGACGTTTAACCCCTTCACTGCTCATTGACTCCCGCTATATGCGAAGGACGTGCCCCACACGTCATCTGCAAGTGGGAGCCCCGGTGGAGATACTCACCTCGCTGTCTGGAGTCCCATGGCGTTCTGGCTTCAGGGAAGCCAGGTGTCGAAGATAGGCCAGCCCCCGACATAAATTACGTCATTGCACCTGCGCGATGACGTCATTTCCAGACGACCCCCCGGCAATGCTGGGAGATCGCCTGAAAGGGAGGGGGATCGATTTGGAGGGGGGATCTGATCAGGAGGGTTTTCAGCCAAAAACCAGGCACCGCTTTGAAGGGCAGTGTCTGTCCTTTAAAGCGGTATCTGGTTTTTGACCCTATAATTGCCAGATCGCGATTGGTGCTGCTCCGCAGCAGATCGTAATCTAGGTCAGGTGGGGGCCACCATCTTGGATGGCAGCTCCACCTAGGGGTTCCCCCTCGGCTCCTGACGTGTCGTGCATAGCACAATGATGTCAGATAGCCGGGGAAGCCCTTGCTGCCCGGGATTCCCCAAGGAAATCCTCTGGTGGAGATACGGGGTTCATTTGAACCCCAATATCTCCAGAACCGTCGCAGCTGGGGGTTCATGCATGGTGTCATTCGAAAGGCCTGAGCATGGCCATGTTCAAAGTACAACGAAATTAAAAAATATATATATATATTTTAAAAATTATAATAAATTATAAAAAATAATAAAAACATGTTTTGTTTCTGTGTATTGTTTTTATTAATGCAGAAACATTGTTCACATTTCAATTATAAAGTGAACAATGATGCTGCACTAATGATTTTTTTCTATGAAGTGCGTTTGAAAAAAATCACGTAATCCCACCAAAAAATTTAATGAGTCCCCATTTCTAACTCATTGAATCCAGAGGAGAGGTAATGTATGAAAGCTATTTTTTTTTTTTTTTATTGTAATAAAGGTTTTATTAAGTTATTTGAAAACATACATCACTTGACATTAAGTGCATTGCCACATATTCAAACAGTTGCGAATTATTTGGGACGTAAGTATCAGATAATAAAGTGCGTATTTTCGATACGGCGTCTCAGTGAACATCATATATGAATACATATAATACAAATTTAAGCAAAAAAAAAAGGGGGTAGGGATACAACCTGTGACAAGGGAATAAAAGAGAAAGGTGGGGGCTAGGGGGTTTGGCCAATCATTTGTTATTCAATTGCAGTCAAGAGAGATCTACAGAGTTGCGAGGTGGGGAGCAGGCTGGTGTAGACCAATAAAACCAACGCCTCAGGTGTTTGGCAGAGGTGACGGAGGATTGGTGCATCAGATCCTCTACATCTCTTATACGTTGGACTTCATCTAGCCATTCTCGGAAAGTGGGGGCTATCGGAGATTTCCAGTGCCTGGGTACTACCGCTTTGGCGGCGTTCAGTAGATGAATATCAAGAGAGTTTCTGTAGGTGTTCACAGGTAGCGGTGTGTGGTGGAGCAGCATGGCCGCTGGTGTATAGGAAGGTGGAGTGTCAGAGATGTTGCTAATGGCATCGTGAACCAGTGTCCAGAAGGGTTGCAACACTGGGCAGGACCACCATACATGCAAGAGGTCAGCGCGCTGTGATCCGCACCTCCAGCAGGAGGCATCTGCCGTGACCGAATATGTAGCAATAGTGGTGGGCACCCTATACCATTGCGACAGCAGCTTGTAAGCCGTTTCTTGTGTACGAGTAGCAATGGAACACCGGGTATTGAGCGCAAACATTTGACTCCACTCTTCCTCTGTGAATGTTTGGTGGAGTTCAGTCTCCCATTTCGCAACGTATGGGGGTGTGGAGGGGGAGAGGTTTTGCAGGACACCGTACAGAGTCGATATGCCGTGTTGGGGAAGAGTCTTACGGGTGATCACTTGTTCAAATGCGGTCAGTGGGCGAGTGTATTTTTCTAATGGAGCCAGGGAGCGGAGATAGGTTATGAGGCAGTGCACATGGAATGTCGTAAGAAAGGAGTCGGGGTGGGCCAATGGTACGTCCTTCGGGGCTTTAGGTCGGTCCCCATCTATGTAAAGGCCAGGTAGGGGGTTTCGTGGCAGAGCCGCGTCAGTGAGAGGTAGCAGTCGTGGCGAGAAGGCCGGTAAGTGATTGAGAGGGAGAAGCGGAGAGGGCCAGGGGGCTAGCTGCGTGGACCTCTGTAGCCGACGCCAGATGGCCAGTGTGACCGAAACTGTTGGGTGTGTGGGGATGTCAGTAAGGGCAGCGGTGCCTAAAAGCCAAGGGAGGGAGGTTAGCGAGCGGCCGGCCAGTTCATGCTCCAACGCCACCCATTGTTTACCAGAGGTACCCAAGCTCCACTCCACCAATCGCAGAAGATGAACAGCCTGGTAATAGCGCTGCAGATGTGGCAGAGCTAGACCTCCACGAGAGCGAGGGGCTGTCAGCAGCGTCACGCTCAGTCTCGGTTTACTCCCGGCCCATACATATCTAATGAAGAGAGACTGCAAGGAGCGGAAGAAGGCAGATGGGACATGTATCGGCAGGGTCTGCAATAAATAAAGGACTCTTGGAAGAACGTTCATTTTAAGGACATTTATGCGTCCAAACCACGTGATGTGTGGGATGGCCCATCGAGTAAGGTCTTTTTCCAGGACCTGAAGCAGGGGGACAAAATTTGTGGCATAAAGATTTGATACCGCTGGGGTGAGGTGGACTCCGAGGTATTTAAGGGAGGTATTACACCATCGAAAGGGGAATGTGGATTGAATGTGTGTGCTAAGGGGAGCAGGTATTGAAATGTTCAGGATTTCCAATTTTGACATATTAATTTTGTAATTACTGAGCGAGCCATATTCGCGTAGTAGTTCAATGAGGGAAGGCAAGGAAATCTGGGGCTGCTGTACAAAAAAATAGCAGATCATCTGCATACGCCGCCACCTTATATGTGTGGCGTCCAACACAGATACCATGGATAGAGGGTTTGGCCCTGACAGCTTGAAGGAGGGGTTCCAGAGATAATGCAAATAAAAGAGGGGAGAGAGGGCAACCCTGTCGAGTGCCATTTTTAATGGTGAAGGGGGAGGACAAGGTGCCATTTAGATTAATGCAAGCGGTAGGTGAGTCATATAAGGCGGTTATCCAGCGCAGGGCGTTGGGGCCAAATCCCATATGCTGTAGAGTCTGGAATAAAAAAGGCCAGTGTACCCTATCAAACGCCTTCTCAGCGTCGGTGGAGAGGAGCAGGGTCGGACCGGTGCCAGTTCTCTGAACAGCATGAATCAAGTTAATGGCCAGCGTAGTATTATCTCGCCCCTCCCTCCCTGGGATAAATCCCATCTGGTCAGGGTGGATCAGGTGTCTCATATGGTTTGCAATTCGCAGAGCAAGTACCTTAGCAAAAAGTTTTACATCCTGATTCAGGAGGGAAATTGGTCTATAATTGGCACACAGGGCGTGATCTTTATCAGGTTTAGGGATTAATGTGATGGTGGCAGAGAGTGTTTGTGGGGCAATATGGGATGCAGGTTCAGTCAGTCCGTTAAAAGCAGCCAGCCAGGCGCGAGAGAGGAGCTTTTCACACGTTTTATAGTATTTAAGGGTAAAACCATCAGGCCCCGGGGTCTTACCCACTGGCGTTCGCTTGATCGCTTCATGCAGTTCCTCCGCAGTGATTGGACCTTCAATAGAGGACCTCATGTGCGGCGTCAGTTTTGAGCGTAAGTGAGTGCGACGGAAGCGCTGGATGGCGTCAGGGGCCGTTTGGGTGGGAGTCGGGGTGAGGCCATATAGTGTGGTAAAATAGTCACGAAAGAGGCCAAGCATATCTTTCGGGAGGGTAACGGTGTTACCCTGGGGGGTGAGAAGATGGGTGACATATAGTGCCTGTCGGTGGGTTCGGAGGGCATTCGCTAAGAGTCTGCCGCATTTATTTCCGTGTTCATGGAAGGTTTTACGTACCGTCAGGAAGGCCTTCTGAGCCCTGTTATTAAAGAGTGAACGGAGCTGTGACCTAAGATCCAGCAGTTCGGCGTAGACGTCGTCGTCAGAGTGCAGTTTATGGGATCGTTCCAGGGCCGCAATGCGCTGCAATAGGGATTCCTGCTGTTCGGTGCGCTCTCTCTTACGCCGCGCGCCCTGTTGTATAAGGTATCCCCTGATGACAGCCTTATGCGTCTCCCAAATAATCTGCGGGGAACAGTCGGGTGTGTCATTCTCCGTAAAATAGTTATGTAGTGCGTTGTGGAGGCCTTCTTTAATCTGGGGGTCGGTGAGAAGGGATTCATTGAGGCGCCAGAGTTTCTCCCTAGGGCGGGCGAGAGGGGAGGAGAGCGTGATCAGGACCGGGCAGTGATCCGACCAGGTCATGGGGCCAATGGTGGCAGATTCCAAAAGGTGCATACTACCAAAAGGGAGAAAGATATAGTCAAGGCGTGTGTAGAGCTGATGCGGAGTGCTATAATACGTGTAGTCTCGTGTGGAGGGGAAGAGCGAGCGCCAGCAGTCCATCAATCTCAGGGATTGTAGCGCAAGTCGAGTGCGGCGGAGGACGGAGTGTGGGGTGCTAGTGACACCTCTAGAGGTATCCAGGCGAGTGTCAAGCGGCAGGTTGAGGTCACCTCCCACCACTAAGATACCCTCCTGGAAATCCTGCAGGCGACGAAGTATAGAACGAATGGCGGAGTGTTGCTGTCGATTCGGGAGGTATATGGAGACGAAAGTGTATCATTGCGCACCAATTTGGCCCTTCACAAACGTGTAATGACCAGCGGGATCTAACAAGGAGGTCGAGTTGCTAAATGGGATGGAGCGAGAAAACAACACCGCCGTTCCACAAACTTTACCAGCAGTGGCATTGCTAAAATAACCTGTAGAATATTTGTGGCTTTTGAAAGAGGGAGGCCGGGCCTGTGGAAAGTGGGTTTCCTGCACTAATACTAGATCCGCGTGAAGTGATGTAAATTCCCTGAGGGCCGCATGGCGCTTTTCGGGTATGTTCAGGCCTTTTACGTTAATGGTGAGAACTTTAAGAGTGCGGGGGACGGTGGCCATGGTATAATCGTGAGAGGGATAACAATATGAAAGGACTGAGAAGGGGATATGGGGGAGCGCCCAGTAGGGCAAACCAGGTACAGGGGAACAAAGACAGATAACCAATTACAATGGTACAACTATATACACAAGGATCACGTGCCTAAAGAGACAATTCACCACGTCGCCGAGTGGGCGCGGGGGAGTCTCAGGTCACAGAGGGGGGTGCGTACTCCACCAGCACACTGTGTAGGCACTGACTCGTGGGGGGTACCCGGCGCGGGACGGTCAACAGTGAAAATCAAGTAGTATAACAATAAATTGAGAGTGCAATTTAGCAACAGATATTTAAGAAAGCAGCGGTATAAAATAAGTAAAAACTTTTGTTCTCAAAAAGAAAAGTCAAAAATCACGCAGGAGGCGCTGAACGCGCAGCCCCCCATTCGGATACGTACACGGGTGTACTCAGGAAAAGAAGAAAAAAGAAAAATAACAGTTCGCACAGGCCGCCCCTGAGGCGCATGGAGTCTTGCAGTGTGTTAGGCTGTAAATGGTAAGGGCAGGCTGAGGTAGGTTCAAGGGTGAAAAGGAACCTCGCCTCCAGCCGTATTACACAAGTCAGCCGGGGAGGAGGCTTAGGCGACCAAGCGCACCTCAGGCCCGACGACATATCATAAGAGGGCCTCTCAGGCCAAGGAGCATATAAAAAGGATACTGACGTTGTCAAGGTCTTCAAACCGGTTAGGTGCCGGTGTCAGCTAAGGGCGGCTTCCGCATCATAAGGAGAGGTCCAGAGGTCCCAGGACAACGTAGACGGAGCCAATGGAAGCCCTTTCAATTCACCGGTGCCTGCGAGGAGGAGGAACGGCGTCTGCGGCGGGATCTTTGCGGGCGTGTTGGGGCCTGTTCTGGCGGCATATATAACAGTGCCAGATCTGGCCAAGCCGGAAGCGTGTCCGGTGGAAGAGAGAGTTCCTCCAGAAACAGCGGGAGGTCCAGCTCACTGCGAAGGCTGAGAGGTCCCGATGGTGTGCGGACTTGGAGGCCAAATGGAAATAGACACTTATATTGAAGTTTCATGTCCTGCAAGGCAGCCGTGAGCGGACGTAGCATTCGTCTGGACTGCAAGGTGGCGGGTGAGAGATCCTGAAATAGCGAAATCTTAGCCCCCGCAAAATCAATGGTGCGAGAACCTCGGGTCGCTGCCAGTATGGAGTCTTTCAGCGGGTAGCGTAAAAGGCAGCAAATCACATCACGTGGGGGAGCGTCAGGTGGGCCCTTCGGTCTCAGTGCTCTGTGATAGCGTTCCATTTCGATAACCGTGGCCGGGTCCCGTTCCAAAACTTCGTTAAATAAAGTGATGAGGGTGCATTTTAATTCCTCCTGCGTGTTTTCTATCTCCGGGAGGCCTCGAATCCTGATGTTATTCCGGCGGTTTCTGTTCTCTACATCTTCTAAATGGCGAGCCATCATTTGTAGGGCTGAGCGCTGCGTGGTTATTGCAGTTTAGTGGGCCACTATCGTGTCAGACTGTTGCTCCTGCGTCACCTCCACGTGCTGCAGCCTGGTTTGAATACCGCCAAGATCTGTGCGCAGCGCGCGGATTTCTGAGAGGAGGGAAGCTCCCAGTTCAGTGGTGGCAATGGCTAAGTCCTCTTTACTCTGGAGAAATTGTAAGAGCTGGCGGAGGTCATTTGGGGGGTCCCAAACACTCACCGAGTGCGTTGGAGAGCTGGAGGCCGAGGAGAATGCGGCGGCGGCCATCTTGGATTCCGGGTCAGCGTTTTCAGCGATCGAAAGGGGGGCCAAAAACGGCCTGATGGACCCTGTCTGCGGATTTCCATCAAGCTCTGGGGGGCCAGGAGTGTGTGGGGGCTTCCTGGCTTTACCCATGGGTGTGGATGTGCAGCGGAAAAGGGGTAAACACAGCGCACTCAGCAGAGCTCACCGATCAAGCGGCCATCTTCCTGGACGTCCCGGCCACGCCCCCAGCTATTTTTATTAAGATTAATAAATTATATATATTTGGAATATTTCTTGCAACAGACTGAGATTTCTCAGATACTGTTAGATCCAGAATTTAAAATATTTCTATTCTGCAGATAGAGATATGAAGAAGAATCGGATATAAGGATTTATCCTAAAGACACTGTTGCAAAGATTGATATACCAATATATATACCGGTATATTGAATTTGGAAATTACTGTGATTTAAATTAATAAGCAAGGAATTATATAACTACAATATAAAAAGCAGAATATTAGAAGTTTAATTCTTGATTAGGGGAGGATTCACTAAATAAGTTTTTATTACTTAGCATTCTAAAAATAGAATAAGTGATAGCTCATCTTTTGTTGATCCAAGTAGTATAGAGAGATACATATATCTGTACAAGATCTAGAATGTTAAACATTGGTTTGCTGGGAAATACATGTTAATTGTTTCGTTAAGCAGAAATGTTTATTAACCATTTGTGTATTAGTTACTAACTGATAAGGTAAATGATATTAATCATATATGCAGTTACTAACAGGTGATACATATATTGTGAAGCTAGTTTCTATGTGCTGATGGATTTTGTGGTTTATACATTTTTGTTTATGATATGAGATTTGAAACTTTTTTGTACGCGTAATAAATATATATTTTTATCCGATTATTGATTAGTGTATTCTTCAAAGCAAAACACACAGACAATTAAAAGAATTTAGGACAATTTCTAGGAAATATAAACGATTGATATTTCTGTCTCGTATAAATTTCTTAATGAATAATAATCCCTGACAGGTAATCTGTGTCTTGTCACTGCCAGCCAGAAATTTAGGGGCTCAGTAATTTCTACAAAATATTTGTGAATTGAGGTAATCTGTGTCTTGTCACTGACAGACAGAATTTTGGGGCTCAGTAATTTTACAAAATATTTGGGAATTGAGGTAATCTGCGTGTTCCCACTGGCTGTTAGACATGTGCAATAGTTTTAGTACTAAAACGATTTAGTCCGAAATTTTTAGTTTCAGTCCTTTTTATGATATTACATTGATGAGTGAAGGAGACCAGCAATGAAGAGTGCAACATCGCAAAGCTACAGAAAAGGTTTGTATGTGTAATCCTTCCTGATCCCTACCCGAAAATCTGACAGTGATAAAGCTCCAGAATAATAACTCGCAGCACAGACAGCCAGCACAGGAGAGGACACCTTTACTTAAGCCTTGCATGTCTTTGAGGCAGACAAGATGATAAAAGCAGCTGGAGAAGGAAAACATTCAAATAAATCACACTGAAAGCTAATAACAGAGGAGGGCTGGATAGTAAAAACCGCTTTATAACAAGCAGCGCTGGAAGAAGAGAGGGACTTTATAAAATGTGTGTTATATCCCCTCCTGCTCTGCATAATAGGGGCTTAGGTCTGAAACATTTTATATTATCCAGGAGCACTATCCATCTTTCCTCATCTATAATACACATTTTATCTAAAGTCCCCTCTCCTCTCCCAGTGCTGCTTGTTATAAAGTTTTTTTTTACATCTGATACATTTAGTATCCAGCTCATACAGTTACTCTGTCATTATGAACCTTCAGTGTGATTTATTTGAATGTTTCCCTGCTTTATTTTATTATAAAAATAAATTTGCACCAGTCATCTCTTCTCTGAGCTTTCAGCACGATTTACGTTAATATTTTCCTTCTCCCCTGCTTTTATATTCCTGTGTCTCCCCCACAGAGATAGAAAGTTTAAGAAAAAGTTCCCTCTCCTGTGCTGGATAAGCATTGCATTCCAAAGTTCTGCACCCTCCACATGCCAAAGCAGTAGGATGTTCTATACAGAGAGGGCATTAATTAATGCAGGAGGATGTTCTATACATTATACAGAGAGGGATATTAATGCAGGAGGATGTTAAATACATTATACAGAGAAAGGTATAAATTGAGGAGGATGTTCTATACAGAGAGGGACATTAATTAATTCAGGAGGATGTTCTATACATTATACAGAGAGGGGTATTAAATAATGCAGGTGGATGTTCTATACATTATACAGAGAGGAGCCTCTTTTTTATAGCCCTTTAAATCCAGTGGCTGTGAGCGATCGGCTGCTTGTTATATTATCTCTCAGACAATGTAACAGGCTCAGCTGTTACAGTAACTGACTAACAGCGCTCAGAGTTTCAGTAAAACAATGAAATAATATTGTTCTAACCTCTTAGCTATAAAAATATTATTTACTAGTTTTACTGAAACTCTGAGCGCTGTGATGAGCAGCAGTCAGTTACTGTAACAGCTTTGACTGACACATTGTGCTGAGAGTGAGAGATACTGTAACAAGCAGCGATCTCAGCCCTCTGAGGAGCCACTACAATAGTAATTGTATCCACTGTTTTTTGGATGAATGAAATTAGTTTTCATACTAAAAACGAAAACTACTGAAAACGAAAATACTGAATACGAAATTCTTTAGCAACTAAATAAATTGCATTTTAGGACTAATTCATTAGTTCAAAATTAAATTTTGTGCTGTGCACATGTCTACTGGCTGCCACACAGTATTTCGGGGTCAGTAATTTCTACAAAATATTTGGGAATTGTTCTAATTTGTGTCTTGTCACTGCCACCCATCAGGGGGTTTCTCACTGATTTATAGGAGGTTTCTGAGATTTGTAATCTGTGTCTTCTCACTGCCAGCTATCAGGGGGTCCCATATACTTTTAGAAGATTTCTGCGAATTGTAATCTGTATCTTGTCACTGTTGCCAGCTATCAGGGGGTCCTATCAGGGGGTCTCACTGACTTGTAGCAGATTTCTGCAAATCGTAATTTGTGTCTTGTCACTACCACCCATCAGGGGGTCTCACTGATTTATAGGAGGTTTCTGGGAATTGAAATCTGTCACTGGCTGCCAGCTAAGAGGGTGTCTCACTGAGTTATACCAGAGTTCTGGAATTCTTTAATCTTTTATACCAGAGTTGAATCAGAGTTCTGTATATATTAATCTATCAGGGTTATCCAAAGAGATTCGAAAAGTCACCGCACGTTCGGTGACTTTTCGTTCTCTTCAATTCGGTTCCTTTTGCCGATTGCATTTCGGTGACCCTGCGGTGTATTCAGCAAACAGCACAGGGTCCCCGAATTGCAGGGAAAAGCTGCCGAAAACCTGACGAAAACTAACCGAATGCACGCTGAAAACAAGCAAAAACATCTGGATTAACCTTTGAAGAAGCCGAACAGGAGCCGAACAGGAGCCGAACAGGAGCCGAATCACACAGAGCCGAAGCAGCTGTGACGTAGAGGAGGCAGTGAATAAATTAGAAAAACCATTTGTATGAATCTGGGAAAAAGAAACGCTGTTTGCAAAGAAACTACTGAGCGAAAATGTCTGAAATTTTCACAGGAGGTCCAGGGAATGATAATAAAGAGGGCTGTTACAAAAAAATAAGCAAACTGAAAAAAAAAAATCAAAAAAAAATCGGACTTTTAAATTTTTTTAAAAAAATTCAGAAAAATGCTTAAAGTATCCTAAAAAATCTATAAATAAAGAGACTTTTTGCTGCAGAATTTTATAATGAACGGTTTATTAGATATTGAATTAAAACAGGAATATTTTTAACATTGAAGCCTATGGGATTCTCCTGAATAAATTTGCCGAATTAAACCACCGAATGGCAGGGCATTAGGGGAACCTTTCACTGCTGGTTTGTGTTCTCTGAATAGCCGAAGCAGTGCTTTTTCATGGGGATTTCTCTGCCCTCGAACAGGGACCGAACAGGCACCGTATGTGCAGGCAATTCGCCAGGATTTGGCGAATTGCCTGCTCTCTGGATAGCCGAATGGCCAGGAAAAGTAACCGAACGCTGATTTTCAGCGTTCGGTTACCTTTCTCAAGCAATTCGAATCTCTTTGGATAACCCTGTATATACCTGTGTCGGGAGGCTGTGTCTCTGGTCGTGGTGGATGTGGTGCATCCTCTGCAGGGGCACGCTTGTCCTTTCTAACTGGTGCTGGCCGTCTTAAGCAGCAGCAACATACAGAGGACTTGGTGGATTGGCTAACCAGGCCATCCTCATCCTCCGAGTCCTCTGCCAGCCAGGCTTCTCGTGCTTTACAGTCCACCTCAGCTGCCAAAGCATCTAATGCAGCCTCCATGTCCACAGCTACTCCTGCCGTAGCCTCACTATCACACATGGAGGAGTCACCTGAATTGTTTGACTACAATGACAGTGACATGCTGCTTGAGGATGCGCAGCAAGTTATGTGCTCTGATTCAATCTCTGAGGTTGAGGAAGGGAGTATAATCAACCTAGAGGAAGGGGGTGCCAGTGACACACAAATAACTGGCACTCATGTTGCCCCAGCAGCTGCAGCATACTGCCAAGTTGGCTCCAGTGACGAAGAGATAGGGGGTGATGATGTCACTGACTCCACCTGAGTGCCTGATTGAACAGAGGAGTCAAGTGAGGAGGAGGAGGAGGAGGCACAACATCCTCTATGACCAACCGTAGCACTAGCCAGTCCAAGGCATCAGATGTCAGAGCTGCTCAGGTGCAGAGCGCTGTTGTCTCAAAGCACACATCCAGGAACTCTGCTGTCTGGGAGTTATTTAAGAAATATGCAGAAGACCCCACTGTTGCTATTTGTAATCTATGTCACATGAGGCTCAAGCGTGGGAAAGACACCGGACACTTGGGTACCACATGCTTGAGGCGACATAAGACAACCTGCCATGCATCCCGCTGGAGCAAAACTTTGCGTAGGTCCTCCTCCTCATCTGTCTCTACCCCACTGTA
The DNA here is from genome assembly GCA_009667805.1 of Leptobrachium leishanense. Classification (NCBI taxonomy): domain Eukaryota; kingdom Metazoa; phylum Chordata; class Amphibia; order Anura; family Megophryidae; genus Leptobrachium; species Leptobrachium leishanense. Next base: position 557,002,904 of record CM019063.1, read on the forward strand.
TGTCCTGCCATGTCATTGCCTGCTACAACCTCCACTGACAGAGATGATGCTACAGGAATGGATGCACCAGGTCCTTCCTCACAATGTGACAGCATCCCATCAGCTGAAGATTTACACAGTCAGATTATAATGCCCCATCTGCTGCAGCATAAGAAAAAATATAGTTTCAACCATCCACAAGCAGAGTGTCTAAATGCCAGCTTAGCAAAATTACTCACATTGCAGCTGCTGCCTTTCCAGCTGGCGGACTCTGCTCCCCTCCGTGAATTTGCTGAATGTGCTGTACCACAGTGGCAGGTTCCAAAATGCCAATACTTTTCACAGAAGGCCATTCCAGCACTATACCAGCACGTGGAATACAATGTTATCGAGTCATTGGGAAAGGCAGTCAGCAGCAAGGTGCTCGTGACTTTAGACACGTGGTCCAGCAAGCATGGACAGGGTCGTTACATTTCCTTCAAGGCACACTGGGTAACTCTAATTGCAGCTGGGAGGGATCCAAGACAGGGCTCTGTGCTGGAGCTTGTTCATCCACCACGCCTCCAGAAAGCTGCTTGTATGAGGTCTGTCTGCTCCACCTCTCCCTCCTTCTCCTTCTCCTTCTCCTTCTCCCCGAGTTTAAGTGGCAGGGGCTATGAAATGGCTCAAGCAAAAAGATGCCATACTGTGATTGAGCTGGATTGTTTAGGGGACAGGAGCCACACCGGGCCAGAAATTCTGTCAGCTCTGTAGGGGCAGGTGCAGAGATGGTTAACACCATGCCAGCTTCAGTGCACGATGGGGTCATCCTCCTCATTGACCAGGAAGACTCGGAAGCTAGGGCCACCTCCAACCTACACTGCATAGGCTCCCTTATCCTGCCAAGCCTGGTAAAGGACCCCAGGATTCGTGCTATCAAGGAGAGGGATCATTACTGGTTGGCAACCCTTCTTGATCCACGATACAAGGGGAAAGTCGCAGAGCTCATCCTGCCCGCACAGAGGGAGCACAGGATGAAAAAACTTGAGGACGCTCTAAAGCGACACTTGTGTAACAACTTTCCAGGCACTGGTAGATTACCAAGTGCAGATACACGTGCTTCTGAGGCTGCGGGTGATCAGCGGAATAGTGGTGAAGGCCAGGGCCGCTTGACTGATGCATTTTTTTATTTTTTTAGTCCTCGACGCCCAGGGATGTCAAATGTAGGCACCCATTGCCAGGGTCTTCATCGTATGGTGCAGGACTACCTAGGGGCAAGGGCAGACCTGGATACCTTTCCAGCAGATGATCCACTGGCTTACTGGGTGTTGAGATTGGATCACTGGCCAGAATTTAGGCAATATGCTATGCAGCTACTAGGTTGCCCTTCATCCAGCGTGCTTTCTGAAAGGACGTTCAGTGCCGCTGGACGTTTTGTCAGAGACAAAAGAGTGAGTCTGTCCACCGACTCTGTAGACCGGCTGACATTTATATAAATGAATCAGTCCTGGATCAGCAGCGATCACTCCCCTGATGCTGACGTAACGGAATAGATTGGGGATCTCTTATGCATTCACAAAACCTCCAGCACTGCACTCTTCCACAATACCACAAAGGGGATACGGTATGAAGGCACTTGCTGCCACCAAAGGCACAATATTTGGCTGCACTGACGCCTGCACCAGGTTTATATCATTTAATTTTTTTGGACCTGCAGGGTCCAACCCTGCACTCTTCCACAATACCACAAAAAGGTTATGGTGTGAAGGCACTTGCTGCCACCATAGGCACAATATTTGGGTGCACTGACGCCTTTACCAGAATTATATCTCTTTAATATAGGATCGCATGGTCCAACCCTGCACTCTTCCACAATACCACAAAAGGGTTACGGTGTAAAAGCACTTGCTGCCACCAAAGGCACAATATTTGGGTGCACTGATGCCTTTACCAGATTCATATCTTTTAAATATAGGACAGCATGGTCCAACCCTGAATTCTTCCACAATACCACAAAAGGGTTATGGTGTGAAGGCACTTGCTGTCATCAAAGGCACAATATTTGGCTGCACTGACACCTTTACTAGATTCATATCTCTTTAATATAGGACTGCATGGTCCTACCCTGCACTCTTCCACAATACCACAGAGGGGTTACTTACGGTGTGAAGGCACTTGCTACCACCAAAGGCACAATATTTGGGTGTACTGACACCTTTACCAGATTCATATCCTTTTAATATAGGACCGCATGGTCCAGCCCTGCACTTTTCCACAATACCACAAAAGGATTACGGTGTGAAGACAGCATTCAAGAATTATAAAACAACTCAAGAGTGAAGAAGATAGGCAAACCTATAAGATTAGGCAGAAAGAGGCAAAGCAATTTATAAGAGCTTCCAAAGCACACGCAGAAGAGAAAATAGCTCAGTCAGTAAAAAAGGGGGACAAAACATTTTTTAGATACATAAACAAGAAAAGAAAAGTAAAACAAGGATTAGTTAGATTAAAAACAAAGGAAGGAAGGTATGTAGAAGAGGATAAAAGTCTCGCTGACTGCCTCAATGAATATTTTTGTGCAGTTTTTGCAGAAGAAAAGGAAGGAAAGGGACCTCAGTTAGGAGGAAACACTAACGAGACAATTACATATCAGTTTACAGAGGAGGAGGTTCTGCAGCAGCTGTCTAAAGTAAAGACAAATAAGTCAATGGGGCCTGATGGGATCCACCCTAAATTATTAAAAGAGCTCAGTGATGTAATAGCAAAACCGTTAGCAAGGATTGGTTAAATAAATCTGTTAATGGGGGTCGTCCCAAAAGACTGGAAATTAGCAAATGTTGTGCCCATTCACAAGAAGGGTAGTAGGGAGGAATCTGGGAACTATAGGCCAGTTAGTCTTATGTCAGTAGTGGGGAAATTAATGGAAACCATGTTAAAGGAAAGGATTGTTGACCATCTAAAAACACATAGATTATAGGATCAGAAACAACATGGGTTTACCTCAGGGAGATCATGCCAAACTAATCTTATTGATTTTTTTGATTGGGTAACAAAAATAATAGACACAGGTGGTGCAGTAGACATTGCTTATTTAGATTTCAGTAAGGCTTTTGATACTGTTCCGCATAGAAGGCTTATCAATAAATTGCAATCTTTGAGCTTGGATTCCAATATTGTTGAATGGATTAGGCAGTGGCTGAGTGACAGGCAACATAGGGTTGTGGTAAATGGAGTTTATTCGGCGCAAGGTCTTGTTACCAGTGGGGTAACTCAGGGGTCAGTACTTGGACCCATTCTATTTAATATTTTTATTAGTGATATTGCAGAAGGTATTAATGGAAAAGTATGTCTTTTTGCTGATGGCACAAAGATTTGCAACAGGGTTGACGTTCCTGGAGGGATCAGCCAAATGACAAATGATTTAGGTAAACTAAAAAAATGGTGGGAGCTGTGGCAATTGAGTTTTAACGTGGATAAGTGCAAGATAATGCACCTGGGACGTAAAAACCCAAGGGCTGAATATAGAATATTTGATACAGTCCTAACCTCAACATCTGAGGAAAGGGATTTAGGGGTTATTATTTCAGAGGATCTAAAGGTAAGTAGTCAATGTAATAGAGCAGCAGGAAATGCTAGCAGAATGCTTGGTTGTGTAGGGAGAGGTGTTAGCAGTAGGAAAAGGGAAGTGCTCATGCCACTGTACAGAGCACTGGTGAGACCTCACTTGGAGTACTGTGTGCAGTACTGGAGACCGTATCTCCAGAAGGATATAGACATCTTAGAGAGAGTTCAGAGAAGGGCTACTAAAATGGTGTACGGCTTGAAGGGGAAAAGTTACCAGGAAAGGCTTAATGATCTTAACATGTACAGCTTGGAAAAAAGACGAGACAGAGGAGATATGATAGAAACATTTAAATACGTAAAGGGAATCCACAAGGTAGAGGTAGGGAGTATATTTAAAAGGAAACAAAGTAGCAAAACAAGAGGACATAGTCTTAGATTAGAGGGGCAAAGGTTTAAAAGTAACATCAGGAAGCATTATTTTACTGAGAGGGTGGTGGATACATGGAACAGCCTTCCAGTTGAAGTGGTAGAGGCCAAAACTGTAATTGAATTTAAGCAAGCATGGGATAGGCATAAGGCTATCCTAAACAAAAGAAAAATCGAGGTAAAGTATCCATGTAATTGGGCAGACTAGATGGGCCGAAAGGTTCTTATCTGGCAACATTTTTCTATGTTTCTATGTTTCTAAGGCACTGGCTGCCACCAAAGGCACGATATATGGGTGCACTGACGCCTTTACCAGATTCATATCTCTTTAATATAGGACTGCATGGCCCAACCCTGCACTCTTCCACAATACCACAAAAGGATTACGGTGTGAAGGCTCTTGCTGCCTCCAAAGGCACAATATTTGCTGCACTGATGCCTATATTACCAGATTCATATCATTTTAATTTTTTGGACCGCAGTGTCCAACCCTGCACTTTTCCACAATACCACAAAATGATTACGGTGTGAAGGCACTTGCTGCCACCAAAGGCACAATATTTGGCTGCACTGATGTCTATATTACCAGATTCATATCATTTTAATTTTTTGGACCGCAGTGTCCAACCCTGCACTTTTCCAAAATACCACAGAGGGGTTATTTACGGTGTGAATGCACTTGCTGCCACCATAGGCACAATATTTGGGTGCACTGAAGCCTGTACCAGATTCATATCATTTTAATATTGGAACGCATGGTCCTACCCTGCACTCTTCCACAATACCACAAAAGGGTTACGCAGTGAAGGCACTGGCTGCCACCAAAGGCACGATACATGGGTGCACTGATGCCTTTACCAGATTCATATCTCTTTAATATAGGACCGCATGGCCCAACCTTGCACTCTTCCACAATACCACAAAAGGATTACGGTGTGAAGGCTCTTGCTGCCTCCAAAGGCACAATATTTGGGTGCACTGATGCCTGTACCAGATTCATATCTTTTTAATATAGGACTGCTTGGTCCAACCCTGCACTCTTCCACAATACCACAGAGGGGTTACTTTCGGTGTGAAGGCACTTGCTGCCACCAAAGGCACAATATTTGGGTGCACTGATGCCTGTACCAGATTCATATCTTTTTAATATAGGACTGCTTGGTCCAACCCTGCACTCTTCCACAATACCACAGAGGGGTTACCTACGGTGTGAAGGCACTTGCTGCCACCAAAGGTTCAATATTTGGGTGCACTGACGCCTTTACCAGATTCATATCATTTTAATATTGGACCTCAGGGTCCACCCCTGCACTCATCCACAATACCACAATAGGGTTACGGTGTGACGGCACTGTTGCCGATACTAAAGGCCCAATTTTAAAGCACCTATTGTTACGTTCATCCAAAGCCTGCTTAAGTTTCACTATAATTTAGCCAAAAAATCACTAACTTGTTCTGCTTTTCCTAAAATGTCTCCTCTTTTAATACAGACTGTCGCCCCAAGCAGTTGTTTATGAATAGATTAAAGGAAAACCGTCTACCGTCATTTGAAACTTCATTTTTTTTGTTTTTAAATGTTTCTATACATCCTACAAATCTGTCACTTCAGGGACAGGTTATGTGGACCTCCTAGGCACGATATTTGAAGGAATTTTTCATTTTTATTTTTAACCCTTATTTCATGGAAAACTCACTGTTCCTTTAAAAAGGTTTTTTTTTAAAATTTAAAACTTTTTGTACTTGTTTCCTGTCCCCCAGGGCACTATCCAGACCCCCATACACCTTTTATGGGAAATATCTTGCATATATGCCCTCTTGCAGGGCACTCTAAAAATCTAACTTTTGAGTCCCATTGACTTGCATTGAGTTTGGTTTGTGTTCGCTTTCGAATTCGAACTTTTGAAATTGTTCGAGTTTGAATGCGAATTGAACACGGGGGTGTTCGGCTCATCCATAGTTACCACAGCCATTACCAAGGGATTACACAGGTGCTTCTGAGGCTGCGGTTTTTCAGAGGAAGAGCAGTGGAGATGCTTGCCTTACGCCTTCTGCAATTATTTTAGTCCACAACGCCCAGGGACGATAAATGTAGGCACCCATCGTCGACATTTTCACCATATGGTGCAGGACTACCTAGGGGCCAGGGCAAACCTGGATAGCTTTACTACAGCAGATGATCCACTGACTTACTGGGTGTTGAGATTAGATCACTGGCCAGAACTTAGCCAATATGCTATGGAGCTACTAGGTTGCCCTTCATCCAGCATGCTCTCTGAAAGGACGTTCAGTGCCGCTGGAGGTTTTGTCACAGAAAAAAGAGTGTGTTTGTCGACCGACTCTGTAGATCAGCTAAATTTTAAAAAAGCTATCACTTCCCTAATGCTGAACTAACTGAATAAATCGGGATCTCTTCTGCATTCAGAAAACGCGTGCACCAGATTCATATAATTTCAATATTTGACCACAGGGTCCACCCCTGCACTCTTCCACAATTCCTCAGAGGGGTTATGGTGTGAAGGCACTAGCTGGCACCAAAGGCCCAATTTTAAAGCACCTGTTCTGTTACTTTCATCCTAAACCTGCATAAGAGGCACCATGATTTAGCCAAAAAAATCACTGAACTTGTTCTGCGTGTCCTAAAAGGTCTCTGCTTTTCATACAGGCTGCCGACCCAAGCTGTCGTTTAATAGATTAAAGGAAAACCATTTACCGGCATTTGTCATCTTTTTTCTTTTTAAATGTTTCTATACATCCTACAGATCCGCCACTTTACGGGTAGGTTATGGGGACCTCCTAGGCACAATATTTTAAGGAATTTTTCATTTTCACTTTTACCCTTTATGTCATGTAAAAATCACTGTTCCTTTAAAAAAACTTTTTTTTCCATTGTTTCCTGTCCCCAGGGCACTACCCGAACCCCCCTACACCTTTCATGGCCAATGAGTTGCAGATTTGTCCTCTTGGAGGGGACCTTAATTTTCGAACGTTTGAGCCCCATTGACTTGCATTGTGTTTGAGTCCGCAGTCGAACTTTTTCAGGTGTTCAAATTTGAATGTGAACCTAACACGGGGGTGCTTCGGCCAATCACTACATGCTACAATTTGGGCCAATTGAGTGGCATAGTAATAAGAGAGGAGTGAAGGCAAACCTAATCCACCCAATGTTCTCGAGCTATAAAGCATTTGTCTCGCCACCCGGTGGCGCCTCCCTACCCATACAAACTGATCTATTTTGCACTGCAACATGACAAACTCAGCGATAACAAGGGGGATAGGTAAGGTTTGGAAAAAATATAACAAATGAGGAAGCACATTAATTTTAATACAATTAACCGTACCCACCATGATATAATATACTTATTCCAAGTCTCAAGGACCCTTTTAATAGTCTGTATGATGCAAACTACCCACAATTAATAAAATCTAGTAGGGCATTATGGTAAACAAATTCCTAAATAGTAATTTCTGAGTCAGCCATCTGTATCGGGGTAGAAGAAGTAATGTCAATCAAGACAGACGCGGGAAGCGCCACTAAAATGGCTTCCGACTTCCCCACATTAATCCTATACCCCGAGATCTCCGAGAACTCCTGAGGTCTTTCCAGTACCCGTGGTACAGACTTCTGGGGGTTCATCAGGGAACTAAGAACATTGTCTGCATATACTGACAGTTTAAACTGTAAGTCTCCCACCCAGAATCCCATTATGCCTAGATAACCCTAACAGTCTCTAAGAGAGGCTCCAGGAAGAGAGTAAATAAGACCGGGGACAAAGGGCAACCATAAAGTTATTATACATTAATTGTGCTCATGTAACCATTCATTCCATTCATATATTTTATATTTACTTTGCTAAATAAAGTTATTATACATTAATTGTGCTCCTGTAACAATCCATTCCATTCATACATTTTACATTTACTTTGTGAAAGATATTTTTAAATTTCCTGTATGATTATATATGTATTGTGAATCAAATATGTACTGCAGTAAATATATTGGGCTGTGGTTTCCCCCCTCCTTTTTATTTCACATGATCCAGGGCTTAGGAATGCTGGAAAGTCTCGAAAGTTGGATGGTAAAAAAAACTCATCTCTGAACCATATATGGTAATAAGTTAACTGTGCTGGCCAAATTCTGACGTGAAAATGAATCTGTACACTGATTGGCTGTTATATCACATTTCTGTTTGGGTGGAAATGAAACTCTGTCTAAGACTAACGTTTTCATTGGATGTTTGAAATCTAATAAATTTATCTGGTTGAACAAAGACAGATCAGATTACTCTTAAGAAGAACACAGACTTGTGTTTGATTTTACTGAGATCTCTGCTGAACAGTGCTACGCGCAGCTGATGCCTTATTTGGTATATGAGAAGGAAAGGACAAAATTTTATTGAGATTCCAATTATGGTTATTATAAATAGGAAAACTGATTTGATTAGCTAAATTTGTTATTTAACACTTTGTTAAATAAAGTTGTTATACATTAATCGTGCTCATGTAACAATCCAATCCATTCATATATTTTACATTTACTTTGTTAAATAAAGTTTTTATACATTAATTGTGCTCTTGTAAAATCCATTCCAATAATATATTTTACATTTACTTTAATAAAGTTATTATACATTAATTGTGCTCATGTAGCAATCCATTCCATTCATACATTTTGCATTTACTTTAATAAAGTTATTATACATTAATTGTGCTCATGTAACAATCCATTCCATTCATATATTTTACTTTGCAGATTGATAAAAGTTCTAAGTCACAATATGTTGTTATTTTTTGCCATTTCCATTAATACTTTTCTTTTTACAAATAGCAAAACGCGCTTCTTTTGTTTAGGGAATTTTACTCGCTTGTGTAGTAACTAATTCTCAGTGCATGAATATAGAACATAAATTGTTTATAAGGCACAGCTTTGTGAGCATTTTACATTCATTATGAAGATCTGAACAGGGTTATGTCAGCAAACTGCAGATCTGCTGCTAATCATTGCCTGGATATGTGTCTGCCTCGAGTTGTTTATGTGATTGCAGTGATTTTATGTCTGATCATCTTGTGGGTAACAACTGGAACATCGGTATCTCAGGAACTGAATTCTGCATGTCAGCTTAAAAACTATGCAGCTGTGTATACGTATGGATTATGGGAGAAAGGAGACATTATCATTGGAGCAGTCATATCTGTAAATTCAGAAGTAAGGGCCATACAACTTAAAGATGCTGCTAATATCACAACAAGAATTTGTATGAGGTAAGTATGAGTTTCCTGATTTCACACTCTTTGCACACTATTAGAGGTTGAACGAGGAAATAAGGGTTAAACATCTCCACACCTCATTTCCTCTGTGGAAATTTCCATAGAAACATCTGAATATTGATTTTATAAAATAAATAATAATGATAAAAATCTTGAAGTCTTACTCATAAAATGGTATAATCCTGTGATTGCGTTTTATATCCTGACATATGGAGTGAATGAGCAGTAAATGTCTGAAAGCACATTCTCACAAACATGACCTTTTATCATCATATCTGTCGGAATTATTATTTATAATTACCATCCTTTATTTATATAGTGCCACATAGACGTTACCACTGGACTCCAAAGCTGATATTGCGTGGTAGGTTACTGTTGGGTGTCTTGCCCAAGGACACTTAAAGGACACTTAAGGACACGTAGAATAAATAACTGATTCATAAATCAAATTTTAGGAAAAGTGAATTATTGTAAAAATGCCTCTATTAATATATATTCTATGCCAGTGGTTAACAAATCTGGTCCTCAATCCTGAACAGGCCAGGTTTGTAGAATATGGGAGACACAGCACTGGTGGTATGATTTGCTTCTCAGTGATTACTGTGTTCAGTCTGCATTTCCCAAAAATAAACCTTAAAATATGGCCAATTAGGGGGACCTGAGGAGCGGGTTAAAAAGTGCTAGAGAAGTTCTAAGTTCTAGGGAACTTCGTGTTAAAGTCTGTGAAAGACCCTCACCGTGTGCAGAGCTTGCCGAAGGCAGGAAATATATTCAACCTTTACTCCCTGAATGCCGATTTTCTCATCTTCTCTCCCATACTTTTTCTCCTCCTTCCATCTTCTTCTATAATGCTCTTCCCCACCTTACTGTTTTCTTTCTCCTGCAGTCGCCCTTAATTTGTGCTTTCCTTCTATATACCTACACCTCCTCACAATCTCTTTATTTCTCCTTCCCTCCGTCCCCCATTCTCTCAACTCAGGTCCTGGCTTCACATCTCCTCAATCCTTGTTCTCATACGTTCAGGTCCCAGTCGTCAGCACACTCCCTGAACTCACATTCTCACCCTCTCCCTATTCTCCTATTAGTTCTGCTCGTCAGTGATGTCTCTCCTAACCCTGGCTCTATCATCACTTCTAAATCTGCTACTAGGAATCCTGATAATCTTATCCACATTCCCTCCCTTCTCTCCACTGCTTTCCTACTACACTGTGCTGTCTGGAATGCCTGCTCTGCTTGCAGCCTCACCCAATTGTACTTTATTCATAACTGTTTTATTTCTCGTTCCCTCTATCTCCTAGCTCCCACAGAAACCTGGCTTCCCCGACACTGCTACCCCAGCCTCCTTATCCTACGGTGGTCTCCAACTGTCCCACACACCAAGTTCCGGGGACTGCAAGGGTGGGGCATGGGATTTTTACTACCTCCAACCTGCACTTTCCATGCTATTCCTCCCATACCCTCTCTCCTATTCACCTCATTTAAAGTCCATGCCATTCACCTCTTCCGCCCCACACCCCTACGTGTTGCAATAATCTATTGCCCCTTTTCTCTGCTGGACAATTTTTAGAACATTTCACAGCCTGGATTCCTCACTTTCTCTCCTCTGAAATTCCATCTCTCATCCTTGAATATCTTAATATTCCCATTGACTCCCTGACCAACCCCCTTACCTTCAAACTCCTCTCTATAACCTTTTCCATGAGCCTTACACAGTGGTCCAACTCTCCTACTGACCTAATTTTCTCTAGCCTCTGCATCATTTCCAGCTTTTCTAACACACTTCTCCCCTTTTCCGATCACCACCACCTCCTAGATCATTCTCTTGCCACTTGCTCAGCCTCCTGCTTCCACCCCCACTCCTCTTCTACCTCGAAGGCACCTTGGTGCCTTGAATCCTAAGCTACACTACACAGCTATTCTTCTTCTTCTCCTTCCAATCTCAACATCTGACTGCACTTGCAAAGTCATTGATCTCTACAACTCTGTCTTTTACTCATCATTTGAGGAACTTGCTACCACCTCTCTATGTGCTAAATGCAGGCCTAACTGTCAACAGTAGCACACTAAATACACAAGATATCTAAGGTGGTGCTCCAGGGTGGCTGAATGTGTCTTGCACTTCTGACTTCCTGCATTGCAAATTAATGCTCCATTCCTACATTCTTGGTTTATCTCTCACTAAACAGTCATTTCTTGTCCCTTATCGCCACCTTTTATAAGGATTCCAGATGCCTGTTTCATGCTTTCAATCTGTTAATGCGTCCCACTTCCATTCAAACTTTCTCGAACCTCACTGCTGACAACTTTGTTGACTTCTTCACCACTGATAAGATTTCTAAATTAATTCACAAATGTTTTGTAGAAATTAGTGAGCCCCAAAATACTGCGTGGTACAGGCTGTGTGACAAGACACAGATCACCTCAATTCCCTCATTTTCCTCAGTAAGAACACAGAACAACAATTTCCTATGAAATCGCCTCTCAAATGCGTGCTGTAGCTATGCGTGGAAACGTTATATAGTGTGCTGCGGGACTTAGCTCTGTGAGCCCATGATTGGGCAAAGTTTGCCCAATCAGGACTCTGAGCCGTGATTGGCATACTGTTGAACCTGTCTTGCACCAGACCTGTGGTCAGGTGCAAGGCTGTAGCCAATTACGAGCTTCAGGCCAGTGGGAAAGTGCATTGTGGTCGATTTGTGGTGCATTGTGGGCGAACACGCGGCGAACACGCAGAAATGTTCGTAGTTCGCGAACAAACGAACAGGCTATGTTCGATGCGAACTCCGAACCGATCGAACCGAACAGCTCATCCCTAGTGTACACATCTTTTTATTGTGCTTGCCTTGTGGTGTTTCCCTGTCCTCTCTGCACTGAGGAAGGAGCTCCCATAACTCAAATGAATGTATGTAGGGATTTCTCATGTTAGCATTATTGCGGTGCTGGGATTTTTTCACATATTTACTTACATTTATTATAGAATAATGCACAAAATTCAGGCCATTGGAACACGCCTTCCAATGTGGCTTAACTGCCAAGAGCTTGCTATATTTCATCTTCATATTTCCATCATAATATATTTGCAAATGTGTGGCCTAGTTAATCATACCATAGGATGCCCTCATGCGTAATACTTATCTGAGAAGACACGGGTGCTCCAGGCTTCATAATCAAGGCAAATTTATCGACACATTATTGAGCAGGACGTTTCGAGCCTTCATCAGCTCACTGAGTCAAAACGTTGTCCTGCTTATTAATGTGTCTTCGCCCAATTTGCTTTGATCAGGAAGTCTGGAGTGCCCATATCTACTCTTAGATCAGTTTCTGTGGGGCTTGGCTCCCCCTGATTTATGTTAGAGCCCCCCCGTAGCGAGACATCCTTAATGACTTTGGGATGGGATGACGCTTATAATGCACTACACTGCTGATTCTCATGTGTGATGCTATCATTGTGTATCTTTGTCGGCTGGTGATGTTTTCAGCAATAATGCATAACCACACCTATGTATCAACTTAACTCCACCCACTTTGACCTTGCAGTCTAAAATATGGCAGAATTTTCACATATCACATTTTATATATTATTAAATATACACAGCAGTAGTGCTGCACTCAGCTTAACCGTGCATATGTGATTAACGGTGATACTGACACTGACTCATACAATACAGAATTCAGAGCACTCAACCCATTCTCACACCTAAAAAATACATTCTATAACATGTGCATCATACCTATTTTGAGCTGTACATCCCAGTATTACCTGTTTTTACTTTTGTTTTTGTTTGATTTACTTATTTACTTTAAACATTAACACCAGGTTATGAAGATGACGAGTGATCCTAACTCTCCATACTTTTCTTCTGCTAATGAGGAGATATAATGAGATGAATTTCGCTGGATGAAAAGTCTCCTAAAATGTCATCATGTCTCCTATAAAGTGTCCTGCTTATAGCTTTATTTACCCCTATAATCTTTCATAATATCTAAAGCTCTCCTCCTCTCCTTACAGCATCAATCCAACCGAATACAGGAATTTAATCGCTATTTTCTTCGCTATCGTGGACATTAATGCAAACCCAGACATTTTACCCAATATCACTCTTGGATTCCAAGTCCATGATTCTTGTGGAGATGAAGTAACCGCCGTGCTTAATGTCCTTCAGATACTGTCTGGAATGAAGAGCGAAACCCCTAATTATTCATGTATGGATAGGGGTAAAGTGGTCGGATTTATTGGAGATCGTTTGTCACATACAAGCCTTTCAATGGCTCATATCATTAATTTATACGGCCACACACAGGTACGGTCACTGAAATATCTGAGATTCAGAGAATGGACAGAATAAAACATGACTCGGCGTAAACGGGTGGAAGGACACAGGTTCACAATGGCTTTGAGTTTCTCCCATTTTGTAGGATAAGGAAAATATTAAAATTTTCCACCTGGAGTGTGGCTCTATATATCTTTCTTATAAGACTATGCTCTAATAAGCACTATTGTGTTTTTGCATTTATGGTCATTTCTAAAAAACTTATCTACACATTTGGTTGTTAAAAATTGACATCATCATAGAGGTCTTTTTGTATTTAATTTAAATTGTTTCCAATCAATCATTGTGGTACGAATACTGATTTAACAATTTATCACTCTAGCTAATTTGGATACTATCGGCTACGTTATCCACATTTGCCATGGTTTATTTACTTACGTCCTCCTTTCTTTAACCCTTTCGCTGCTGAGGCGTTTCACGCCTCTGTGCTGAGGTCATGTTTACCGGTTTTGCTCATCATGTTTAAATGCGTTTTGAAGCCTTATTTTAGTATATGACCCAGACATATTATATATTGTTCTTTCCGTCAGACGCGGCAGATTAATAATATGTCATTATTATATGTATACGTCATGACCTGTCTGTATATTATAACAAAAAATGCAATAAAATATGAATTTTCAATAATTTACAACGTGTAAAGTTTTTTTTTTTTTCACATTTTAAGATGCGAGCAATTGCGGTTATATTTTGCATGGGGTGCGCTTGTTAAAAAAATTAGAAATGGGGTCTCGTTACATTTTTTTGGGGGAAATTACGCGATTTTTAACAAACGCACCGCATACAAAAATCGTTAGTGCAGCATCATTGTTCACATTATAATTGAAATGGGAACAATATTGCTGCATTAACAAACCGAAAAAAAAACAAAAAAACTTGTTTCTTTGTTTTTTTATAATTTTTTTTAAAATATTTTTTCATTTTTATTTTAATTTTTTTTTTAAAAAAACTTTTTCACAGTGGTGTTTGGTATCGTTGGAACGGCCATGCTCTGGCCGATCCAACAGTACCAAACATTAACCCCTAGCTGCCACGGATCGGGAGATAGGGGATTCCAATGAATCCCCTATCTCCACCGTTGGTGGCAGCTAGGGGTTAACTCCAGGACTGGCGTCATCGTGCTATGCACAATGACGCCAGTCCTCAGGGGGAGTTCCCGGAGGCTTGGCCGACATCCAAGATGTCGGCCAGCTCCGGGAAAGGATCACGAACCGGCGCTTTTCAGCATGGGGGGGGCGCCTGAATTAGATGTCATCGCGTAGCCGCGATGACATCTAATGTCCCCGCCGGGCTCCCGAGTGCTGGGCTGACATCCAAGATGTCAGCCCGCACCAGGGGGACGCAGCAATCTGCCGGAATCCGGCAGATTGCTGCCTCCTGTGCTCGGACGCTCTGAGCGCGTACGTAGCACAGGAGAACCACTTGGCTGGACGCGCTCAGCGCGTCCATAGCAGCCAAGTGGTTAATAACACGATTTGTCTGCAAACATTATACACGTCCGTTGAGACATAATGATCTTTTTCTAATATATCGAGATCTACTACCGTATTTTTCGCTCCATAAGACGCACCTGACCATTTTTAGAGGAGGAAAACAGGAAAATAAATATTCTGAAATCAAATAGTGTAATAATGGATATTGCCCCAGCTCCTCTCATGGATATACTGCCCCAGCTCATGGATACTGCCCCCAGCTCATGGATACTGTCCCCCAGCTCATGGATATGCCCCCCAGCTCATGGATATGCCCCCCAGCTTATGGATATGCCCCCCAGCTCATGGATTTGCCCCAGCACATGGATTTGCCCCCCAATTTATGGATATGTCCCAGCA
This sequence comes from Leptobrachium leishanense, assembly GCA_009667805.1. Classification (NCBI taxonomy): domain Eukaryota; kingdom Metazoa; phylum Chordata; class Amphibia; order Anura; family Megophryidae; genus Leptobrachium; species Leptobrachium leishanense. Next base: position 557,018,280 of record CM019063.1, read on the forward strand.
CATGGATAATGCCCCAGCACATGGATATTGCCCCAACACATGGATATGCCCCAGCACATGGATATGCCCCAGCTCACTCATGGATTTGCTCCAGCTCACACATGGATATGCCCCAGCTCACTCATGGATATGCCCCAGCTCGCTCATGGATATGCCCCAGCTCGCTCATGGATATGCCCCAGCTCGCTCATGGATATGCCCCAGCTCGTTCATGGATATGCCCCAGCTCGCTCATGGATATGCCCCAGCAGCTCATGGATATGCCTCAGCTCACCTGCCGCCGCCGCATTCGGCTCCCTCTGAGCGTGCGTCCGGCGGCAGGAAGCTTGGGCACTTGCCTGAAGGGAGCCACGTGAACGCGATCTCGCGAGATCGCGGTCACGTGGCTCCCCAGGCGAGTGGCCAAGCTCCTTGCTGCCGGACACACGCTCAGAGGGAGCCGAACGCCGAAGTTCCCAAACAAATACACCCCAAAATCGGCCCTGAGCTCCAGCGGAGACCTCCTCCGGCTGCCGCTGGCTGCTCGGCGGCCCTCTAGGCTTAGGCGAGCCCCCGGCTCGGTTTGGGCCTACAGGCCCAGCCAAGCCGGGGACTCGCCTAAGCCTAGAGGCCCGCCGAGCAGCCAGCGGCAGCCGGAGAAGGTCACCGCTGGAGGATCGGGGCCGAAGTTCCCAAACAAATACACCCCAAAATCGGCCCTGAGCTCCAGCGGAGACCTCCTCCGGCTGCCGCTGGCTGCTCGGCGGCCCTCTAGGCTTAGGCGAGCCCCCGGCTCGGTTTGGGCCTACAGGCCCAGCCGAGCCGGGGACTCGCCTAAGCCTAGAGGCCCGCCGAGCAGCCAGCAGCAGCCGGAGAAGGTCACCGCTGGAGGATCGGGGCCGAAGTTCCAAACAAACACACCCCAAAATCGGCCCTGAGCTCCAGCGGAGACCTCCTCCGGCTGCCGCTGGCTGCTCGGCGGGCCTCTAGGCTTAGGCGAGCCCCCGGCTCGGTTTGGGCCCACAGGCCCAGCCGAGCCGGGGACTCGCCTAAGCCTAGAGGCCGCCAAGCAGCCAGCGGCAGCCGGAGAAGGTCACCGCTGGAGGATCGGGGCCGAAGTTCCCAAACAAATACACCCCAAAATCGGCCCTGAGCTCCAGCGGAGACCTCCTCCGGCTGCCGCTGGCTGCTCGGTGGGCCTCTAGGCTTAGGCGAGCCCCCGGCTCGGTTTGGGCCCACAGGCACAGCCGAGCCGGGGACTCGCCTAAGCCTAGAGGCCCGCCGAGCAGCCAGCGGCAGCCGGAGAAGGTCACCGCTGGAGGATCGGGGCCGAAGTTCCCAAAAAATACACCCCAAAATCGGCCCTGAGCTCCAGCGGAGACCTCCTCCAGCTGCCGCTGGCTGCTCGGCGGGCCTCTAGGCTTAGGCGAGCCCCCGGCTTGGCTTGGGCCTACAGGCCCAGCCGAACCGGGGACTCGCCTAAGCGTAGAGACCGGCCGAGCAGCCTGCTCGGCCGGAGGAGGTCACCGCTGGAGCTCAGGGCCGATGTTGCCTAACACATACTCACCGACATCGGCCCTTAGCTCCTCCAGCGATGGCGGTCCCGCTTGCAGCATCCTCTCTCCGTTGCTCGCCGGAATGACGTCACGAAAGGCTTAGGCGAGCCCCCGGCTTGGCTTGGGCCTACAGGCCCAGCCGAACCGGGGACTCGCCTAAGCGTAGAGACCGGCCGAGCAGCTGCTCGGCCGGAGGAGGTCACCGCTGGGCTCAGGGCCGATGTTGCCTAACACATACTCACCGACATCGGCCCTTAGCTCCTCCAGCGATGGCGGTCCCGCTTGCAGCATCCTCTCTCCGTTGCTCGCCGGAATGACGTCACGAAAGGCTTAGGCGAGCCCCCGGCTTGGCTTGGGCCTACAGGCCCAGCCGAACCGGGGACTCGCCTAAGCGTAGAGACCGGCCGAGCAGCCTGCTCGGCCGGAGGAGGTCACCGCTGGAGCTCAGGGCCGATGTTGCCTAACACATACTCACCGACATCGGCCCTTAGCTCCTCCAGCGATGGCGGTCCCGCTTGCAGCATCCTCTCTCCGTTGCTCGCCGGAATGACGTCACGAAAGGCTTAGGCGAGCCCCCGGCTTGGCTTGGGCCTACAGGCCCAGCCGAACCGGGGACTCGCCTAAGCGTAGAGACCGGCCGAGCAGCCTGCTCGGCCGGAGGAGGTCACCGCTGGAGCTCAGGGCCGATGTTGCCTAACACATACTCACCGACATCGGCCCTTAGCTCCTCCAGCGATGGCGGTCCCGCTTGCAGCATCCTCTCTCCGTTGCTCGCCGGAATGACGTCACGAAAGGCTTAGGCGAGCCCCCGGCTTGGCTTGGGCCTACAGGCCCAGCCGAACCGGGGACTCGCCTAAGCGTAGAGACCGCCGAGCAGCCTGCTCGGCCGGAGGAGGTCACCGCTGGAGCTCAGGGCTGATGTTGCCTAACACATACTCACCGACATCGGCCCTTAGCTCCTCCAGCGATGGCGGTCCCGCTTGCAGCATCCTCTCTCCACGTGCTGGGGCAATATCCACGTGCTGGGGCAATATCCACGTGCTGGGGCAGTATCCACGTGCTGGGGCAGTATCCACGTTCTGGGGCAGTATCCACGTGCTGGGGCAGTATCCACGAGCTGGGGCAGTATACATGAGCAGGGGCAGTATATCCACAATAGACTGCCCTCTGGGCAGGCTTTACAACTAGTCACTAATAAAAATATTAAAGAGAATGGGTCCAAGTACTGACCCCTGAGGTACCCCACTGGTAACAAGACCTTGCGCCGAATAAACTCCATTTACCACAACCCTCTGTTGTCTGTCACTCAGCCACTGCCTAATCCATTCAACAATATTGGAATCCAAGCTCAAAGATTGCAATTTATTGATAAGCCTTCTATGCGGAACAGTATCAAAAGCCTTACTGAAATCTAAATAAGCAATGTCTACCATCAATTGTTACATTGCAGCAATTTGCTTGTTTATCAACAATGTATTTGGTTTGTGGATAAAAGGTTATTGATATCTTTTTGGATAACTTTTTGACCTTAAGATTCCTGTCTAATTATTCAAGAACTTATGTTAATACGAATATACTGCTGTGGAGTTGCATGTTAATAATATGTTGATATTAATCCACCCCCTTTTTTTTCCCTATTACAACGCAAACCTTCATTTAAACACGTTGCTGTGAATATTCATAATATTATTGGAGCTATTTTTTGCAGTGATCGATCTGTCTTACCTAATTAATTTGGTTACCAATATACCACTTTAGTAACTTACCCATTATAAGCGATTTGGATACTAGTAGCTATTGTATATTATCGTCACGATTAGGTGTTTAATAACTATTTTTCTCTAGCAACATTATATCGTATCCAATCAATTACTATCATGTACCCATAGTGCAAAATAATGGTTTCTTATTGACACTATTTAGTAACCTGTATATGCCATTGCTGCGCTGTGGGTGAGCTGGTCGCCATTACTATATAACTTGGGTTCTTTTTCGCGACACTGCTGTAATAAATTAATTAAGCAATCTTTTTGGGTCTGAATTAACTATCGGATCGACTATTTATCCATACCACTATCAATATATTACTGTGAGGCTGCGTGTCAATACTTGTGGATAAGATAGTGGAACACTATACGTCTCCTTGCGGATGTATGAGTCAGTATTGAATCTTCTTTCCTATAAGAGAATTGCAATGTGCACTATTTTCTAAGTTGTTCCACTACACTTTACATTAATGTGTGGCCTTATAAGGCAATAGCAAACCTCAAGAATACAATTACAATTTACATGTGGATAAGTAGATAGCCATCTTTAGGTAACCTCTATATCAGCTAATTATAGCACTGTATGGATGGTGTAGGCCACTCTATATATAAAAATATTTTTTCTCCCCCTTTTTCTACCAATAGTGGTCAAACCATCTATTATAACCAGTCAATAGACCATATTAGTAGCTTATGGTTATATTAATATTCAAGCATATGTCCTATTAGTGAGGCAGTTTTGTTGACAATATCAATTTTCTTATCTATTGGGCTTTTTTTGATCATATATCAACCTAGATTAGTATTTATTACTATTAATCAACAATACCAATAAATTTAGTCCACAATGACAACACCTACAATTGCAAGAAAAAGTATGTGAACCCTTTGGGATTACGTGGAGTTTTGCATGATTTGGTGATAAAATGTGCTCTGATCTTCATCTAAGTCACAACAATATGAAAAACACAGTCTGCTTAAAATAATACAACACAAATATTATATATTTTCATGTTTTTATTGAACAGAACATGTAAACATTCACAATGCAGGATGGAAAAAGTATGTGAACCTTTGGACTTAAACAGAGATTGACCCTCCTTTGGCAGCAATAACCTCAACCAAACGTTTCCTGTAGTTGCAGATCAGACCCGCACAATGATCTGGAGTAATTTTGGATCATTCCTCTTCACAAAACTGTTTCAGTGTAGCAATATTCTTGGGATGTCTGGTGTGAATCGCTCTCTTAAGGTCATGCCACAGCATTTCAATCGGGTTGAGGTCAGCACTCTGATTGGGCCACTCCAGAAGGTGTATTTTGTTTTGTTGAAGCCATTCTTTTGTTGAATTACTTGCATGCTTTGGGTCATTGTCCTGTTGCATCACCCATCCTCTGCGGAGCTTCAGTTGGCGGACAGATGCTCTTATGTTTTCCTGCAAAATGTCTTGATAAACTCTGGAATTCATTTTTCCATCAATGACAACAATCCGTCCCGGCCCCGAGGCAGCAAAGCAGCCCCAAACCATGATGCTCCCTCCGCCATGTTTTACAGTTTGGATGAGGTTTTGATGTTGGTGTGCTGTGACTTTTTTTCTCCACACATAGTGTTGTGTGCTTTTTCCAAACAACTCAATTTTGGTTTCATCTGTCCACAGAATATTTTGACAGTAGTGCTGTGGAACATCCAGGTGCTCTTTTGCAAACTTCAAACATGCTGCAATATTCTTTTTGGACAGCAATGGCTTCCTCCGTGGTGTCCTCCAATGTACTCCATTCTTGTTTAATGTTTTCCTTATTGTAGATGTGTCAACAAAAATGTTAGCATGTGCCAGAGATTTCTGTAAGTCTTTAGCTGACACTCTAGGATTCTTTTTTACCTCATTAAGTATTCTGCACTGTGCTCTTGCAGTCATCTTTACAGGACGACCACGCCTAGGGAGAGTATCAACAGTGCTGAACTTTCTCCATTTGTAGACCGTCTGTTTTACCATGGACACATGAACATCAAGGCTTTTGGAGATACTTTTGTAACCCTTTCCAGCTTCATGCAAGTCAACAATTCTTGATCGTAGGTCTTCTGAGAGCTCTTTTCTGTGAGGCATGGTTCACATCAGGCAGTGCTTCTTGAAACCAGTAAACCCGAAACTGGTGTGTGTTTTTAAAGGACAGGACAGCTTTCAGCAACACATCCAATATTGCTGAATATGATTGGACTCAATGTTAGCTCACTCCTGGCTCCAATTAGCTCTTGGAGAAGTCATTAGCCTAGGGGTTCACATACTTTTCCACCCTGCACTGTGAATGTACATGTTATGTTCAATAAACACATGAAAACATATAAGGTTTGTGTTATATTATTTTAAGCAGACTGTGTTTTTCAAATTGTTGTGACTTAGATGAAGATCAGAGCACATTTTATGACCAATTCATGCAAAACTCCACGTAATCCCAAAGGATTCACATACTTTTTCTTGCCACTGTATTGTTCGTGTATATCTATGAAGCAATATTTATGTTTTTTTTTTACATTTGTCTATATGTTCTTTTGTTTGGCATTGTCCAATAATAAAATTACTACTTTTATCAACCCCAACCCATTGCAAAGTTCTTTGATAGTGGTTTTCCACAAATCATCTGAACCTTTTTCCTTTTGTAATATTTGATTTAAGAGGGTTTCATCCCACATACAGTTGTGTTCAAAATTATTCAACCCCACTGAAATTGAGTGTTTTGGCCAGTTTGACATTGATTTTGATCATTCAGTCATCTTGCTTACAATTAAATCAAAGAGGCACGTGTAGGTCAGACAAATATAATATAACATTTATAATGAAATAACCACAAATGTCTTTTCTGTGCTCACATCATTATCAGTTTTATTCAACCCCCAAGTGACATTCAATCTTATTACTTAGTACAACATCCTTTTACAGTTATAACAGCTTTTAAACGTGAAGCATAGCTTGACACAAGTGTCTTGCAGCGATCTACGGGTATCTTCGCCCATTCGTCATGGGCAAAAGCCTCCAGTTCAGTCACATTCTTAGGCTTGCGCACTGCAACTGCTTTCTTTAAGTCCCACCAGAGGTTCTCAATGGGATTTAAGTCAGGTGACTGCGATGACCACTCCAAAATGTTCCAGCCTTTAATCTACAACCATGCTCTAGTGGACTTGGAGGTATGCTTGGGATCATTGTCCTGTTGAAAGGTCCAACGTCTCCCAAGCCTCAGGTTTGTGACGGACTGCATCACATTGTCATCCAACATCTCCTGGTACTGAAGAGAATTCATGGTACCTTGCACACGCTGAAGCTTCCCTGTACCTGCAGAAGCAAAACAGCCCCAAAGCATGATTGACCCCCCACCATGCTTCACAGTAGGCAAGGTGTTCTTTTCTTCATAGGCCTTGTTCTTCCTCCTCCAAACATAGTGTTGATCCATGGACCCAAACAGTTCTAATTTTGTTTCATCAGTGCACAGAACACTATCCCAAAACTTCTGTGGTTTGTCCACATGACGTTTGGCATACTGCAGTCGATTCTTCTTATTCTTTGGAGACAGCAAGGGGGTGCGCCTGGGAGTTCTGGTATGGAGGCCTTCATTACGCAGTATGCAACGTATTGTCTGAGCTGAAACTTCAGTACCCACATCTGACAAATCTTTTCTCAGTTCCTCAGCAGTCACACGGGGACTTTTCTCCACTCTACGCTTCAGGTAGCGCACAGCAGTCGAAGTCAGCATCTTCTTTCTGCCACGACCAGGTAGCGTTTCAACAGTGCCCTTTGCCTTGAATTGTGAATGATGCTTCCTATGGTCTCTCTTGGTATGTTTAACATCTTTGCAATCTTCTTATAGCCATTGCCCTTCCTGTGAAGAGTAATCACCTCTTCTCTTGTCTTCCTGGACCATTCTCTTGACTTCACCATGTTTGTAACCACACCAGTAAATGTCTAGAAGGAGCTGAGTATCACAGTCATTTTAAAGCTGCCTAATTGGTGCTTATTATGCTTTATTGCTGCTACGTGACATCCACAGGTGTTTTCAATACCTGATTGAAAACACTTGAATGAACCTCTGTTCTTCAGAGTGGTAGTCTTTAAGGGGTTGAATAATTGTGTCAATGAAGAATTCACAAAAGAAACATTTACTACTGTATTACAAAACCAATTGATGTCATTTTAGTTGCATATGGTTCTTTAAAAAGTCCTTGTAGGATTTCATTCTGAATACAATTACAAATGTCACTAAATTCCCTAAAACCCTTTACAGCATTGGGGGTTGAATAATTTTGAACACAACTGTAGGTTAGGGTGCCCTGTAAACTATCACTATCCCAGGCGGGACAAGTGATTTGTTGTTTTCATATGTAAACGTTGGGTATTGCTAAACTCAGGACAAAATTTAGAAACTACCAAGCAAAGTTTTTTTTGACGGTTGTAGATGCATAAGAGATTTCGGGGGTCAAAGTTCAAAAAAATTGCGTGTTTTTTTTTCAATTTTTTGTCATATTTAACAATTTTTTTATAGTAAATTATATAAAATAATGAAAAAAATAGTAGAAAATATATATGGTATGGGCTAATTGAGAAAGTCAGAGAGAGCACGGGAGGTAACCCCTTGTCAGTAGCATTGCAGACAGTATAAAATGTGGAATATAAGGGGGTAACCCTGGAACATGAATAAATATAAAGAGATTATTATTTATTAAGCGCCAACACATTCCGCAGCGCTGTACAAGGTGTAATGGGTAAAGACAGGACAATTTTACAATACATACAGGAGACAGGTCAGTATTCCTGCCAGCAGATACATGAGGATATGAGGACCCTATTTCCGTGGGAAATTACAATCTAGATGGTGAGGGGATTAGTAACAGGAGGGGGGGATAATGTGCTGCTGAGAGAAAAATGAAATAAAGCTTAACTTTTATTCATGCATAAAGCAAAAGACAACCAGGACGACAATATTAAAAGTCTCAGTAACCTTTGACAACAAGTTAAGTGCCACAGTGAACACAAGGGGGTGACTCAATGTTTCCGGCATGTAAAGGAATATGGCCTACTCGGTTCCATATACAGTATGCAAGCAGGTAACACTGCAGAAAGCTCCTGGGTACTAGGCTTGTGCACCGATTTTTTTTTTTTTTCGGTTCGATTCGGTTCGATTTGTTCGGATGTTTAAACTTTTCGATTCGGCTCGTTTCGACCGATTGCTGTTTCGATTCGGTTCGGTTCGTTTTTCGTGTACATTTGTTTTTCGGAATATCGACCATTTTTCGTATTTTCGGGTCACTTTGCTCGTTTTTTGTATCGACTTTTCGGAAATTTTTGTTTTTTCGGAACTTCTGTTCTCCTCGTTTCAAAGTGTCTACGATAATTCTGGCGATTCTATCGTTTTTTTTTTATTAAATAAAGATTCTTTTTTTCTTATGAATAATTGAATATACATTTCACAACTTTATTTAATCATATTAAAATGGTATGAAAGCCAAGGAACAAAAAAATGAACAAAACGATTTAAAAAACGCTAAACTGACCCGAATGCCACAAGAAACAAGTGATACGCATTTACAAATACAAAATTTACAGAATCAGCGATATAACCGATAATAGTTAAATATACGATTTCCAGAATTACCGAAATGGAACCGAAATCACGAATGGAACCGAAATCATGAATAGAGCAAAAATACATTTCGATTTGACACATTTCAAGTCCATTCGAAAAATCCGAAAATTTTTCGTTTCGGCTCGGAAAACTTTTCGGATCTATCGGTGTTCGGGTCCGACCCGATTCGGAAATTCAGCCGAATCCGAAGACACAAATCAGGAAATTTCGTGGAAATTCCGAAACCCGAAACGCACATCCCTACTGGGTACACACACATACACACACACACTTCTCTCCTGGCTTATAATAGGTCTGGCTTATTTTTTTGTACACAGCTTGTCTATATGTCACTCTCTGTATACTCCTGATGACGCCAATCTTCACGGCGAAACGCGTAGAGTAATGGAGTGAAGCTTTTTACAATTTTAATCTTTTTTATTTTGCTGTTCTCTGGTGGCCTATTTGCTGCAGCTCTGCATATGCTGGTTTGGAAGCTCCCAGCTGTGGTAACTGCACATCTACTTTCTCTACCTCACTAAGATACTCTTTATGTTGCAATTACACTCCGGTTTGGAGTCAGTGTCTTTCCTGTCATTACTGACCCCACGAAGGTGGCATCTCTGCTCTATTAGCTTTAGTAGGTTAGAAGCGTGTGGGTACCCAAGAGCTTTCTGCAGTGTTAACTGCTTGCATATTTGGACCTGAGTAGGCCATATTCCTTTTCATACCAGACACATTGAGTCAGCCCCTTGTGTTCACTTTGGTACCTAATGTGTTGTCAAAGGTTACTGTGACTTTTAATATTGTTGTCCTGGTTGTCTTTTGCTTTATGCATGAATAAAATTTAAGTTTTATTTCATTTTTCTCTCAGCAGCACATTATCCCTTTATATTTATTAATGAAAAAAATAGTATCTTTAGAAAGTCCACTTTATTAAATATTTCTTAAAACCTCTATTTATTTTTACTTGCAGCAAAAAGCCATTTTGTTAATTTTTTAGATTTTTTGCGTATTTTTCAGGATTTTTTGGGTGAAATTTTAGGCATCCTAACTTTTTTAAAGAAACAAGGCTTTTTTCCCCATAGGTTTCAATGCAAAATTTTTATATCTTTATTAAATATTTCTTAAACTGTTTATTTTTTCACTTGCAGCAATAAGCCATTTTGTTTATTTAATTTTTTTACATTTTTTGCGATTTTTTTTTTTTTTTTTTTTTTTTTGGGGTGAAATTTTATTGTTCCTAATTTATTATTTCAGCACCATGGTGAGTTCCATACCCCTGTCCAAGGTCCGGATACATTTTTAATGAAAGAACACTATCAGGGTTATTCAAATAGAATCGAAAAGTCACCGTACGTTCGGTGATTTTCCATTCCCTGCACCTCGAGGCGATTCGGCGATCCTATTTCACCGACTCTGCGGTGTATTCATCAAGCACTGCAGGGCCCCCCTAGTGCAGGGAAAACCCGCCGCAAACCCGCCGAACACTAGCCGCAAACCCGCTGAATACTCACTGAACACTCACCGAAACCCGCAGAAACAGCTGGAGTAACAATGCCGAACACGCCGGAGAAACCTAGCCACCGATCACAGCGCAGAGCAACCGCTGGAAAAAGCCGACACGCAGACAAGCGAAAAAAAAACAAAAAACAGTACACTTGAAAGTTCGAATACCGAAACGCTGTTTGCAAAAAAACTGAACAGAAATGTCTGGAAATTAATGAATCCAATGAATGATAATAAGAAGGTCTGTTACAGAAAAAAACAATTTGAAAAAAGTTTGCCAAAAAAATCCCGAAAAATGCCTAAAAGATCCTAAAAAAAATCTAGAAATAAAGAGACTTTTTACTGCAGAATTTTATAATGAACGGTTTATTAGATATTGAATTAAAACCAGAATATTTTTAACATTGAAGCCTATGGGATTCGCCTGAATAAACCTGCCGAATTAAACCACCGAATAGCAGGGCATTACAGGAACCTTTCACTACTGGTTTGTGTTCTCTGAATAGACCAAGCATTGCTTCTCTATGGGGATTTCACTGCCCTCGAACAGGCACCGAACAGGCACCGAATGTGCAGGCAATTCGCCAAGATTTGGCAAATTGCCTGTTCTCTGAATAGTCGAAAGGCCCCGAAATGTCACTGTTCACTGAATTTCAGTGTCCGGTTACATTTTGGGGCCAGATCGACTCTCTTTGAATAACCCTGTATGTTTCAGACCAGTTGACTAGTTGACTAGCTAACCATGTTGCTGAAACATGTATGTTTAATCCATTTTGCAATCTGAAATAACTGAAAAAATTAAATAACTCTTAAAAATGAAATACAAAATCAACCAAAAATATGGAATAACACATAAAAACGTAAAACGAAGGGATCCAAAAAACGTAATATCTGCCAATCTGAAATATCGGATCGGCCGAAATCACATAATCAAGCTTAAAAATGAAAACTGAAGTGATCCGAAAACGTAATATCAGCTGTCTAAAATCACGTATCAGCCAAAATCACGTAATTAAGCATAGAAATGAAAACCGAAGTGAAAATGATATTAGACTGATATTTCGGATTTGACTGAAAGTGGATTGTTGCCCTATATAGGCGCTCTCCCTAGGAATCTGTAATTATATGTATTGGCGTGCTGCTGCCTATAAAATGTATTGACAATGCTTTTCTGTATTGTCAGAAAATCTTAGAAAAATGGTATAACACTAATGGACGCTGCTCGCCTAAAAAGGGTCAAATCTGGTTATATCTCACATATACCAGTATCCATCTCGGTGGATGTTGTGTCTCTCCACACAGATGTACACAAAATGGGTGTATACCCCAGTGACTATGGAATAGATAGTGCACCTATACATACAGATAAATACAAAATATACGCCAAATCTAGCAGTTTATATAGGACTAGGTGTAAAGCCTGCCCAGAGGGCAGTCTATTGATAAGTGTGGTGCGTATGAATGTTTGTGGAAAGGAATACACAGCAGCGTCATAGCTCCGCTATGTGCTCGTCGGTGCTCTGTTCTTGCGCTCTGTTCAGGGATATTGTACTATGCTTTGCGCTATTTATTGTGCTCTGCTCTGCGTCATTTATTGTGCTCTGCTCTGTGTTGTTTATGGCTCTGTGTCGTTCATTTTGCTGTGTTCGGCTCTGTGCAGTTTATTGTGGTTTGCTCTGTGCTCTTGCCGTTTATGGTGATGTGCTCTTGTGTTCTGCTCCGTGCTTTGATCGTTGCTCTTGTGCTCTGCTCCGTGCTCTGCTTGGTGCTGTGCTCTGTGTTGTTTATTGTGCTCTGCTCAGTGCCGTGCTCGTTGTTGTAGCGTTTATTGTGGTCTTGCTCTGTGGTCTGAGCTGCTTATTGTACTGTGCTTGGCTCTGTGCCTTTTATTGTGACGGGCTCTGTGGCGTTTATTCTGTTGTGCTTGGCTCCGTGCGTGGGTCAGTGACGTTAAATGTGCTGGGCTCTGTGCCGTCTACTGTGCTGTGCTCGACTCTGTGGCGTTTATTGTGCGTGGCTCTGTGGCGTTTATTGTACTCGGCTCTGTGGCGTTTGTGTTGTGCTCGGCTCTGTGACGTTTATTGTGCTTAGCTCTGTGTCATCTATTGTGATGTGTTTGGCTCTGTGGCGTTTATTCTGTTGTGCTTGGTTAAGTGCTTGGCTCTGTGCTCGGCTCAGTGCCGTATATTGTGCTCTGCGCCGTTTTTTGTGCTCTGCGCAGTTTGTGTTGTGGTTTGTTCTGTGCTCGGTGCCGTTTATTGTGCAGCGTTTGGCTCTGTGCCGTTTATTCTGTTGTGGTCGGCTCTGTGCCGTCTATTGTACTGTGCTCGGCTCTCTGTGCCGTCTTTTGTACTGTGCTTGGCGGCGTTTATTGTGCTTGGCTCTGTGGCGTTTATTCCTTTTTGCTCGGCTGTCTTGGGCTCGGCTCTTTGCCTTGTATTGTGCTCTGCTCTGTTTATTGTGCTCTGTGCCGTTTTTGGTGTTGTGCTTGGTTCTGTGCTTCGCTTTGTGCCGAATATTGTGCTCTGCTGTTTATTGTGTTGTTCTTGGTTCTGTGCTCGGCGTCGTTTATTGTGATGAGCTCTGTGCCGTATATTGTGCTGTGCTCGGCGCTGTGCCGTTTAATGTGCTTGGCTCTGTGACGTTTATTGTGCTTGGCTCTGTGGCGTTTATTGTGATCGGCGCTGTGCCGTTTAATGTGCTTGGCTCTGTGACGTTTATTGTGCTTGGCTCTGTGGCGTTTATTGTGCTTGGCTCTGTGGCGTTTATTGTGCTCGGCTCTGTGGCGTTTATTCTGTTCTGCACGTTTAATGGTTTTTGCTCAGCTCTGCGCCTTTAATGGGTTGTGCTCAGCTCTGCGCCTTTAATGGGTTGTGCTCTGCTCTGTACCGTCTTTTGTGCTCTGCTTGGCGCTCTGCTCGGTGCTGGGCTCTGGGTTTAGGTGCTGGGCTCTGCGCTCGGTGCTGTGCGCTGGGCTCGGTGCTGTGCTCTGGGCTCGGTGCTGTGCTGGGCTCTGCGCTCGGTGCTGTGCTTGGGCTATGCACTTGGTGCTGTGCTCTGCGCTCGGTGCTGTGCTCTGCTCTCGGTCCTGTGCTTGGGCTCTGTGCTCGGTGCTGTGCTCTGCTCTCGGTCCTGTGCTTGGGCTCTGCGCTCGGTGCTGTGTTGGGCTCTGCGCTCGGTGCTGTGTTGGGCTCTGCGCTCGGTGCTGGGCTGGGCTCTGCGTTTGGTGCTGTGCAGGGCTCTGCGCTCGGTGCTGTGCTCTGTGCTGTGCTGGGCTCTGTGCTCGGTGCTGTGCTGGGCTCTGTGCTCGGTGCTGTGCTGGGCTCTGTGCTCGGTGCTGTGCTGGGCTCTGTGCTGTGCTGGGCTCTGTGCTCGGTGCTGTGCTGGGCTCTGTGCTCGGTGCTGTGCTCTGCGCTGTGCTCTGCTCTCGGTCCTGTGTTTGGGCTCTGCGCTCGGTGCTGTGTTGGGCTCTGCGCTCGGTGCTGTGTTGGGCTCTGCGATCATGGCTGGGCTCTGCGTTTGGTGCTGTGCAGGGCTCTGCGCTCAGTGCTGTGCTGGGCTCTGTGCTCGGTGCTGTGCTGGGCTCTGTGCTGGGCTCTGTGCTCGGTGCTGTGCTCTGCGTTTGGTGCTGTGCAGGGCTCTGCGCTCGGTGCTGTGCTGGGCTCTGTGATGTGTTGGGCTCTGTGCTCGGTGCTGGGCTGGGCGTTTGGTGCTGTGCTGGGCTCTGTGCTCGGTGCTGTGCTGGGCTCTGTGCTGTGCTGGGCTCTGTGCTGTGCTCGGTGCTGTGCAGGGCTCTGCGCTCGGTGCTGTGCTGGGCTCTGTGCTCGGTGCTGTGCTGGGCTCTGTGCTGTGCTGGGCTCTATGCTCTGTGCTGTGCTGGGCTCTGTGCTGTGCTGGGCTCTGCGTTTGGTGCTGTGCAGGGCTCTGCGCTCGGTGCTGTGCTGGGCTCTGTGATGTGCTGGGCTCTGCGCTCGGTGCTGTGCTGGGCTCTGTGATGTGCTGGGCTCTGCGCTCGGTGCTGGTAGCTGTGTGGCGTTTTCGCGCGCTTACATTGGTGGTCCAGCGGCGGGAGGCTTGTGGCTTTCGTGACATCATGCCGGCGACCAACGAAGAGAGAGAGGACGCTGGAAGCGGGACCGCCATCACTGGAGGAGCTAAGGGCCGATGTCGGTGAGTATGTGTGGACCGGTGGAGGACTCGAGGCCGATGTAGGTGAGTATATGCTCTCCACACCCACCCTGCTTGCTTGCTCGGCTGGTTACCAAGCTTAGGTGAGCCCCCGGCTTGGCTTGGGCCTAGAGGACCTGTCGAGCCGGGGACTTGCCTGAGCATGGAGGCCGGTCGAGTTGCATGCTCGGGCGTCCTCCAGGCTCAAGCGAGTCCCCGGCTCGGCTGGGCCTCTAGGCCAACGCCAAGCCAGGGGCTCGCCTAACCTTGGATACCGGCCGAGCAAGCAGGGTGGGTGTGGAGAGCACATACTCACCTACATTAGCCCTGAGCTCCAGCGGTGACTGTCATCCGGCTGTCGCAGGCTGCTCGGCCGGCCTCCAGGCTCAGGCGAGCCCCCGGCTTGGCTTGGGCCTACAGGCCCAGCCGAGCCAGGGGCTCGCCTAAGCCTGGAGGCCGGCCGAGTTGCCTGCGACAGCCACCGGTGGAGCTCCGGGCCAATGTAGGGGGATGTTGCTTACACATACTCACCGACATCGGCCCTTAGCTCCTCCAGCGATGGCGGACCCGCTTCCAGCGTCCTCTCTCTTCGTTGGTCGCCGGCATGATGTAACGAAAGCCTTTGACCCCGGCATTTTGACCCGGGGTCAAAGGCTTTCGTGACGTCATACCGGCGACCAACGGAGACAGAGAGGACGCTGGAAGCGGGACTGCCATCGCTGGAGGAGCTAAGGGCCGATGTCGGTGAGTATGTGTTGACCGGTGGAGGACTCGAGGCCGATGTAGGTGAGTATATGCTCTCCACACCCACCCTGCTTGCTCGGCCGGTTACCAACCTTAGGTGAGCCCCCGGCTTGGCCCTAGAGGACCTGTCGAGCCGGGGACTTGCCTGAGCATGGAGGCCGGTCGAGTTGCATGCTCGGGCATCCTCCAGGCTCAAGCGAGTCCCCGGCTCGGCTGGGCCTCTAGGCCAACGCCAAGCCGGGGGCTCGCCTAAGCTTGGATACCGGCCGAGCAAGCAGGGTGGGTGTGGAGAGTACATACTCACCTACATTAGCCCTGAGCTCCAGCGGTGGCTGTTGCAGGCTGCTCGGCCGGCCTCCAGGCTCAGGCGAGCCCCCGGCTTGGCTTGGGCCTACAGGCCCAGCCGAGCCGGGGGCTCGCCTAAGCCTGGAGGCCAGCCGAGCAGCCTGCGACAGCCACCGCTAGAGCTCCGAGCCAATGTAGGGGGATGTTGCCTACACATACTCACCTACATCGGCCCTTAGCTCCTCCAGCGATGGCGGTCCCGCTTCCAGCTTCCTCTCTCTTCGTTGGTCGCCGGCATGATGTAACGAAAGCCTTTGACCCCGGCATTTTGACCCGGGGTCAAAGGCTTTCGTGACGTCATACCGGCGACCAAAGGAGACAGAGAGGACGCTGGAAGCGGGACCGCCATCGCTGGAGGAGCTAAGGGCCGATGTCGGTGAGTATGTGTAGGCAACATCCTCTTACATTGGCCCGGAGCTCCACCGGTGGCTGTCCTCTGGCTGTCGCAGGCTGCTAGGCCGCCCTCCAGGCTTAGGCGAGTCCCCGACTCGGCTGGGCCTGTAGGCCCAAGCCAAGCCGGGGGCTCGCCTGAGCCTGGAGGCCGGCCTTTCATCCTGCTCGGCTGGAGGAGGTCACCGCTGGAGCTCAGGGCCGATTTAGGGGAGTATGTTTTGGGAACTTCGGTCCTGAGCTCCAGCGGTGATCATCATCCGGCTGTCGCTGGCCGCTCGGCCGGCCTCTAGGCTTAGGCGAGTCCCCGGCCTGGCTGGGCCTGTAGGCCCAAGCCAAGCCGGGGGCTCGCCTGAGCCTAGAGGCCGGCCTAGCAGCCTGCTCAGCCGGAGGAGGTCAACGCTGGAGCTCAGGGCCGATTTAGGGGAGTATGTTTTGGGAACTTCGGCCTGAGCTCCAGCGGTGACCGTCCTCTGGCTGTCGCTGGCTGCTCGGCCGGTCTCTAGGCTTAGGCGAGTCCCCGGCTCGGCTGGGCCTGTAGGCCCAAGCCAAGCCGGGGGCTCGCCTGAGCCTGGAGGCCGGCCTAGCAGCCTGCTCGGCCGGAGGAGGTCACCGCTGGAGCTCAGGGCCGATTTAGGGGAGTATGTTTTGGGAACTTCGGCCCTGAGCTCCAGCGGTGACCGTCCTCTGGCTGTCGCTGGCTGCTCGGCCGGCCTCTAGGCTTAGGCGAGTCCCCGGCTCGGCTGGGCCTGTAGGCCCAAACCAAGCCTGGGGCTCGCCTGAGCCTGGATGCCCGCCGAGCAGGCCGCGACAGCCGGAGGACGGTCACCGCTGGAGGATCGGGGCCTGCGCCGTGTAAACAAACGGGTAGCTGCGCGCGGCTCGTGACGATTTTTTTTTTTTTTCGCAGGCGGCCGGCACGCGCAGCTACCTGCTTGTTTTAACGGCCACTTTCAAATGTCCGTCGCGCATGCGCAGACCGCTTTTGGCGACGGACACTTGAAGGCTTACTCTTTTATAGTATAGATATAAGTTTAAGCAAAAAACTGCTTCTTTTTAGTGGTTTAGTATATATACCTATATGATAAAACATATATTTTGGATTTGTTGTTTTGATTTATCTGGATCGAGTATAGTTCAGAAAGACGGATGAAAGTGACATTGCCTTTAAAAGCTCTTGTAGTCCCAAAAAAAGTCTTTGTGTTTGGAGGGAAAAATACAGCGCTGGATGGGGGTGCTTTTGTTGATCTTTTATCCCTCTGGGGTCTTTGTTTTTTATCTCAGAGGCCAAGGAAAACAAACAGCAAGAGAAATAGTGCGAACTGCTATTATACAGGTATCTGGTGGAAATAAAATTAGTGTCATGCCCCATGACTGCCACCATCCTGAAACCCCCCCTGGTGGTTCACTTCCATCCTGTTCCTGCCCTGCAGCCAGCAACCAGCATCCAGCAGTGTAAGAGTTAAAAACACCAAACACACGTGACTCACAAAATA
Organism: Leptobrachium leishanense; assembly: GCA_009667805.1. NCBI lineage: Eukaryota > Metazoa > Chordata > Amphibia > Anura > Megophryidae > Leptobrachium > Leptobrachium leishanense. Next base: position 557,035,840 of record CM019063.1, read on the forward strand.
AAGGGCTCAGCCCCGCACACACTCACTGCTGGTTCATTACGGCTTTTGTTCACAAAGAGTAAACACAGTTGCTGATCTGCTACCTGATATTTCTGCTCAGTATTCCTGATTTCTGCTACTACAACCATCATTTCCATCGTCCTTCTGCAATCAACCTGGTCAGTCCTCATATTCATCCACCCTCCTCTACCCATATCCTCTATTTATTTGTGCAGACCACTGCACGCTGGGCTCATACTCTCCTCACCCCTGGTGCCACCCCGGTACCAACCCTAACCCTGACAATTAGTCACACTTACATGGTCCAGAGCTCAAGGAAGCTCATTAAACTTGCATCGTTAGCCTATAGAGGTGGCCAAACTTCCATTCTTTAACTGCTCCTCTTCCTCCTTTCCTCCGTTCAGGGACTGCACGGCCGGGGATCCTTGCTTGCTCGCACTCACACGTCTCCGGATTCCGTTTGCAGACAATTTAGGATATAGGGAGTCATAGTATTTTAAGAAAAGGGATTTATTAAATCATTAAGTGGATAAAAAATAAAATCAAATTGGTTGATCTAAAGGTCCAGTGGGTTGGGGGTTCTACAGGACGCGTTTCGCCAGTCGCTATGCTGGCTTCATCAGCTGATTTACTGTACTATACTCGATTCAGATAAATCAAAACATCAAAATTTAAGCGTGTCTAAGCCACTCCAAAATATATGTTTTGTTATATATACTATACCACTAAAAATAAGCTGTTTTTTGGCTTAAACTTACAGTCATGGCCGAAATTGTTGGCACCCTAGAAAATTTTCAGAAAATCAAGTATTTCTCACAGAAAAGTATTGCAGTAACACATGTTTATTCCCTTTGTGTGTATTGGAACAAAACAAAAAAAGGGAGGAAAAAAAGCAAATTGGACATAATGTCACACAAAACTCCAAAAATGGGCTGGACAAAATTCTTGGCACCCTTTCAAAATTGTGGATAAATAAGATTGTTTCAAGCATGTGATGCTCCTGTAAACTCACCTGGGGCAAGTAACAGGTGTGGGCAATATAAAAATCACACCTGAAAGCAGATAAAAAGGAGAGAAGTTCACTTAGTCTTTGCATTGTGTGTCTGTGTGTGCCACACTAAGCATGGACAACAGAAAGAGGAGAAGAGAACTGTCTGAGGACTTGAGAACCAAAATTGTGGAAAAATGTCAACAATCTCAAGGTTACAAGTCCATCTCCAGAGATCTAGATTTGCCTTTGTCCACAGTGCGCAACATTATCAAGAAGTTTGCAACCCATGGCACTGTAGCTAATCTCTCTGGGCGTGGATGGAAGAGAAAAATTGATGAAAGGTTGCAATGCATGATAGTCCGGATGGTGGATAAGTAACCCCAAACACGTTCCAAAGAAATTCAAGCTGTCCTGCAGGCTCAGGGAGCATCAGTGTCAGCGCGAACTATCCGTCGTCATTTAAATGAAGTAAAACGCTATGGCAGGAGACCCAGGAGGACCCCACTGCTGACACAGAGACATAAAAAAGCAAGACTACAGTTGGCCAAAATGTACTTGAGTAAGCCAAAATCTTTCTGGGAAAACGTCTTGTGGACAGATGAGACCAAGATAGAGCTTTTTGGTAAAGCACATCATTGTACTGTTGATCGAAAACGGAATGAGGCCTACAAAGAAAAGAACACAGTACCTACAGTGAAATATGGTGGAGGTTCAATGATGTTTTGGGGTTGTTTTGCTGCCTCTGGCACTGGGTGCCTTGAATGTGTGCAAGGCATCATGAAATCTGAGGATTACCAAAGGATTTTGGGTCGCACTGTAGAGCCCAGTTTCAGAAAGATGGGGTTGCGTCCAAGATCTTGGGTCTTCCAGCAGGACAATGATCCCAAACATACATCAAAAAGCACCCAGAAATGGATGACAACAAAGCGCTGGAGAGTTCTGAAGTGGCCAGCAATGAGTCCAGATCTAAATCCCATTGAACACCTGTGGAGAGATCTTAAAATTGCTGTTGGGAAAAGGCGCCCTTCCAATAAGAGAGAACTGGAGCAGTTTGCAAAGGAAGAGTGGTCCCAAATTTCGGGTGAGAGGTGTAAGAAGCTTATTGATGGTTATAGGAAGTGACTGATTTCAGTTATTTTATCCAAAGGGTGTGCAACCAAATATTTAGTTAAGGGTGCCAAGAATTTTGTCCAGCCCATTTTTGGAGTTTTAGGTGACATTGTGTCCAATTTGCTTTCTGTCCTCCCTTTTTTGTTTTGATCCAATACACACAAAGGGAATAAACATGTGTATAGCAAAACATGTCTTACAGCAATACTTTTCTGTGAGAAATACTTGATTTTCTGGAAACATTTTTAGGGTGCCAACAATTTCGGCCATGACTGTATACTCCTATATAAACTGCTAGATTTGACGTATATTTTGTATTTATCTGTATGTATAGGTGCACTATCTATTCCATAGTCACTGGGGTATACACCCATTTTGTGTACATCTGTGTGGAGAGACACAACATCCACCGAGATGGATACTGGTATATGTGAGATATAACCAGATTTGACCCTTTTTAGGCGAGCAGCGTCCATTAGAGTTATACCATTTTTCTATGATATTTCAGATTGGCCCGAAATTACTAATCCCAGTAAAATAACGGATGACCCGAAACAAAAAGTTTAAAATGGCCTGAAATGACCAAAATGAGAGACAAAAAAAGCTGTGCGCAAGTCTATAGTTTATGCAAAATGTATATTATAATCTTATGCACTGCATGGTGATCGTATAAAACATATGATTTTATTAATTCTAGATCACATCAGGTTCAACCAACTCCCTCCTCAATGACAGAGCCCTTTTCCCACATGTGTTCCGGATGGTTCCAGGTAATCGTGTGCATTTTGAGGCTCTCGTAAAGCTGCTGAAATATTTTCACTGGAACTGGGTTGGCATGATCATATCAGATGATGAAAGTGGAGAGGGGGATCTCCAGGAGCTGAGACGTCTGATGACTGGTTACGAGATCTGCATCGAATACATTGTAAAAATGTCAGGCACACCAGAAAGTCAAAGGATAGCTATTGCCGTTATTGAGAGATCGACCTCTCAGGTTCTCATAGCGACTGGGACTTGTTCACATGATTGTTTGATTTTTTTCTATAGATCTAGAAAAACCTTAGAAAACATCACAATTATCCTGGCAGCATCGTGGACAATACTTTGGTCGTCAGGATCATCTTTTCTCATACCATTTAACGGGAGTTTGAGTGTCACACCAAAGTCATATGAAGTTCCTAAACTTAATGAGATTTTTAATAATCTTAACGTAAATAATAGGCTAAATGACCCATGGCTGGAGGATATTTGGTTAAAAAAACATAAATGTTTTATAAAAGAAAAGGAAAGGCTTATGGTGGCTGCAGATATATATGGCATTAATGCACGTGTCTGCACTGGAAACGAATCAATGAAAGGCATCATTCAATTTGAAATCTGTGACTCTATCAGATATTACCATGAAGTCCATGCCATGGCGCACGCATTGCATGATATGCATTTACATATGAAAGCCTCTAAATCTGATCCAATGAATGCCAAGTATGAAAACAAGGTATCGCTTTTTATGTAATAAAAAAATAATAAAATATGAGAACGTAATGGCGCTAATCTGTAAAAATTTTTTTCGATATAATGTGTCTGCTGCTCACACGCAATATGATACACCAACAAAACCCACAAACACCATGAGATATGGACACTGGTGCAGCTCCGACTTCCAAAGACCAGTGCTACATGTGGTGAAACTCAAATAAGCACAGCCACCATACAAGCGTACATAAAGTAAATAAATAGCTTCTTTGTGTTGACGAAGATCTCTATATATTAATTACCCCCATATTCTAATTAGCCCCCTCATACAGGTGTATAAAAAGTTTATAATGCAGATAATCACTTACTTTCGGGGGATACTGAAGGGCAGCACTTCAATGTAATGCAGCAATGTGTAAAACAATTCAGGCAGTGTCTGAGACACAGACGGGCATCACTTTTCATGTGTACATTAACAGGGTTATTCAAAGAGCACCAACATTCCACCAGAATCTGACAAAAGCCAACGATCTGCCGAACAGCAAACAGAGCGCAGACCAGCTGCCAGAAAAAGCTGATAAGTCGACAAACGGGGTAAAATAAAATAAAATAAAACACTGCAACTTTTTAAAGCTTTTTGCAAAATAACTACTGGACGAAAATTCCGGGAATTAAGATATAAGGTCCCAGGAATAATAATAAAAGGGTCTGTTACAGAAAACCCCCCCAGCTATTTAACCACTTGGCTGCGGAGAATGCACACAGCGTGTCATCTCGAACACGACCAGCATGCGGACAACGCGCTGAGCACGTCCTCACTTAACAACCAGCGATCGGCTGTTATTTCCTTCCTTCGGACCCCTCTCTGTCCAAATCAGTAAGTGCCAGCAAATAATTTCAGGCACTGCTGGGAAGGGCACAGTCTGCCCTTACCAGCGGTGCCTGTCTTTAACCCTTTAGGGGTTGGATCGCGATTCAGCACCAGATTGCAGTCATCGACAAGAGACAGCTGACATCTTGGATGTCAGCCAAGCCTCAGGGATCTCCCCTGCTCACTGACATCATCGTGCATAGCATTTGGTTGACTCCTAGCTGCCACCTATGGTGGAGATACGGGGGTCTATTTTACCCCGCTATCTCCCAATAGGTGGCAGCTAGGGATGTTTGGTGTCATTGGAAAGGCCAGAGCATGGCCTTTCCAATGATACCAAACATAACCAGGTTCATTGTAAGGCTAATTTTTTTAAAAACTAATAAATAAATAAAAATAGAAATACCAAACATGTTGCATTTCAAAACTTTAAAAAAAAAAGTGGTTCTTTTTTAATTAATGCAGCACTATTGTTCACATTTCAGTTATAATGTGAACAATGATGATGCACTAACGATTTATTTTTGGTTTTATTTAGCTAAAATCACGTAATTTCTCAGAAAAATAAAGTATCAGGTCCCCAGTTCTAATTTTTTTAACAAGCGCAACCGCTTATATTTAACCGCAAAGGCTCGGATGATAAAACGTCCAAAAAAATATTTTACACCTTGTAGAATGTAGATGATTGGAAATTCAATTTTTTTTACTTTATTTGTTAAAGCATTTTGGAAGGGCATGACGTATACATATACAGGGTAATTCAAAGAGATCCGAATTGCTTCAGAAATGTAACCGAACTCTGAAAATCAGCGTTCGGTTACCTTTCTTGGCCGTTTGGCTATCCAGAGAGCAGACAATTCGCCAGGATTTGACATACAGTGCTTGTTCGAGGGCAGTGAAATCCCCATAAAAAAGCAATGCTTTGGCTATTCAGAGAACACAAACCAGCAGTGAAAGGTTCCCGAAATGCGCTGCCATTCGGTGGTTTCATTTGGCAAATTTATTCAGGCGAATCCCATAGGCTTCAATGTTAAAAAATATTCCTGTTTTAATGCAATATCTAATAAACCGTTTATTATTTTATTCTGCAGTAAAGAGTTGCTTTATTTAAAGATTTTTTAAGATATTTTAAGCATTCTTCTGGATTTTTTTTTTTTTTAAAAAGTCCGAATTTTTATTTTTTTTCTAAGTTTACTTATTTTTTCTGTAACAGCCCTCTTTATTATCATTCATTGGATCATATGTAAATTTCAGACATTTTCGCTCAGTAGTTTCCTTGCAAACAGTGTTTCACTTTCCAAACATTCAAGCAAACTGTTTTTCTAATTTAATAAAAACAATCACAATGTAGCGCTGATCAGATATATATGGAAAATCGCTGAAACACTTAAATGGTCCTTGTTACTCAACCATCAACATAGGAATGTAAAACAGAGGTAGTGTAGCGATAACAATGTCCTTCTTGAGTATGATGGATTTCAAAAACTTTTCGTAATCCTCTTCAGGGTATCCCTCAAATGAAGAGCGAAAAAGACATCATAGTGCGACCCGTATATCACTTAGTGGAAAGGATAGATGAATAGATCTCACTCACATGAAGTGGAACCCTCCTGGTTCTGGGTCAGTCATTTTTAGGGTCGTTCACTGGCCACCCAAGTGCCCCTCTTGGAAAGGATCGGTTCTCCTGGCGAGGATAGATATCCAGATTATCTGGAGGTTACTGAATCCAAAGAGTCCACTCGAAGGAGCCCATAAAAAACTCCAAAGAGTATAGGGTAAATGAAAACATTAAAAATGTTTTTAAATGAATAAAATATTTAATAACAAATAAAAACAAAAACAATATGCCAGGACGCGTTTCGCCAAGATAGATAATGTATCAAAAGGCTTCCTCAGCTGGCTGCTGTTTGACATGAATTATACACTGGTTTAAATAGCCATATTCATTTACCCTTAGCCAGGGGTCAAGTCGAGGGGGAACGCGTGGGAACGGAGTTCCTGCACTAATTTTGCAGAGGGAACGGAGTTCCCTTTGGTCCCATACTCTATAAAGCTGGTAGTCAGGTGTTCACATATTTCGCTATTAAGTCACAATAAATATAGGATTTATCATATATTTTTGCTTCATTTCATATTTCTTTATAAAGTATTTTACCAGGAAGGATACATTGAGATTTCTTTCATTTTCAAGTATGTCCTGGGTTCAAGAACATTGAAGTTTTACAGTTACAGAAATACAAAGTAATAAAATGCAAGATATTAAAAACCCCAAATATACAGATTAACACAGAAAATAAATATGCCACTATGTTACATGTTTACAAGTGCTTTCCTTATTGAGGTATAGTAATAGAGATCTCTTAAGGGACTTTAGACTGGGGGAAGATTTGATGGCGTCTGGGAGGTTATTCCATAATTGTGGCGCTCTGTAGGAAAATGAGGATTGAGCCACTTTCTTTTTGTATTGTGGTATTGCAAGTAAGATGCTGGTCCTGGATCTGAGGTTATAGGATGAGGGAGCTGCTGGGGGAAGCAGTCTATTCAGATAGGGTGGTAGCTTCCCAGAAAAGCTCTTAAACACCAGGCTGGAAAGGTGAAAGATGCATCTAGATTCCAGCGACGGCCAGTTTAGCTCTTTTAACATGTCACAATGGTGGGTCATGTAGTTACATTGTAGCACAAAGCGGCAGAATGAGTTATACAATGTAGTAAATTTATGAAGGTGTGTTTGAGGGGCAGCTGCATACACTACATCTCTGTATTCAATAGTCAGCATAAGCATTTGTTGTACAATCTGCTTTCTTATTGACATCTATACATAAATTTATCAGAGCTGAGTGTGTTTGTGTTACGTGCAACATTATAATTGCTTATTGGGAGACAGAAATCCTGGTGAGTTCCCACACTTCTTTTTTAGGACTTGATCCCTGCCCTTAGCCAATCCCCCTCCACTTTTTGGCGGGAAAATTGGCATATCCAATAGGAAAGAGACTTTCTTTTTCTTCTACCCAATCCAAATTCAGTATTTGAAAAGAGGAAGTGACACACATAAACACAAACATCTCCACTGAGAGTGTTGTTTACATAATCAATACGAATGTGTTTCTCAATAGATAATGTATATTTATACAAAACGAACGTATTTTATTAAAAACGAAAATCTTTTTTAAAAACGAAACGAAAATAATTCCCCTTTTTTTCCCTTTGTATTTTCCTTCCGCCGTGAATCGAAAGCGCGCGCATGCGCAATAAACCCATCCGGAAATCCGCAAAAAAATATGAAAAGAATATGAAAAGAACCTGAAAAGAATCCGAACAGAATCTGAAAAGAAAAGAATCCAAAACAAATCCGAAAACTATCACCCCGCTGGGGGCCGCACACAGGCCCCGAAACGAGGCACCCACACGTGCACACCCCCGATGGACCGGGATGGGCACAGAAACATGAAAGTAGCCCTCTCCCCACACCTCCCCTCGCAACAAAACGAAAGTGCGCACATGCGCTGTGGACTCAACAGGGGGGGGGAAGGACAACATCCCAAAAAATGGGCAATCTATCACCAAGAGGACAAGATACCCACATGTACATATCCATTGCTCCGGTGCCAACAGATACCGAGCGTAGTGTAGGGGATAGCTACACTCCACCCCCCGTAAGACACACATATATACTGTCTAAACAAGGGAGGAGAAGGACTGACCATGACCATAGATCCATAAATTATAAAAAATGGCACAACTCAAAATCACTATTTAAACCAGAGGGGTTTAACCACTCACTCAGTCTCAGCTCATTTTAAAAATGTGCATGGCCAATCTCCAGAAGGTATGTGTTTTATGGCCATACAAAAAGTAACCCCTCATTGGAGAGGAGGGGACTTTAATAAAAAAATCCATTGTTTGGAGATGAGGTGGATTTACACCTTAAACACACTCATCCCTTCTGGTTTAAATAGTGATTTTGAGTTGTGCCATTTTTTATAATTTATGGATCTATGGTCATGGTCAGTCCTTCTCCTCCCTTGTTTAGACAGTATATATGTGCGTCTTACGGGGGGTGGAGTGTAGCTATCCCCTACACTACGCTCGGTATCTGTTGGCACCGGAGCAATGGATATGTACATGTGGGTATCTTGTCCTCTTGGTGATAGATTGCCCATTTTTTGGGATGTTGTCCTTTCCCCCCCCCCCTGTTGAGTCCAAAGCGCATGTGCGCACTTTCGTTTTGTTGCGAGGGGAGGTGTGGGGAGAGGGCTACTTTCATGTTTCTGTGCCCATCCCGGTCCATCGGGGGTGTGCACGTGTGGGTGCCTCGTTTCGGGGCCTGTGTGCGGCCCCCAGCGGGGTGATAGTTTTCGGATTTGTTTTGGATTCTTTTCTTTTCAGATTCTGTTCGGATTCTTTTCAGGTTCTTTTCATATTCTTTTCATATTTTTTTCGGATTTCCGGATGGGTTTATTGCGCATGAGCGCGCTTTCGATTCACGGCGGAAGGAAAATACAAAGGGAAAAAAAGGGGAATTATTTTCGTTTCGTTTTTAAAAAAGATTTTCGTTTTTAATAAAATACGTTCGTTTTGTATAAATATACATTATCTATTGAGAAACACATTCGTATTGATTATGTAAACAACACTCTCAGTGGAGATGTTTGTGTTTATGTGTGTCACTTCCTCTTTTCAAATACTGAATTTGGATTGGGTAGAAGAAAAAGAAAGTCTCTTTCCTATTGGATATGCCAACTTTCCTGCCAAAAAGTGGAGGGGGATTGGCTAAGGGTAAATGAATATGGCTATTTAAACCAGTGTATAATTCATGTCAAACAGCAGCCAGCTGAGGAAGCCTTTTGATACATTATCTATCTTGGCGAAACGCGTCCTGGCATATTGTTTTTGTTTTTATTTGTTATTAAATATTTTATTCATTTAAAAACATTTTTAATGTTTTCATTTACCCTATACTCTTTGGCGTTTTTTATGGGCTCCTTCGAGTGGACTCTTTGGATTCAGTAACCTCCGGATAATCTGGATATCTATCCTCGCCAGGAGAACCGATCCTTTCCAAGAGGGGCACTTGGGTGGCCAGTGAACGACCCTAAAAACGACTGACCCAGAACCAGGAGGGTTCCACTTCATGTGAGTGAGATCTATTCATCTATCCTTTCCACTAAGTGATATACGGGTCGCACTATGATGTCTTTTTCTCTCTTCATTTGAGGGACACCCTGAAGAGGATTACGAAAAGTTTTTGAAATCCATCATACTCAAGAAGGACATTGTTATCGCTACACTATCTCTGTTTTGTTTTTCTAATTTATTCACTGCCTTCTTCTGCGGTGTCAGCTTTTTCCGGCCGCTTCGCTGCGTGTGATCGGCTCCTGCTCGTGTTTTTCCAGCGTCTTTGATGGGTTAATCCAGATGTTTTCAGTGTGCATTCCCTGGGTTTTTGTGGTGACTTTTCGTCCGGTTTGCGGCAGCTTTTCCCTGCACTTCGACGGCCCTGTGGTGCTTGATGAATACACTGCAGGGTCGCCGAAATGGGATTGCCGAATGGCACCGAATGGAAGAGAACGAAAAGTCACCAAACGTGCGGTGACTTTTTGATTCTCTTTGAATAACCCTGATAGTAATGATATATTATGAATCTGCCGTAAAAAAAAATGATTTGTAATTTGTCTGGGTCGTGCAATAAAATATGGCTTCAAATCACATTTAAACATGAGCAAAACTGGTAAAAATTAACTCATCACACAGAGGTGAAATGGCTCAGCAGTGAAGGGGTTAAAAAAATTGCCAAAATATCTTAAACAATGTTTACAAAATCAATATATAAAGAGTATTTTTGTTGCTAATTAAAAGAATAAACAGTTAAAATAAATATTTAATAACGACGACGAGAATATTTTTACATTGAAAATTATGGGATTCACCTGATTAAACCTGCTGAATGAAAGCACCGAAAATCAGGGCATTTCACTGCCATTTCTCTGCTGTTCAGTGTCTCTGAATAGATTAACCATTACGTATCTATGGGGGAGTTAACTGTCGTGTAACAGCACCATATTTTGCTGGCAATTTGCCAATATTTGGCAAACTGCCTGTATTTTGAATAGTCGAATGGCTCCAAAATTGCACCGTACGGGGAAATTTATCATTCGTTGCAATTTCGGTGCCAATTCGGCTCTCTGTGAATAAATCTTTAAGTATAGTTTCTGCCCTGTGAGACCCTGACTTATCTGCACTCTGATTCCACCATGCTGATGCCAGCACTTCCCTTGTCGTGTGCTCCGTGGAGCATCGGACTCTTCTCCTCACTGTGGCTGAGGCAGTCTGACAGCGGCCTCCAAAGGAGCTATTTCATTGAACAGTTTGGTCAAACTATCCAATAAAGAATCACAAGTACCAATACTGCTTTTCTATTGGACACATCTCAGATTTCCCTTTTACCATACAAGAAATACATTCTGAGGCAGCATGAGCTGAGCCTCACAGCTGCACAAGGAGTCCATCACATTGGATGGATCCTGCACCTGTGCATCTGGGTTATGCCTTACCTTCAACCAAAAGCATTTGTGGTGACAAGTTAGTCTCTTAAAATGGAAAAGACTGTACTGTTGGCACCACTTAGTAGTGTAGGGTTATCAAATACAGGGTTGCATTAGCAATATAGATAGCAAGCTTTGGGCAAATCTTCAAAAGATAAATAAAATAATATTCACAGTCTTAATGTTTCTAGCTGTTGCACTCCCCCACTTAGTGGTATTTCCTGAACCACTTAGACTAGAACAATTGGAATGGTGTTGTGGTAGAGTCAGCACTTCTTTTCCTGTTAGTGGGGGTTTCCTTGAGTCCTAGGTCTCTTTAGAGGTTTAGTCTCAGTAAATAAATTAATAAAGTGGAACAAAGAGAGAGCGAAAAAACTACTCACATTTTCTGGTGTCTCAAGTCAGACACCAGATGGAAAGGCAGCTGGTGATATTATGCTGGGAGCACCGGATCTCCACTCGGTCTCACTGTGATGGCGATCTCCTCATCTGTTGGATATGAAAGCTTATGAGCCAGACGTAAAATAAAATAATTTATTGAACGTTAAAACAGAATTAAAAAATAAATAAATACACCAAAATACATTTTGCTGAGGATTCCGCTTCTTCAGTTGATGAATGTCATTGACCAACAGAAGAAGCGGAATCCTCCGCGAAACACATTTTCGTGTATTTATTTACTTATTTATCTATTCCTGCAAAAGTCCTGCAAAACGGTGGTGGGATCTGCCGCTTCATCTGCCTGCAAGCAGTTGAGCACTGGGAAAAAATCGTTTCCAGTGCCCCTCTCACATCCGTGCTTGATCCCGCATATGAGCGCACTCAGGACTCGTAGCAGAGAAAAGCTTGATTCCGAGTCCTATGTACTTAGGAGTCAATACCAGGCACTACACGCTGCAGGGATCTTTGAGCTCTTCACTTTTATTATGGCTGATACCAATTCTATTACAAATGACAATAAAAAAGATGTAGCGATGACAATGTTCCTATCAGGGGGTCATAGTCCCAAGGATACTTCAGACCAGTCTTCTCTTAGTGTCGTCCTCAAACTAAATAGAGAAGATACATCATTGCGTGACCCGTCGAATAAATTCACATACATATCCACAAACAATTGCACTCACATGGGGCAGAGCCAACCAGGCTCAGGATATAAGGCCTCTGGGTTGTTAACTGGCTCCTTGGGTCAGAAGGGGCTAGGCATACCCCCCCAGCCTGCAACAAGCAATACTCAAGGAGGGATACACTAGTCCCACGCCACTATCCTGCACAGCTGCTGCACAGCCTCCCCCCTTATACAGACCTTTATCCCTTTTATTTTGCAGGACACATTCTTTTTTTTTAAATGTATTTATTTCAGATTCAAGCAGTATAGCATAGAATAAGGCTGATAACACACAGTGCATGAAAATTATAACACAATAAGTACAGTAACAACACAACCTCACAACCTTGTCTAATCTGTGTCATTTATGAATTCAAAAAGCGTTCAAGAAATCGGGAGCACGATGTCGGCAGTGGAGGGGGTCCCGTAAGCGAACGTGCCAGAAACCATTCTGTAAATTGGAAATCCGTTCTGATTCGAGTAAAACTATCTTCTGGTAGGTGTTGTATAAATGGCCCCCAAACATCAAAGAACTTGCCCAAATTATATTCTTTATGAAGGCTCGTTTCTGCACAATCACGCCTAAAAATATTATAAAACCGTGAGTAGAACATTCAAAACGTGGGGGGGAAACTATCCATTGACCCAAAATAGGCATCATTGCCGCAGCTGCAAAGAAAGCTAAGAGAGTTTTCTGAGCTATAGATAAGGGGCGCGCTTCTTGTTCAGTAAGAATATTAAATATCGCCCAGTCAGGAGATGTGGGTATTCCTACCTTCAAAACCCGGGTTCCGAATCTCCTAATGGTGTTCCAGAAAAGAGTAATGAGGGGACATGACCACAGACAGTGAAAGAGGTCAGCCCTGTTTCGTGAACATTTAAGACAGTGTCCTGAACTAAGTGAATTATAAAGGGACAGTCTGGCTGCCGCCACATAAACTCCATGCAATAATTTATAAAAAATGTCCCCATATTGGGCCGAAGGAACTTGTTTACGTGATCTATTGGTAGCTGCTATAAATGAAAAGGCGACTGTTTACGGAGGTGCAGGCACCAAAAGGCTAATCCGGTGGTGGCGACCGTCCAGTCATAGTGCAGACGGAGTAGTTGTCGGAAGGTTCTGTCGAGGGGCCTACCTTCGTTATACTATCCAAAAGATTAAGGAAATCCCGAGTCCCTTGTTCCCTCAGCTGCTTCGAAACAAAGGTTGAGAGGTGCATAGAGTAAATAGGGTGTATGAATGCAGGCGCTATCAAGTCACAGAGATCTCCGTATGGGAGGAGCATGTGGGAAGGTTGTTGCAGTAGGTGACCAATTTGGGACAAGCCCTGACGCACAAGGGCCTGAAGAGCTGTGGGTGGGCGAACCGTTTTGAAAGTTCGGGTTGCGGAGCAAAGGCTGATAGATCGAGGTTTTCCAGGACAAGCCCAGGTGCTTCCTTGCCTTACACCACGCAACCCAACCCACATTAAGATGAGGATTAGCCCTCTGGGTGGGCTGCAATGAGGCGGGGGATAGGTGTAAAAGAGCCCCCACTGACAGTGGGTATGCCATTGCTTGGTCTAGCACGTGGTCCGTAAATCTGGAGGAGCCCGTTATCCAATCAACAACCAAGCGGTATTGGGCTGCCGTGTTGTACGAGCTGACCTCTGGCATATTCACTCCCTCCCCTAAACTATAGGGCAATTGTAATTTGTGCATCGCTATATGCGCCCTCCCTCCCAGATAAACTTGGAAAACAGTGAATGAATTTTCGAGATATCTCGTTTTTTAAGAAGGATGGGTAGCATTTGAATTGGATATAATAAGCGTGGGAACGCAACCATTTTTATGAGGCTGATTCTACCCATGTAGGAGAGCGGGAGCTTGTTCCAAGAGGATAGTAAAGCTTTAATTTGGGTCACTACCGGAGTGATTGTTACCTCATACAATCTCATTAAATCAATCGGGAGTGTTAATCCTAGGTATTTAAATACTCCACCCATGCACCAACAAAATGGAAGGCGGATCAACAGAAGGGCCCTGCAATCCAGACCCAGAGGAATGGCCAATGTTTTATCAAAGTTTATTTTAAAACCCGAGGCTATATGAAATCGCTCCATGTAGTCAAGCAGTGCCGGGAGTGCCCTTTCTGGATCTGAGAGAAACAAGAGCAAATCGTCTGTAAACGCCACCACCCGAACCTCCTGGGAGCCCACCTTTATGCTCTCAAAGTCTGGTTGGGCTAGAAGGACACGTATAAATGGAGCTAGATTAAAAAAAGAGGGGCTAGAGGGCACCCCTGTCTCATGCCGCGCTCCAAAAAAAGGGGCTAGAATTAAGCCCATTGGTTGTCACTGATGCCACCGGAAATCTATACAGAGAGTCAAACAAGTTCAAGACGGACCTACCAAAAAATGATATTTAAAAAACCGACGCATGTAGGCCCAAGATATTCATTTAAATACCTTTTCTGCGTCGCAGCTAAGGATCAGGTCAGCCGAAGGCTGACAGGTGTTTGATGCCCAAATGGCCCAGAGCGCATCTAACATTCTGAGTGGAGTGACGCCCCTTTAGAAAACCCATTTGCGCAGGGAAAATAAATTCGGTCAAGGGTGCCTGGAGACAGTGCGCCATGATACCCGACAAGAGTTTTAGGTCAACATTCAGAAGAGAAATAGGGTGATAAGATGTGATTAACATGGGATCTTTATTTGGCTTGGGGAGGACAATTAGTCGCGATGTGTTAAAGGTTGGTGGGGGATCTTTGCCCTGTAATATATTATTATACAAAGTAGTGAGATGTGGAACTACATGACCTCGTAAAAGTTTGTAAAATTCGGCTGAAAAACTGTCCGGACCCAGAGTCTTATGAAGCTGTAAGCGGGCTATGGCGTCATAAATTTTGGTAGGGCTAATTGGGGCATTTAACTTGTCCCAAACCTCCGATTCTAATTCCGGTAAGTTCGCTTCCAAAAAAAAATTAGCCTGGGACTCCCAGACGTCCATTTCTGCCTTAAAAAATTGTTCAAAGTAATCCCTGAAATAGGTAATGATTTTTAACGAATCAGTTAGAAGCGCACCGATAGGTGTTTTGATTTGCCAAATAGGGGGCTGTGCTGGCATCTGCAGTCGAAGGAGGCTAGACAATAATTTCCCCTGTTTGTTATCCCATCGAAAAAAATTATATTTTTGGTGGAACCAAAAATATTGGGCCGTTCCTCAACAATCTCGGCATATAACCTCTTGCTGCACTTGTATTCAGTTGTCGATTGGGCAGTAGCGTGAAGTAAGTGGGATCTATAAGAGGACACTAGGGACAAATGCGCTTCCTGTAACTTCTTGTTGACCTCTCTGCGCTTGCGCGATACATATCTATTACATGGCCCCTCATTACCGGCTTAGCCGCCTCCCAGAATAAGTTAGTATCATCTAGATGTTCGATGTTGTCATCCAGGTAATTATTCCAGCAAAGCTCCATATGGTCCCTAAATCCCTCCGACCTGTATAGCGAAGCAGGGAAGCGCCAGTTGCGGGACTTAGGGAGGGGGGAGCCCAACCACAACTCAATTGTAACTACTGCATGGTCAGAAATATGGATCATGCCAATAGAGGCATCGACTAAGGTGTGTTGCAAGGAAAGTGACAAGAGGAACATAGCAATGCGGGAGAAAGAATCATAGGGGTGTGAATAAAATGAGTAATCCCTCCCCTCCGGGTTAAGGAATCTCCACGCATCTACCGGTGCAATATGGCATTGCAAGAAATTAGGTCCAGCGGTAGACTGTGTGGTAGCAGGAGATTGTCTAGTTTGCGAGCGATCCAGAGTCTGGTCCACCACCGCATTAAAATCTCCTCCCACCAGACAGTGATCAAAATTATATTGCAGGAGCTGCGCATATAAGTCAGAACAAAACTGAAGATGAGGAGGATGAGGGGTGTACACATTCACCCGTAAATATTTATCCTCTTGGATGGACACCAACAGGATAGAGAAACTACCCTGCGGGTCATTTGCTTCCTCTAGCACTGCATGCGGAAGCACCTTATTTAACAGAATCGCAGTGCCACAGTTTCTATTCACATAGGGGGCAGAGGTCTCATAGCCGATCCAGGGTGCTCGGAGGAGGTTAGTGGGAGAAGACCAATGGGTCTCCTGGAGAAAGACAATGTCAGGCCTTAGTTTAGTTAAATATGAGAGCACCCTCTTTCTTTTTATAGGCGAATTCAGTCCCTCCACGTTCAAAGAGACCACCTTAAAGGTGACCTTATGAAAGGCTGTTGGGGACGTCATAGGCTTGGAGGTAAGAAAGTAAGCAGACGCTGTACGTCTGAAACAGCTAGAGGGATACTCTCACAGAAAGGGGGGAATGGGGTCATACCAGCAGCAGGCACATTTCCCGGTGGAAGGGGCAAGGAACATAATTGCTGACTTGAATCTAAATTTTGCATATTTTTTTGTTTGGAACCATAATATAGTGAAACCAACACTTAATACCAAGAACAACAACAAAAATTAATTAACTAACGAACAGTATACCAAAAAAGAACATGATGAAGCTCGCCTAATATCCAGCGGAAAGGCCATGAGTATGGGAATCGACATCTTATGAACCCTACTGAGGGTCATCAACGATGGAGGAGCGGCCGATTAAGATGGAGCCAGGCGGCCCCAGATTGGGGAGCGCTGAGGCAATGGAGGAGACCCCCCGTCTGTGCCCTCATCCTGGGCAAGAGCAGATTTGGCTTCTTGTGGATTATCAAAGTAGTGAGTTGTCCCATTGAAAAACACACGGAGACGGTCTGGGTACAAGAGGGAAAGGTGGATGTTCTGGGCCACCAATTTGGAGCACACTGAAGAGAATGCCCGTCGTTTAGTTGAAACAGCAGCTGAAAAGTCCTGAAATAAACGGAGAGTAGCACCCTGATAGTCCAGGTTTCTGAGGCGATGATAAGCCTGGAGGATCTTGGTTTTGTCAGTGTAGTTCAGCAAGCGCATAATCATAATCGTCATGGACAATCTGCTGATGGATTTAGGTCTGGTCCCAGCCTGTGGACTCTTTCCACCGCCACTGGACAGGACTCGATGTTGTAACCCAGATGGGAGGGCAGCCA
This sequence comes from Leptobrachium leishanense, assembly GCA_009667805.1. Lineage (NCBI taxonomy): Eukaryota > Metazoa > Chordata > Amphibia > Anura > Megophryidae > Leptobrachium > Leptobrachium leishanense. The sequence continues at coordinate 557,053,026 of CM019063.1, forward strand.
GACTGAGGCCCATTCCTGTAAAGCTTGGCCCTTCACTGCTTCTGGAAGGCCAATAATACGTAAATTATTCCGGCGGCTCCTGTTTTCCAGGTCGTCCATTTTGTCTGTCAGGCCTTGAATGATTAGATTTTGCTGGTCAAGTTGGTTTTGTAGCGGATCACCTGTATCTTCCAGGGTAGACACCCCTTCCTCCACCTCCGTTAAACGATGTGCTTGTGAGGTCAGTTGCATTAAAACCGACTCAATAGTGGCCGTGAGCCTTCCCAGTTTATCATCCAACAATGGTGAGAGAGCCGCAAAGATATCCACCACACTCAGTGGAGTTTCCGTGCTCAGAGCCCGAGCGTGAGACTGATTCACGTCCGAAGTTGACAGATTAGACACTGAATCCATTGAGTCCTGGGAGTGGGGGAAGGCGAATCTAACCCCTGATGGGGTTTCGGAGTGGGCTTAGTGACCGTCTTGGCTGACGCATTTTTAGTGACTTTTCCCACACCACAAACTTGTCCATGGCGTCACCCAAAGCGGCAGTACGAGAAGTTCCTGACACGTAGATGCTGCGGGCCTCGGTGAGCTGGTAGACTGCAAAAGTGGAGTGAGACTCCGCAAGGTGAGGTGCCCCAGGCGTCCCTGGGACTAGAAAAATTCAACTTAGTTTGTTTTCAGAAAAACGTGTTCTTCGTCAAGGCCAATTGACTCAAGTCCCGGCCGTCAGGAACTAGAGGTGGTCGTGCCAGGATATCCCTGGGACTACTAAAAAAATTTAGACAAAGGGTCCTGAAATTGAAGTTAGAAAGAAGTCGCCCCAGGTGATCCCTGGGACTTAAAAAAAATTATGCTACATCCAAGTTTACAGATTCGGGTCCCAGCCAACAGGAACCAGAGGGGGTCGTCCCAGGTAATCCCTGGGACTAAAAAATATTAGACCAAGGGTCTTAAATTGTTCATAAACAGTCAGGTCCAGAAATATTGGGACATTGACACAATTGTAACATATTTGGCTCTATACAGCACCACAATGGAGTTGGAATGAAACAAACACAATGTGCTTTAACTGCAGACTGTCAGCTTTAATTTGAGGGTGTGTACATCCAACTCAGGTGAACGGTGTAGGACTTACTGCAGTTTGCAGATGTGCCTCCCACTTGTTAAGGGACCAAAAGTAATGGGACAGAATAATAATCATAAATCAAACTTTCCCTTCTTAACCCCTTAAGGACCGCGGATGTACCATGTACGTCACGGCCACGGGTGTCTTTTAGACCCGCTGACGTACATGGTACGTCCTGCAGTCTTTTGAGCGCTGAAGTGATAGGATCATACTTGAAAACGAGAGAAATCTCAATGTATCCTTCCTGGTAAAATCCTTTATAAATAAATAAATAAATGCCATTGCAGGCTGCCTGGGAGTCCAGGCATCCGTGCAATGGTGGACAGAAGTGCCGGGGGCCCTTGTGATCGCTCCCCGGGATCGATCAACATCCGGTTTCACCGGAAAGGTGCCCCGCACTTCTAGAGAGCGCTGGAAGCGATCAAATCGCTTCCAGCTGCTCTGAATATATTGCAGGGATGACTCGACATTCTTGCAATATGGTTACCTGCCGCCGGTCCGTCCGTGATCACTCCCCCCAGCGATCACTTCAGGTAGCGGCAGGAAGTACTGAGTGCCACGAGGTTTCGTGGCACTCAGTACAAAAAAGATCACATAAGTGATCAGGTGCTCTGCTGGGTGCCTCGGGGGATCAAGGCACACAGCAGACTAAAAAAAGTGTAAAAAAAGTTAGTTAAAAAAAAGGGAAAATAAATATGAATAAAATAAAATAAAAGTGACAGCCAAGATGGCGCAGCCCTTCTAAGGGCAGGGTCATCTTGGGGCTGTGTGGGATGTTACTAGCCTACCTCATCAGAGAGGCAGGCTAGCAACATCCAATCAGAAGTTAGAAAATATCAAAATAAAATTTCTAATTTGTCAGGTCAGGTCAATATTTTGTAAATATTGGCTCTGACCTCATGTGATTCTCCCTCCCTCTCCTCACTTGTGTTTTGGTGAGCAAGAGAGAGAGATCAGATTTGACAGGTTAGAGATTTTAGGTAGATTTAGTGAGATTAGAAAAATTGAGGCAGATTTAGAAAGATTTTAGGGAGATTTAGAACAATTGAGGCAGGTTTAGAGGGATTTAGAGAGATTTAGGTGTTTATTTTTATTTTCTTGTGAAACCCATCGGTTCTTCTAAGAACCCATAATCCGCTTATATATATATAATAATTATAAAATTTTATAATCTATTATATATAATGTCTGAGAAGGTGTACAGCGCCGAGGAGGCATATGCCATCCTGGCGTCAGAATCTGAGGCATCTGCGTCTGACTCCGACCCAGATTTTGACCCTGCTAGGTGCTCAGATACTTTGCTAGATACATCATCTACGCTGACTGATGTATCTCCTAGTGATGTTTCTGATGCAGATCCTGGGCCACCACCTGCCAGCAGGAGACGCACAGCTCCAGCTGAGGAGTGGGTAGTGCCTCATCGCCAGAGGCCAGATATCCCTCCTTTCACGGCAAATCCTGGCATCAATATTGATGTTGCAGAATTTACCGCCAGACAGTTTTTACAGGTGTTTCTGGGGGATGATTTGTTGGGCCACATTGTTGCCCAATCAAATCTGTATGCCCATCAGCATTGTGCTGCGAAGCCAGACTCCTACTTGGCAAGGCAGCAATGGACCCCCTAGATGTGCCAGAATTTCTGAAATTCTGGGCACTTACTATGCTGATGAGAATCATAAAGAAGCCCTCAATTCGCTCCTACTGGAGCAGTAGCCCCATCTGCTCTACCCCCATTTACCCCCAATCAATGTCAAGTAGAAGGTATGAAAACATTCTGTGTTTCATGCACTTCAGTGAAAACAGCCTGTGACCCCTAGAGAGCACCCCCAGTTTGACAGGCTGTATAAAATCCGCCCCTGATTACCCACTTCGGCACCAGGTTTGCAGAGGCTTATACACCTGGAAGGAATATCTGCGTGGATGAATCCCTAATGAAATACAAGGGAAGGCTGGGATTCAAGCAGTATATTCCTTCCAAACGCTCCAGGTATGGAGTGAAGGTGTATAAGCTCTGGGACAGCGAGAGTGGGTATACGCAGGCCTTCCGGGTGTATGAGGGAAAGGATAGTAGCCTTGACCCTCCAGGTTGCCCAGAACACATGGGAACCAGTGGCAAAATTGTGTGGGACCTACTTTTTCCCCTGATGAACAAAGGGCACCACTTGTGTGTTGATAATTTTTATACAAGTGTCCCTTTGTTCAAGCTGCTGTATTGTTTTGATACAGTAACATGCGGTACTGTTCGCAAGAACCGCGTAGGTTTTCGAGCACAGCTTGTCCGCACTCGGTTAAAAAGAGGGGAGACCTCAGCTCTGCGCCAAGAGGAGCTGTTGGCGGTCAAGTACAGAGACAAGAATGATGTATACCTTCTATCCACCATCCACTCTGAGAGGTCTGTGGAGGTCTCTGCAAAAAGGCCACCCCTGCATTCTTCCACAATACCACAGAGGGGTTACTGTATGATGATACTTGCTGGCCTGGCACCAAAGGCACACTATCTGGGTGCACTGACGCCTATTACCAGATAAAAAACTTTTCAATATAGGACCGCAAGGTTCACCCCTGCATTCTTCCAAAATACCACAGAGGGGTTACTGTATGATGATACTTGCTGGCCTGGGACCAAAGGCACACTATCTGGGTGCACTGACACCCATTACCAGATAAAAAACTTTTCAATATAGGACCACAAGGTTCACCCCTGCATTCTTCCACAATACTACAGAGGGGTTACTGTATGATGATACTTGCCGGCCTGGCACCAAAGGCACACTTTCTGGGTGCACTGACACCCATTACCAGATAAAAAAAAATTCAATATAGGACCACATGCTACACCCCTGCACTCTTCCACAATACCACAGAGGGGTTACTGTATGATGATACTTGCTGGCCTGGCACCAAAGGCACAATATCTGGGTGCACTGACGCCTTGACCAGAATCATATCTTTTCAATATAGGACCACATGGTCCACCCCTGCACTCTTCCACAAAACCACAGAGGGGTTACTGTAGGATGATACTTGCTGGCCTGGCACCAAAGGCACACTATCTGGGTGCACTGACGCCCATTACCAGATAAAAAACTTTTCAATATAGGACCACATGGTCCACCCCTGCACACTTCCACAATACCACAGAGGGGTTACTGTATGATGATACTTGCTGGCCTGGCACCAAAGGCACAATATCTGGGTGCACTGACGCCTTAACCAGATGCATATCTTTTTAATATAGGACTGCTAGGTTCACCCTTGCACTATTCCTCAATACCACAGAGGGGTTACTGTATGATAGTACTTGCAGGCCTGGCACCAAAAGCACAATATTTGGGTGCACTGCCACTGACGCCTGTATCAGATTCATATCCTCAGAGGGGTTACGGTGTGACGGCACTGTTGGGGAAGCTAAAGGACCAATTTTGAAGCACCTATTGTTACTTTCATCCAAAGCCTGCATAAGTTTCACAATAACTTAGCCAAAAAAAATCAGTAAAATTTTTCAGCGTGTACGAAAATGTCTCCTCTTTTCATACAGACTGCCGCCCCAAGAAGTTGTTTATGGATAGACTAAAGGAAAAGCATTTACCGTCATTTGAAACGTCATTTTTTTGTTTTTAAGTGTTTCCATACATCCTAGAAATCCACCACTTCACGGGCAGGTTATGGGGACCTCCTAGGCACGATATTTGAAGGAATTTTTCGTTTTTATTTTTAACCCTTATTTCATGGAAAACTCACTGTCACTTTAAAAACTTTTTTTTTTTACTTTTTGACCTTGTTTCCTGTCCCCCAGGTCACTACCTAGACCCCCATACAACTTTTATGGCAAATATCTAGCATATATGCCATCTTGGAGGGCACTCTAAAAACTGAATTTTCAGCCCCATTGACTTGCATTGAGTTCGAGTTCGGGTTCGGAACCGAACATTTGGGAAGTTCGGGTTCGGGTCCGAACCGAACTCGGGGGGTGTTTGGCTCATCCCTAGTGAGGTACTCAGCCTTAGTAGATTGATGGGTCATTTTAGTAAGTTGGGGAAGGGCCAACATATAAGTGCACACCACAAGGCAATCTTGCTAAGCCTAGAAAGTTTTGTGGCTTCACCTAGCAGTGTGAGCAACAGCAGGATTAAAAGGGGGATCATAGAGCTTCAGCAAGTATTGTAGAGAGTGGCAATTCCCAGACAGGTGAAGCAGCTCATTTGTACCATTTTTCCAGATTAAATCCAGAGGGATGTTGAAGCAGCAGGCCTGTAAAATTACAAGGTTATTTGGGCAGCTGATTGCGGTTGAAGGTGTTCCCTTCATTATGGTAGAAGGACAGTCCTTCATACTACTTTTGGAGGCTTTGGCTCTCCAATACCACTGTCCATCCAAAACTACTTTTAGAAGGAAGGTAATGTCTTTGCTCTACCATTCCCGTGTGCAGGTGTTGAAGGTACTGTCAAAGGCTGTTGGACGGTCATTGCACATTACCACTGACTTATGGAGTGTTCCTAATGCCCATCCTGCCAGCCTCTCCTTGACAGCACATTGTTGGCAACCCAATGTGTTGAAGAATAGAAGCAGTTCAGGGGCAGAGGGCCCAGGCGCATTAATTGTGTCATTATATGAATAGGCTCACTGCTACTTTTACTTGATTTTCTCCTATTATATTTTTCTGTTTATTAGCTCCATAACTATATGAAGAGAGTGCGTTTCACAAATCCTTCCGGAAAGAACATTTTCTTCAATGAGAAAGGAGAGGTCCCTGATATATTTTATCTACTGAGCGTGAAGATTACTGTAGCTGAAAATAAATGGTTGATATCTATTTGCTATGTGGGAAAAATAATTAACATTACTGAAGATCCACGTTATCAACTTACTCCTAAATACATACTCTGGAAAATCGGCAAAGTAGGTGATAGTTTTATAATGAGTGTCTATTCGTATTGCAGGTTGTTGCCAATTTCACATATTTTCAAGGAAATGGATTTTAGCTATGCATAGAATTTCCTGGCTTGTGTGACCGGCCTACACCCTCACCGCCCGTTCGTAATGATGGACTCTGCGTTGTGTTGTATGTTGGTGTGGTGCAGCAAGGACGAGACCGGCAACATGTGACTTTTTTGAGGAACGGATTTTACTTCAGGCGACTCCTCTGCCTCTGGCGCCGCTTCTCCTCTGAATAAAATAATACACATATATACAGGAATGAATATATATATCAGGAGACGTTCCACCTCTGCTTCTCAAGCCTCACGTGCTCTGATAAGCCCGGGAAGGAAGGGAACTGCCTAGATCTAACGAGCAGGGAGTGATGTCATCCCTCATTACCATATTAACCCCCTCATAAAAAAGGCTGCTGAAACCAAATATAAAAACTACTCACAACAACCCTTTAAAGAACCTAATGCCCCTGGGACTGGAACATATCTATTTTTGTAAGGATTTAGTGTAATACACATATAATGTTCCTTAAAGACACACACACATATATTTATACAGTACACACCCGTTACACTTGCATGAAATCATCCAGCGGATCTGTGCAAAGACAGGACTGCCGTTGGGGTAAGCTTCACATCACCCCCCACCCCCAGGAATGACCTCTGGGCAAATGAGAGTGGGTTTGAAAGGAAAACAGCAATGAAAAAATGAAAAGAACCAGACGAGTAGCATGGATGTCTCTGCCATTATCTTAAGACCTCTCCTCTGGACCATAAAACCGCCAATGGACCAGATACTGGAGAGTACCGCGACAGATATGGGAATCAAGGATAGTTTGAGCTGCAAACGCTTCATGCCTCTCCACTAGGATGGGGCCTACAGGTCTTTATGGCTTGGTATACCTGTTGCCAATGAATAGTTTTAGCAAGGGTGTATGGAAATGCAATGAACAATCATAGACTAGGGCAGGTCAAGGATGTAGGAAGTGGAGTTGACCCTACAGAGAGCCTTTAAAGGAATTACAAATTGGGGTGCAAATTTCATCTAGGACACTTTTAGGAATAGACTGAGTGCATTTTACCAAGCCCTATCCTCCACTTGACAAGAATGAGCCAATTTGTGGTGTCTGTCCTCCTGGGATTTTTGGACCATGAGGCCCTTTTGTAACTTTGCTACTCTAGCAGGACCTGACATATACATGTAATGATGCTGTATTATGAATCTTCCGTGCTATGCACGATGACGCCAGTCCTCAGGGGGAGTTCCCGGAGGCTTGGCCGACATCCAAGATGTCGGCCAGCTCTGGGAAAGGATCACGAACCGGCGCTTTTCGGCGCCGATTCGTGATCCGGCTCCCCAGGGGTTAATGCCAGGTACCATTTGGAAGGGCAGGCTGTGCCCTTCCAAATGGTGCCTGGGTTAACCCCCGCAACGCTGCCGATCGGGAGGGAGAGAGTACCTCCCCCCTCCCTTTCAGGCGCCTCCTCCGCACATGCGGGGGGGCGAATGAATTAGGTGTCATCGCGCCGCCGCGATGACACCTAATTAGCCCGGCGGCGGTTCCGGATGCTGGGCTGACATCGAGGATGTCAGCCCGCACCGGGTGGGCCAGCCATCGGCCGGAACCCGGCCGAACGCTGACCCCAAAGGCTGGACGTGCTCAGCGCGTCCTCCGCACACAACGTGACATGCGGTTGGACGCGCTGAGCACGTCCACCGCAGCAAAAGGGTTAAACATGATGAGTAGGGATGAGCTGTTCGGTTCGGAGTTTGTGCCGAACTTAGCCTGTTCATTTACATCGCGAACTCCGAACATTTCCAGGTGTTCGGAGCAAGTTCGACCACAATGCATCACAATGGCCCACAATGCACTTTCCCACTGACCTGAAGCTTGTAATTGGCTACAGCCTTGCACCTGACCACAGGTCTGGTGCAAGACAGGTTCAACAGTATGCCAATCATGACTCAGAGTCCTGATTGGGCAAATATTGCCCAATCAGGGGCTCACAGAGCTAAGTCCCGCAACACACTATATAAGGTTTCCACGCACAGCTTCACCACGCATTTGAGAGGAGATTTCATAGGAGATTGTTGTTCTGTGTTCTTCCTGCCGGTCTGCCACGCTGGGGGTCTGGGGGGGTCAAATTCCTACCAAATATCTGGGAATTTAGGTGATGTGTGTCTTGTCACTGCCAGCAAGTATTTTGGGAGTTTCAAATTTCTTTAAAACATTTGTGAATTGAGGTGATCTGTCTCTTGTCACACAGTCAGTACCACGCAGTATTTTGGGGCTAACTAACTTCTACAAAACATTTGGGAATTGAGGTGATCTGTGTCTTGTCACTGCCAGCAAGTATTTTGGGGGTCACTAATTTCTACAAAATATTTGGGAATTGTTATAATCCGTGTGTTCTCACTTGCTGCCACCCATCAATGGGTCTCACTGATTTATAAGAGGTTACACTGCCACCCATCAAGGGGTCTCACTGATTTATACGAGGTTTCTGAGACTTGTAATCTGTGGCTTCTCACTGGCTGTCAACTATCAGGGTGTCTCACTGAGTTATACCAGAGTTCTTTAAATCTTTAATCTTTATACCAGAGTTGAATCAGAGTTCTGTATATCTTTAATCTATATATCACTCACCATGTCTGAAAGAACAAAAAGGAAAGGCAGACGCTCCCAGACACAGATAAGAGAGCAAGCAGCCCCTGTGTCGGGAGGCTGTGCCTCTGGTCGTGGTGCATCCTCTGCGGGGGCACGATTGTCTTTTCTAACTGGTGCTGGCAGTCTTAAGCAGCAGCAACATACAGAGGATTTGGTGGATTGGCTAGCCAGGCCATCCTCATCCTCCGAGTCCTCTGCCAGCAGGCTTGTAGTGCTTTACAGTCTACCTCAGCTGCCAAAGCATCTAATGCAGCCTCCATGTCCAACTACTCCTGCCGTAGCCTCGCTATCACACAAGGAGGAGTCAGCTGAATTGTTTGACTACAATGACAGTGACCTGCTGCTTGAGGATGTGCAGAAAGTACAGTGCTCTGATTCAATCTCTGAAGTTGAGGAACGGAGTATAATCAACCTAGAGGAAGGGGGTACCAGTGATGACACACAAGTAACTGGCACTCATGTTGCCCCAGCAGCTGCAGCATACTGCCAAGTTGGCTCCAGTGACGAGGAGATAGGGGATGATGATAATGATGATGAGGTCACTGACTCCACCTGGGTGCCTCATCGAACAGAGGAATCAAGTGAGGAAGAGGGGGAGGAGGAGGCACAGCAAACACGAGGCACAACATCCGCTATGAGCAACCGTAGCACTAGCCAGTCCAAGGCATCAGATGTCAGAGCTGCTCCGATGCAGAGCGCTGTTGTCTCAAAGCACACATGCAGGAACTCTGCTGTCTGCTGGGAGTTCTTTAAGAAATGTGCAGCAGACCCCACCTTTGCTATTTGTAATCTGTCAGAGGAGTTTGAAGCGTGGGATAGACACCGGACACTTGGGTACCACGTGCTTGAGGCGACATATGAACACCTGCCACACATCCCGTTGGCACAAAACTTTGCGTAGGTCCTCCTCCTCCTCATCTGTCTCTACCCCCACTGTATGTCCTGCCATGTCATTGCCTACAACCTTCACTGACAGGGATGATGCTACAGTAATGGATGTACCAGGTCCTTCCTCACAATGTGACATCATCCCATCAGTTGAAGATTTACGCAGTCAGATTACGTGGCTGCAGCTGCTGCAGCATAAGAAAAAATATAGTCCCAACCATCCCCAAGCACAGCGTCTAAATGCCAGCTTAACAAAATTACTCGCATTGCAGCTGCTGCCTTTCCAGCTGGTGGACTCTGCTCCCTTCCGTGAATTTGCTGAATGTGCTGTACCACAGTGGCAGGTTCCAAAACGCCATTACTTTTCACGCAAGGCCATTCCAGCACTCTACCAGCACGTGGAAGACAATGTTATCCAGTCATTGGGAAAAGCAGTCAGCAACAAGGTGCATGTGACTTTAGACACGTGGTCCAGCAAGCATGGACAGGGTCGTTACATTTCCTTCACGGCACACTGGGTAACTCTGATTGCAGCTGAGAGGGATCCAAGACGGGGCTCTGTGCTGGAGCTTGTTCATCCACCACGCCTCCAGAAAGCTGCTTGTATGAGGTCTGTCTGCTCCACCACCACCACCTCTCCCTCTTCCTCCTCCTTCTCTGTCTTTGGCGAAGTGGCAGTTAAACAGACACCTGACAGGGTCTACGCAATGGCTCAAGCAAAAAGAAGCTATACTGTGCTTGAGCTGGTTTGTTTAGGGGACAGGATCCACACCGGGCCAGAAATTCTGTCTGCTCTGCAGGGACAGGTGCAGAGATGGTTAACACACCAGCTTGAGCTGGGAATGGTCATCTGTGATAATGGCAGCAACCTTCTCTCCGCCCTACACCTGGGTAAATTGACACATGTTCCATGCCTAGCACACGTCCTAAATCTAGTGGTACAGCGTTTCCTAACCAAGTACCCAGGGCTGGCAGAGCTTCTCAGTCAGGCCAGAAAAGTCTGCAGCCACTTCAGATGGTCATTCCCAGCAAGCATTCGCCTAGAAGAAATTCAAAGAGAATTCCACCTTCCCACAAATCGTCTGATCTGTGACATGTCCACCAGGTGGAACTTGACATTAGCAATGTTGCAGCGTCTGCACAAGCAGCAGAGGGCCATCAACGAGTACCTGTGTGAGTATGGCACAAGGACAGGTTCAGGTCAACTTGGTTTCCCCCCCCCGCAGTGGCTGATGATCAAGGATGCATGCACCATACTGTCACCATTTGAGGAGGCAACGAGGATGGTGAGCAGGGACAGTGCATGCATCAGTGACACAATTCCTTTAGTGTTCCTGCTGAAGCACACTCTGCAGGGAATTATAGATGTGGCTCTAGAGGCAGAGCAGCGGGAGGAAGAGGTGGCCTTCCCTAGCTCTGAAGGCCCCAGTCTTTCCGCAGACAGCATTCCAGTGGGTCCTACTCAGATCAGACAGGAGGAGGATGAGGAGGAGGAATATTTAAGTAGTGGGGGCATTGAAGGTGGGGTTTCCTGATGGGAGGGTTTTGTGTGCCCAGAAACACAAGAGCTAGTGCGTGGCTGGGTGGAGGAAGTGCACGATGGGGTCATCCTCATTGACCAGGAGGACTCGGAAGCTAATGCCACCTGCAACCTACACTGCATGGGCTCCCTAATAACGCAAAGCCTGCTAAAGGACCCCAGGATTCGTGCTATCAAGGAGAGGGATCATTACTGGTTGGCAACCCTTCTTGATCCACGATACAAGGGTAAAGTTGCAGAGCTCATCCTGCCCGCACAGAGGGAGCACAGGATGAAAAAACTTGAGGATGCTCTAAAGCAACACTTGTGTAACACCTTTCCAGGCACTGGTAGGTTACTAAGTGATAACACACGTGCTTCTGAGGCTGTGGATGATCAGAGGAAGAGCGGTAAAGGCCAGGGCCGCTTGACTGATGCATTTTTTTATTTTTTTAGTCCACGACGCCCAGGGACGTCAAATGTAGGCACCCATTGCCAGCGTCTTCACCATATGGTGCAGGACTACCTAGGGGCAAGGGCAGACCTGGATACCTTTCCAGCAGATGATCCACTGGCTTACTGGGTGTTGAGATTGGATCACTGGCCAGAACTGGACGTTCAGTGCCGCTGGATATTTTGTCACAGACAAAAGAGTGCGTGTTTCCACCAACTCTGTAAACCGGCTGACATTTATAAAAATGAATCAGTCCTGGATCAGCAGCTATCAATCCCCTGATGCTGACGTAATGGAATAGATCGGGGATGTCTTCTGCATTCACAAAACCTCCAGCACTGAACTCTTCCACAATACCACAAAAGGGTTACAGTGTGAATGCACTTGCTGCCATGAAAGGCACTATATTTGGCTGCAATGATGCCTGTGCCAGATTTATAACATTTGAATTTTTTGAACCGCAGGGTCCAACCCTGCACTCTTCCACAATACTACAGAGGGGTTACTGTATGATAGTACATGCTGGCCTGGCAGTCTTGCTGGCCTGGCACCAAAAGCACAATATTTGGGTGCACTGCCAATGACGCCTGTATCAGATTCATATCCTTAGAGGGGTTACGGTGTGACGGCACTGTTGCCGATGCTAAAGGCCCAATTTTAACCCCTTAAGGGCCGCTGACGTACCCTGTACGTCTTGTCCTCGGGTCTCCCTTAGACCCGCGGACGTACAGGGTACGTCAGCGGCGCCTAATCCCCCTCCCGCCCGATACTCACCTCCCTCGCCGGATCCCACGGCGATCTGGCAGGGAGGAAGCCTGCCCATGTGATTTACATGAGCAGGCGAGGCTGATGACGTTGCCACGCTGCGTGGTGACGTCATCAGCAGGTGTCCCCATGCATTTCAATGGAGGGGAAGGGGGGCTCCTTCGGAGCCCTCTATCTCCCCAACCATTGAAGCTAGGGAGATGCCGTTTGCACCGCTGGAGGTGTATGGCATTACAGCGGTGTATGGCATTAACCGTTTCGCCACCGGATCACGTTGCGGCGCCAATTGGCACCAAAACGCGATTCAAACCTGGAGGGGGGCTGACATCTTGGATGTCAGCCAAGCCTCCAGGTCCCCCCCAACCCACTGACAACCTCACCATATGTGTGAGGATGTCAGTGGGCCAGTTAACCATCTAGCTGCCATGTAGAGATAAGGGGATCCTAAGGATCCTTTTATCTCCCGATCCATGGCAGCTAGATGGTCATATTTGCCATCATTATGGCCTTTGAAATGATACCAAACATGACCAGGTTTGGTTTTAAAAAAAAAATTAAAAAAAAAATTAAAGAAAAAAAAATAATAAAAAAATTAAAGAAAATAAAATTTTTTATTTTTTAAAAAAGTTTTTTTGTCTTGGGGGGGTTTAATTAAATAGGACCTAGGCTGTCATCTAAAAATAATTAGCACAAAATGGTCAGAATGAGCGCAGCGCACATAGGTGAACTGTCTCAGCAGTGAAGGGGTTAAAAAGCAAACGCATGTAAAAATTGGGTATTTCTAGTCTCGGGACAAAATTTTGAACCTATTTAGCCGGGGTCGTTTTGGGTGGTTGTAGATTTTGGGGATTAAATTACAAAAAAGTGTGGTTTTACCATTTTTTTCCTCATATTTCATATTTTTTTTTATAGTAAATTATTCGATATGATGGAAATAATGGTATTTCTAGAAAGTCCATTTAATGGCGGGAAAAAGGGTGTATAATATGTGTGGGTTGAATAAACGAGTAAGAGGAAAATTTGACCTAAACACTAACAGCGCAGAAACGTAAAAACAGCAGCGGTCACTAAAAGACGGATTTGTGTAAAACCGCCCGGTCACTAAGGGGTTAAATTACCTATTGTTACTTTCATCCAAAGCCTGCATAAATTTCACAATATTTTAGCCAAAAAATCACTAAACTTTTTCTGCGTGTCCGAAAAGGTCTCCTCTTTTCATACAGACTGCCGCCCCAAGCAATTGTTTATGGATAGATTAAAGGAAAAGCATTTACCGTCATTTGAAACATCATTTTTTTTGTTTTTAAGTGTTTCTATACATCCTAGAAATCCGCCACTTCATGGGCAGGTTATGGGGACCTCCTAGGCACGATATTTGAAGGAATTTTTCGTTTTTATTTTTAACCCTTATTTCATGGAAAACTCACTGTCCCTTTAAAAACTTTTTTTTTTACTTTTTGACCTTGTTTCCTGTCCCCCAGGGCACTACCCGGACCCCCATACACCTTTTATGGCAAATATCTAGCATATATGCCCTCTTGGAGGGCACTCTAAAAACCGAATTTTCAGCCCCATTGACTTGTATTGAGTTCGGGTTCGGGTTCGGATCCGAACATTTGGAAAGTTCGGGTCCGGCTCCGAACCGAACTCGGGGGTTGTTCGGCTCATCCCTATTCTTCAATCTGGGGACAGTTAGGTGCAAAATATCCAAGTTCCTGATACTTAAAGCACCTTACTTGTTTTACATTTTGTCCTGGACTCTTGGTTGAAAATCTGGGAAGTCATCTCTCATCATGCTCTAACATCTGTACAGGACTCTGTCCTGCTGGTCTAGTTTTTTAAATTCTCCTGTTAGGATGCCTTGAATTAGTTTGAGGATCAGTGTTGTGCAAGTCTTTAGCAGTCAAATATACCACAACCAAACACATACTTTGCTCAGGGTCTTTAGGGTCTCCTTGGCTTGACCCACTGCCGAAGTTCTGATAGCAGACTCTTGAGGTAGCGATTCATCACTATAATCTCCACAACTCTAGTAGCTGACTTATGCTCAAGCTGTAACCATTTCTGAGCCAGTCTCAGTAAGTTATACATCTGCATTTGTGGAACTTTACTCCTCTCATAAGTCCATTTATTGAACCTTTGGGTCTGAATTGCTGGTGTAACCCCAAGGCGAGTTAGAATTTCAATCTTCAGCCGGTCATAATCCTGGACCTTGCTATGAAGCAAATCCTCATACACCTTATGTGCTTCTCCACACAGATAAGGTGCTAACAGCTCTCCTCCAGCCACATCTCTGCAGTAGCAACCCTTTTAAAGATTGTGAGGTAGGCCTCCAGATCATCTGTCTCTGGCTGTAAGGGTAGGTACCTTTTATAGGTACTGACCTTACAGGTGATGAGGCCGATATGCAGGTCTTGGGGATGCACACACTTCGTGGGAGAGGAGAACAACACAGGAGGGCTGTGGGACAGGACACAATGGAACTCACGGGTTGGCTGAGGGTAATGAGGAAAGCAATCCTTGAGTCCAGATCCGAGGGTAGTTGCTCCTGGGAGAGCACGGTGGGAAGGATGGTTGCTCCTGGGAGAGCACAGTGGGTATTGAAGTAGGGGAAACACAGAGGGTCCTGGAGCAGGGGAACACGGTGGGTTGGTAGGGGAAAGCAGGTTTCTCTGAGCTTATGGTAGCAGTTCCTATTCCTAAGAATAATAGACAACTATGAAGCACTGTGGGAAGGTAGGAGGGAACATTTATTGATTAGCCACAGAGGTGTGTCATGTGACCTGAGGTGTGTGTGTTAGGTGAATTAACTGTTTCTATACACTGGTGCTGAGAAGAGCAGCACCTTTCATGCAGCTGCCACTTGCATGGAATCACACTGGAACAGACAGGCATGGTCCTGACAGTACCCCCTCTTTAGAGTTGCCCTCTGGGCGATGAAGTGACCGGAAATCCAGCCTGGGCACACTTCTTCAGCTGGCTTCTTCAGGATGGCATGGCCATAGATTGGCAGGAGAATGTTTCACAGAAGGGTCACCCCGGTGGGTGATGGGTTCTAGGGTAGCCATGGACCTGACAGGCCTCGTCATCAGTCACAATGGGTGAAAAGCAACATCGGGGAAAAATAAAGTCCACATCAGATTCTTTAGGGATCTTGGGGTTACGCTTTTTTCTCTGGTGCCGCCGTGTCTGAGATCTGGACGTCTTGAAGACATCATCCACGGTGGGTATCTTTTGGTCTCCTGGTGGTAGAACAGTGACTGTAGGTCCCACAAATTGCACTCGTGGAGCTGGAGGTCCCTGTGAGGGTCGGGCTGTTTGTGGTTCACCATCATCAGAGTCCTGATACTGTCATCTTGTGCATAAAGTCATTTATCTTAATGTGTTGTCCTTTATCCCTTGTTTGGGTAACAGCAGAAGACGTCAGTACATGTTGCAGGACATTTGTTAGTGCCGCTCTGTCTTCCCTCTGAGCCTCCAGTATACTGCCAACTTGGGCAGCCATCAAGTGGATAGTCTCCTGTTTGACTGCAGTAGCTTGCACCAAGGCCTTCACCAGATCATTCATCTGTAATGCACACAGCTTCACAGCAAAGTCTTTGATAATCAGTTTCCAGAGAAAACATTTAAACCCAAAGACCTTTCAGTATTGTGCCTGCATCCTCCACCATCTTGTGATATTGCAACCACTTGGGATACTTGGTTCCAGCCAAACAACACAATCTTCTAGGGTATACATAGTCGTGGACTTGAAGTTGTGCTAAATGAGAGGTCTTTTTATTCCATAAACAAATGCCACACTTGGCTTGAATCAATGCAGATAATTTAAACAAAACAACAACAAATTAAAGCCTAGCTCAGCAATCCTAACTAGAAACCATAATCTAATAAACAAAATAAAAAAACAGCATTTATTTAAAAGTGTTACTGCTACCCCCTGCTCTGAGTAGTCAGACTAAAAAACACTTCTGTCCAGGAGTCAACAGCTGGGAATTTACCTGTTGCTTAATTGAATAGTTGGCAACAAGTATGTGAAAGGATAGAGACCATGATGGAGTCTTGGTCCTAAACACCTTCCCTTAATTACTTTCCCAGACATCCTTTTACCCAACTCATGCACTCTGTCACACATATATATATATATATATATATACACACAATATTACCCCTCCTGTCAGTCAGTACACTTCAATGTATCTATACACACATTACGAAATCACGCAAATCATTTATTCTGTATACGTCAGATGTGTTAATGAGGTTGGAAGGGATATAGCTTTTGGGTACTGAAGACCCCTGGCGAGCCCTATCCAAAATTGAAACCACAGGCTGCTGCATTTCAAACCATACCTGCTCATGCTGCTTGTCAGAGATGAGGTAGACTGGTGGGCCTTTATTTATGCTCCCCCAGAAACAAAATTAACTTTGGGATCGAAAACAAAGACACGGACCGGGATTTTGCCGCAGAGATGACCTGGCTGGAAGTACATTGAAACATATAGTACAGGAGGGGTGGGGTCGCGCCTATTCCCCGATGGGGCGGCTGCAACCATCAAATGCATCCAGCCCAACAACATGTGTAAAACATAACAAAGAAAAAAAATTCATTTGCTCTAATTCCCATTATACATTTTTATAAATGTCAGCCGGTCTATAGAGTCGGTGGACAGACACACTCTTTTGTTTGTGACAAAACCTCCAGCGGCACTGAACATCCTTTCAGAAAGCACGCTGGATGAAGGGCAACCTAGTAGCTGCATAGCATATTGGCTAAGTTCTGGCCAGTGATCCAATCTCAACACCCCCTAAGCCAGTGGATCATCTGCTGGAAAGGTATCCAGGTCTGCCCTTGCCCCTATGTAGTCCTGCACCATATGGTGAAGACGCTGGCAATGGGTGCCTACATATGACGTCCCTGGGCGTCGTGGACTAAAAAAATTGGAAAAGGCATCAGTCAAGCAGCCCCCTTCACCGCTCTTCCTCTGATAAACCGCAGCCTCAGAAGCACCTGTGTCATTAAGTGGTAACTTACCAGTGCCTGCAAAGGTGTTACACAAGAGTCACTTTAGAGCGTCCTCAAGTTGTTTCATCCTGTGCTCCCTCTGTGCGGGCAGGATGAGCTCTGCAACCTTACCCTTGTATCATGGATCAAGAAGGGTTACCAACCAGTAATGATCCCTCTCCTTGATAGCACGAATCCTGTGGTCCGTTAGCAGGCTTTGCAGGATAAGGGAGCCCATGCACCGTATGTTGGAGGTGGCATTAGCTTCCGAGTCTTCCTGGTCGCTAAGTATGACCCTATCGTGCACTACCTCCTCACAGCCACGTACAAGTCCTTGGGTTTCTGGGGACACAAAACCCTCCCTTGAGGAATCCTCACCTTCAATGCCCCCACAACTTAAATATTCTTCCTCCTCATCCCCCTCCTGTCTGATCTGAGGACCCGCAGGAATGCTGTCTGCATAAAGACTGGGGCCTTGAGAGCTAGGGAATGCCTCCTCTTCCTCCCGCTGCTCTGCCTCTAGTGCCACATCTATAATTCCCCGCAGAGTGAGCTAAAGCAGGAACACTAGAGGAATTGTGTCACTGATACATGCACTGTCTCTGCTCACCATCCTCGTTGCCTCCTCAAATGGTGACAGTACAGTACAAGCATCCTTGATCATCAGCCTTTGCGGTGGGGAAAAAAAACAAGTTGACCTGAACCTGTCCTTGTGCCATACTCACACAGGTACTCATTGATGGCCCTCTGCTGCTTGTGCAGATGCTGCAGCATTATCAATGTCGAGTTCCACCTGGTGGGCATGTCACAGATCAGACAGTTTGTGGGAAGGTGGAATTCTCTTTGAATTCCTGCTAGGCGAACACTTGCTGGGAATGACCGTCTGAAGTGGCTTCAGACTTTTCTTGTCTAGCTGAGAAGCTCTTCCAGCACTGGGTACCTGGTTAGGAAATGCTGTACCACCAGATTTAGGACGTGTGCTAGACATGGTACATGCATCAACTTACCCAGGCGTAGGGCGGAGAGAAGGTTTCTGCTAGACATGGGCACAGCACAAAATTTCGTTTTGAACTAATGGATTAGTCCTAAAATGCAATTTATTTAGTTGCTAAAAAAAATCGTTTTCAGCTCTTTAATATGAAAACTAATTTCATTCATCCGAAAACCAGTGGATACAATTACTATTGTAGTGGCTCCTCAGAGGGCTGAGATCGCTGCTCGTTACAGTATATCTCACTCTCATCACAATGTGTCAGGCAAAGCTGTTACAGTAACTGACTGCTGCTCATCACAGTGCTCAGAGTTTCAGTAAAACTAGTAAATAATATTTTTATATATAAGATGCTAGAACAATGTTATTTCCTTGTTTTACTGAAACTCTGAGCGCTGTGATGAGCAGCAGTCAGTTACTGTAACAGCTGTGCCTGATACATTGTACTGAGAGATAATATAACAAGCAGCCGATCTCAGCGCTCACAGCCACTGGATTTAAAGGGCTAAAAAAAAAGGCTCCTCTCTGTATAATGTATAGAACATCCTCCAGCATTAATTAATACCCCTCTCTGTATAGAACATCCTACTGCATTGGCATGTGGAGGGTGCAGAAGTTCGGAATGCAATGCTTATCCAGCACAGATGAGGGAACTTTTACTTAAACTTTGTATCTCTGTGGGGGAGACACAGGAATATAAAAGCAGGGGAGAGGGAAAATATTAACCACTTCGCTGCAGTGGACGCGCTCAGCGCGTCCAACCGCAGGTAGCGCTCCATGCGGTGGACTCGCTGAGCGCGTCCTCTCTTTGGGGCCAGCGTTCGGCCAGGTTCCGGCCGAATGCAGGCCCCCCCGGTGCGGGCTGACATCCTCGATGTCAGCCCAGCACCCGGAACCGCCGCCGGAGTAATTAGCCAGTTCGTGATCCTTTCTCGGAGCTGGCCGACATCTTGGATGTCGGCCAAGCTTCCGGGAATGCCCCCTGAGGACTGGCGTCATCGTGCATAGCATGATGACGCCAGTCCTGGAGTTAACCCCTAACTGCCACCAATGGTGGAGATAGGGGGTTCCAATGAACCCCTATCTCCTGATCCGTTGCAGTTAAGGGTTAATGTTTGGTATTGTTGGATCGACCAGAGCATGGCGTTCCAACAATACCAAACATGAGTATAAAAAAAGTTTAAATAAATAAATAAAATAAAAATAAAAAAATATTTTAAAAAAATTATAAAAAAAAAATAAACAAGTTTTTTTTTTCTTTTTTTTGGTTTGTTAATGCAGCAATATTGTTACCATTTCAATTATAATGTGAACAATGATGCTGCACTAACGATTTTTGTATGCGGTGCGTTTGTTAAAAATCGTGTAATTTCCCCCAAAAAAAAAATGTAATGAGACCCCATCTCGAATTTTTTAAACAAGCGCACCCCATACAAAATATAACCGCAATTGCTCGCATCTTAAAATGTGAAAAAAAAAACACTTAACACGTTGTAAATTATTGAAAATTAATATTTTATTGCATTTTTTGTTATAATAAACAGACAGGTCATGATGTATACATATAATAATGACATATTATGAATCTGCCAAGTCTGATGGAAAGAACGATATATAATATGTCTGGGTCATATACTAAACTAAGCCTTCAAAACGCATTTAAAAATGATGAGCAAAATCGGTAAAAATGAGCTCAGCACAGAGGCAGGAAAAGCCTCAGCAGCGAAAGGGTTAATATAAATCTGTTGGAAAGCTCAGAGAAGAGATGACTGGTGCAAATTTAATTTTATAATAAAGCACTTTAAATCCAGGGAAAACATTCAAATAAATCACACTGAAGGCTCATAATGACAGAGTAACTGTGAGAGCTGAATACTAAATGTATCAGACGTAAAAAAAACTTTATAACAAGCAGCACTGGGAGAGGAGAGGGACTTTATATAAAACATTTATTATAGATGAGGAAAGGGGGATAGTGCTCCTGGATAATATAAAATGTATCAGACCTAAGCCCCTATTATGCAGAGCGGGAGGGAAGATAACACACGTTTTATAAAGTACCTCTCTTCTCCCAGTGCTGCTTGTTATAAAGGGATTTTTACTCTCCAGCCCTCCTCTGTCATTAGCTTTCAGTGTGATTTATTTGAATGTATTCCTTCTCCAGCTGCTTTTATCATCTTGTCTGCCTCATAGACATGCAAGGGTTAAGTAAAGGTTTCCTCTCCTGTGTTGGCTGTCTGTGCTGCGAGTGAGTATTCTGGAGCTCTATCACTGTCAGACTTTCGGGTAGGGGTCGGGAAGGATTACGCATACAAACATTTTCTGTAGGTTTGCTATGTTGCTCTTCATTAATGGTCTCCTTCACTCATCAATGTAATATCACAAAAAGGACTGAAACTAGAATGTAGTGCATTTTATTTTAGTTTCTTTCATTTTTTGTACTGAGCAGTTTCGTATCTCTCGAGTCAAACGAAAACTAAATTATCCCAAATTTCGGACTAAATCGTTTTAGTACTAAAACGAATGCACATGTCTAGTTGCTGCCATTATCACAGAGCCAGCTCAAGCTGGCATGGTGTTAATCATCTCTGCACCTGCCCCTGCAGAGCTGACAGAATTTCTTGCCTGCTGTGAGTCCTGTCCCCTAAACAAACCAGCTCAAGCACAGTATGGCATCATTTTGCTTGAGCCATTGCGCAGCCCCTGCCACACGTCGGTTTAACTGCCACTTCGCCAGAGACAGAGAAGGAGGAGGAAGAGGTGGTGGAGCAGACACACCTCATTTAAGCAGCTTTCTGGAGGCGTGGTGGATGAGCAAGCTCCAGCACAGAGACCTGTCTTGGATCCCTCCCAGCTGCAATCAGAGTTACCCAGTGTGCCGTGAAGGAAATGTAACAGCACTGTCCATGCTTGCTGGACCACGTGTCTTAAGTACAGTGCACCTTGCTGCTGACTGCCTTTCCCAATGACTTCATAACATTGTCTTCCACTTGCTGGTATAGTGCTGGAATGGCCTTCCGTGAAAAGAAATGCCGTTTTGGAACCTGCCACTGTGGTACAGCACATTCGGAAAATTCACGGAAGGAAGCAGAGTCCACCAGCTGGAAAGGCAGCAGCTGTAATGCGTGTAATTTTGCCAAGCTGGCATTTAGACGTTGTGCTTGGGGATGGTTGGGACTATATTTTGTCTTACGCTGCAGCAGCTGCAGCAACGTAATCTGACTGCATAAATCTTCTGCTGCTGGGATGATGTCACATTGTGAGGAAGGACCTGGTACACCCATTACTGTAGCATCATCCCTGTCAGTGGAGGATGTAGGCAATGACATGGCAGGACATATAGTGGGGGTAGAGACAGACGAGGAGGAGGAGGACCTATGCAAAGTGTTGTGCCAACGGTATTCGTGGCAGGTGATCATATGTCGCCTCATGCACGTGGTGCCCAAGTGTCTGATGTCTTTCCCACCCTTGATCTGCTTCAGACAGAGCTTACAGATAGCAACTCTTCAGTCTGCTGCACATGTGAAGAACTCCCAGACAGCAGAGTTCCTAGACGTGTGCTTTGAGACAACAGCACTCTGCACCTGAGCAGCTCTGACTTCTGATGCCTTGGACTGTCTATGGTTGCTCATAGAGGAAGTTGTGCCTCATTTTTGTTGTGCCTCCATCTCTTCCTCCTCCTCACTTGACTCCTCTGTTCGATCAGGCACCCAGGTGGAGTCAGTGACCTCATCATTGTCATCACCCCCTATCTCCTCGTCAAAGGAGCCAACTTGGCAGTATGCTGCAGCTGCTGGGGGAACATGAGTGCCAGTTCTTTGTGTGTCACTGGCACTCCCTCCCTCTAGGTTGATTATACTCCCTTCCTCAAACTCAGTTTGAATCAGAGCACTGGAGTTGCTGTGCATCCTCAAGCAGCATGTCACTGTCATTGTAGTCAAACAATTCAGCTGACTCCTCCGTGTATGGTGGTGAGGCTATGGCAGGAGTAGCTGTGGACATGGAGGCTGCATTAGATGCTTTGGCAGCTGAGGTGGACTGTAAACCACTACAAGCCTGGCTGGCAGAGGACTCGGAGGATGAGGATTGGCTGGTTAGCCAATCCTACAAATCCTCTGTATGTTGCTGCTGCTTAAGACGGCCAGCACCAGCTAGAAAGGACAAGCGTGCCCCTGCAGAGGATGCACCACGTCCACGACGAACAGGGGCACAGCCTTCCGACACATAGGCTGCTTGCCCTCTTATCTGTGTCTGGGAGCGTCTGCCTGTCCTTTTTGGTCTTTCTGACATGATGAGTGATATATAGATTAAAGATATACAGAACTCTGATTCAACTCTGGTATGTAGATTAAAGATATTCAGAACTCTGCTATAAGTCAGCGATTTTACTGATATTTTCCCTGCAAGGCTGCCAATGTCCTCTACTTTCTCTCTGATTCACGTCCTCGCCTGCAGGCTGCAACACCATGATACCTGGCAAGACACAGATTCAACTCTGAATAGATAAACAGATGAACTCTGATTAAACTGTGATATTGTATGGTATCTAGAATTAGATTTAAGATATACAGATTTTGCAGAAGAATGCTATAAATCAGTTGTACACCCTGATAGCTGGCAGTAGCGTGCAGTTCCAACACACAGATTAAAATTCCCAGAACTCTGGTATAAGTCAGTGATACACCCTGATAGCCTGGCAGTGCCAACACAAAGATTCAAATTCCCAGAACTCTGGTATAATTCAGTGATACACCCTGATAGCTGGTAGTAGCTGGCAGTGCCAACACACAGATTAAAATTCCCAGAACTCTGGCATACATCAGTGATACACCCTGATAGCTGGCAATGCCAATGTGTTTTGCTTTAAAAAATATAATAACCAACAACCGGATAAAAAACACATAAATATTTATTACATATACAAAAAGGTTTCAAATCTCATAAACAAAGATTTATAAACAACATCCATCCATCAGCACACAGACTACTATCTCCCCAACATATGTATCTCCTGTTAGTAACAGCATATATGATTAATATCATTTACCTTATCAGTTAGTAACTTTACACAGATGGTTAATAAACATTTCTGCTTAAAGAAAACAATTAACATGCATTTCCCAGCAAACCAATGTTTAACAAGCTAGATCTTGTAGATATATATATATATATATATATATATATATGCTACGTGGATCAACACAAGATGAGCTATCACTTATTCTATTTCTAGAATGATAAGTAATAAAAAATTTATTTAGTGAATCCTCCCCTAATAACAAGAATTAAGCTTCTAATCTTCTACTTTTTCTATTGTAGATTATAATTTCCTTGCCTATTAATTTAATCACAGTAACTTCCAAATTCTATATATATATATATATCTCTGTATATCATTGCAACAAATCTTTAGGATAAAATCCTGGTATCCAATCAACTATCTTATTTTGAACAAAGACCCTCATATTCACGCCAGACAGTGTGTCTCGGGTTGTCATATTTGATTTAATATCTCTCGTTATTCTGCCCATTTCAAGGATTTTAAAATACTTTATCAGCTAGATTCCTTTGCAATTGGATCATCAACTTACATTTAAAACAGCTTAATTCTATTCTTCAGTAATTACACTGTTATAATATACTTCAAAATATTTCGTAATATTATTTTCTGTGAATATATATTTTACTATAAAAATATATTTTTGTGGATTAGCATAGATATCGTTACATATATTTTAAATATGTTTCTATACCATAAAGAAAAAAATTTAATTCAAGGACTTGTTAAAACAAACCAATTAATTTAAATTTGACATATCTCTGCCTTCTCTAGCACTTAGACTCGGCAATATCAGATAAAGACATTTTATCGTCTATAGCATCATAGTCTGGCACTTATAGGTTTTAACACACATTCCTCTCTAATGAGTTAGTGAGCTTAACAAGAGTAAAAAGGTGTCATCTGCGCTCGTTTCTATGTATTTCCATGTACAACAAAACACTATCAGGAGGTTTTAGTTTGTTTCAATGGCCATTGCAACGTAAGCTCACTAGCCCCTTCAAGGCACCTCTTTGTAGAGTGAGTACCTAACCAATGTACCAAAAGCCGCTCTATTGAGCAGCTCCATGCCCCTCCTGCTGCTTTTCAGCTAAGGAGAGGCAGAAAGATGGTGGGTTTTATTTATACACGCACCAAACACTTCCCATTTGGGATTAAAAACAAAAACATGGAAAGAGGAACAGCTGCAGAACGACGGACTGGTGTTACAAGTATAATATACATACATACAGGAAAAATGGCGTTGCGCCCATACTCACCAGAGGGGCTGCAACAGCCGGGAGTAACAGCCCAGTTCATGTATAAAACATCAGGGGTGTTTGTGAGGGTCCTGAGAACGAGCAACAGCACAATGGCCTGCTCTACGGTGGGTGCCCGCTCAGGTCTCACAAACAAGGTTTTTAGCTTGCTTGTGCCATTACAGGGATGAATTTTCCATATGCAAATTAGCCTGCTCTCACCCAGAAAGGGTGACCAGTGCTGATTGCCAAGGACGTCATCCCTGCACAAGAGGTGCAGCAACCCCCGACGATCGTTTCGGCCTTCTTGGGCCACGTCAGGAGGGTATAGCTGACACCCCTCTAGGCACATCAAGCAAGGGGTCCACGTCTGGATGACCCTTTACAATTGCAGTGAGAAACAAGGGGGGTGTTTGTGAGGGTCCTGAGAATGAGCAACAGCACAATGGCCTGCTCTACGGTGGGTGTCCGCTCAGGTCTCACAAACAAGGTTTTAGCTTGATTGTGCCATTACAGGGATGAATTTTCCATATGCAAATTAGCCTGCTCTCACCCAGAAAGGGTGGCCAGTGCTGACTGCCAAGGACGTCATCCCTGCACAAGAGGTGCAGCAACCCCCGACGATCGTTTCGGCCTTCTTGGGCCTCGTCAGGAGGGTATAGCTGACACCCCTCTAGGCACATCAAGCAAGGGGTCCACGTCTGGATGACCCTTTACAATTATAGTGAAAAACAACAGGGGTGTTTGTGAGGGTCCTGAGAACGAGCAACAGACCTTGTTTGTGAGACCTGAGCGGGCACCCACCGTAGAGCAGGTCATTGTGCTGTTGCTCGTTCTCAGGACCCTCACAAACACCCCCCTTGTTTTTCATGTATAAAACATAACAAGAGAAAAAAGGTTTGAAACAAACTATAACCTCCTGATAGTGTTTTGTTGTACATGGAAATACATATAAACGAGCGCAGATGACACCTTTTTACTCTTGTTATACATGAACTGGGCTGTTACTCCCGGCTGTTGCAGCCCCTCTGAGTATGGGCGCGACACCATTTTTTCTGTATGTATGAGTTAGTGAACTTGCCTCTAAAAAAAAATCTCTCAGGGTTCATACTAAAACTAGGTTAAAGTTGAGAGAGACTTCACATTATAACAAAATGGCTACAGGCATTCATTTTATGTTACTCTAAAAATACCTAACAAAGTCAGTAATACACCCTGATAGAGAAAATGGGGGGGGGGGGTGTCCCCATTATGCGGCGCTACTCGCAGGTAGGTAGATATGTCCGATATCTCCTATTGTTTTATCTTCTGTCTACAGTATATATGACAGTGACAATATAATAAAACCATACAATGTAAAATCATACAATGTAAACAAAATTTCTTTAACAATACAGATCATATAGAGTTAAGAAAGCTGACAAAGTTGTTCCTTATCAAAGGTTGCCACCTAGTGTCCCTGTGGTGTATGACAGAGTTCTTAAAAAGTAAAATATTTAAAAAGAAAAGAAAAAAAAACATACAGTCTCTGGTTCTTAAAAAACAGTCCGTTGTTCCTCCTTGTGTCCTGGTTCCCCTCTCTTGATCTTGTACCTCCAAGACAGAGAGTGGGGGGTTAGGTGAGGAATATTGGCTGGTGGATAAGGTTGGTATGTCGGGTACACTTACTTTAACTCTGTTTCCCAAGTTTTTGGGCTGCTACTTCACCGATGTGCACTTTTGGTTTGCCTTCCTCTGCTCCCTTGGTGTTCCTTCGTGTATTCAGTCCTCCACGGATCCAATGTAGCCCTTCTCCGGGTACTAGGATGCTAGTAGGGTCCTCTGGTTGAATGGACAAAAAACGCAGGATGCAGGAATACGGCTAAAAAGTGTTTAATTTCGGTATATGCAGCTACAATTATAATTGGGTCAGGTAGCAAGTGTTAAGTTTAAAAAAGTAGTCCTCCAAAACGCGTTTCGCTAGGTTGCCACTAGCTTCATTAGTTGGAGCTAGTGGCAACCTAGAGAAACGCATTTTGGAGGACTACTTTTTTATTAAACACTTTTTAGCCGTATTCCTGCATCCTGCGTTTTTTGTCCATTCAACCTCAGACCCTACTAATATTTATTACGCATACAAAAAAGTTTCAAATCTCATATCATAAACAAAGATTTATAAACAACCACATCCATCCATCAGCACATAGACTACTAGCTTCACAATATACTGTGGGAAGAAAAAGTATGTGAACCCTTTGGGATTACGTGGAGTTTTGCATGAATTGGTCATAAAATATGCTCTGCTCTTCATCTAAGTCACAACAATTTGAAAAACACAGTCTGCTTAAAATAATACAACACAAACATATGTTTTCATGTGTTTATTGAACAGAACATGTAAACATTCACAGTGCAGGGTGGAAAAAGTATGTGAACCCCTAGACTAATGACTTCTCCAAGAGCTAATTGGAGCCAGGAGTGAGCTAACCTTGAGCCCAATCAGTGTGATATTATTGGATGTGTTGCTGAAAGCTGTCCTGCCCTTTAAAAACACACACCAGTTTTGGGTTTACTGGTTTCAAGAAGCACTGCCTGATGTGAACCATGCCTCGCAGAAAAGAGCTCTCAGAAGACCTACAATTAAGAATTGTGGACTTGCATGAAGCTGGAAAGGGTTACAAAAGTATCTCCAAAAGCCTTGATGTTCATGTGTCCACAGTAAAACAGACTGTCTACAAATGGAGAAAGTTCAGCACTGTTGCTACTCTCCCTAGGCGTGGTCGTCCTGTAAAGATTACTGCAAGAGCACAGCGCAGAATGCTTAATGAGGTAAAGAAGAATCCTAGAGCGTCAGATAAAGACTTACAGAAATCTCTGGCACATGCTAACATTTTTGTTGACACATCTACAATAAGGAAAACATTAAACAAGAATGGAGTACATGGGAGGACACCACGGAGGAAGCCATTGCTGTCCAAAAAGAATATTACAGCATGTTTGAAGTTTGCAAAAGAGCACCTGGATGTTCCACAGCAATACTGGCAAAATATTCTGTGGACAGATGAAACCAAAATTGAGTTGTTTGGAAAAAACACACAACACTATGTGTGGTGAAAAAAAGGCACAGCACACCAACATCAAAACCTCATCCCCACTGTAAAACATGGCGGAGGGAGCATCATGGTTTGGGGCTGCTTTGCTGCCTCAGGGCCTGGATGGATTGTTATCATTGACGGAAAAATGAATTCCAGAGCTTATCAAGACATTTTGCAGGAAAACGTAAGACCATCTGTCCGCCAACTGAAGCTCCGGAAAGGAGGATGGGTGATGCAACAGGACAATGACGCAAAGCATACAAGTAATTCAACAAAAGAATGGCTTCAACAAAACAAAATACGCCTTCTGGAGTGGCCCAGTCAGAGGATGGACCTCAACCCGATTGAAATGGTGTGGCATGACCTTAAGAAAGCGATTCACACCAGACATCCCAAGAATATTGCTACACTGAAACAGTTTTGTGAAGAGGAGTGGTCCAAAATTACTCCAGATCGCTGTGCAGGTCTGATCTGCAACTACAGGAAACGTTTGGTTGAGGTTATTGCTGCCAAAGGAGGGTCAACCAGTTACTAAGTCCAAAGGTTCACATACTTTTTCCACAATGCACTGTGAATGTTTACATGTTCTGTTCAATAAAAACATGAAAACATATAATGTTTGTGTTGTATTATTTTAAGCAGAGTGTGTTTTTCAAAATGTTGTGACTTAGATGAAGATCAGAGCACATTTTATGACCAATTCATGCAAAACTCCACATAATCCAAAAGGGTTCACATACTTTTTCTTGCCACTGTAGTTATCTCCTGTTAGTAACTGCATATATGATTAATATCATTTACTTTATCAGTTAGTAACTATACACAGATGGTTAATAAACATTTCTGCTTAATGAAAACAATTAACATGCATTTCCCAGCAATCCAATGTTTAACAAGCTATATCTTGTAGAGATATATGTATATCTCTATGCTACATGGATCAACAAAAGATTAGCTATCACTTATTCTATTTCTAGAATGATAAGTAATAAGAAACTTATTTAGTGAATCCTCCCCTAAAATCGGGAATTAAGCTTCTAATCTTCTGCTTTTTATATTGTAGTTATATAATTCCTTGCTTATTAATTTCAATCACAGTTACTTCCAAATTCAATAATATATATATATATATAATATATATATATATATATATATTATATATATATATCTTTATATCACTTTGCAACAATTTCTTTAGGATAAAATCCTTATATCCGATTCTTCTTCATATCTCTATCTGTAGATTTAGAAATATTTTGAAGAATCTGGATCTATCTGTTGCAAGAAATACTCCAGATATATAATTACATTAATTCCTTAATTTTGCTTTCTCATACATTACCTGTCCAAATCTGGATTCAATGTTTCTGTAGTTACAGCAGCAATATTCTTTGAAGATAATGTAATGTTTTGGAATATGTGAAAATTATCAATATCAGATATTCAATACATGTGAGTTAGAATTGTGCATTCCATGAGGGAAAATTTAGGTGTGGTCCTAACTAAGTGAGATGTAATATCCCGAATGCATTGTGTGTCTTGTCCTGGAATGATCTGCCTGACTGCAACGAACAGTATATACAGTTATAGTCAATTTGACATCACTGAAAATATACCCCTTCATTTAAATATTACTTTATCTCTATAAATCCTTATATTTATTCTTAAATATAATATTTACTATGCCTCAAGAGGGCAGTGTTGCCCTTCAAATTAATTTCGCAATTTAATTTTAATTTCCTTATCATGGTTCAGAGGTCAATTCCACTATCTTGGTTTGAACAAAGAATATGGTAATTCCAGACAGTGCGTCTCGGGTTGTCTAAATTAAATTTATATCTCTACTCCTTTTGCTCATTCAAAGATTTTAAAGTACTTCTTTATCAGCTAAATTCCTTTAAAATTAGATCAGCAATTCTATTCTTCAGTAATTATACTTTTTACCAGTTATACTCTACAAATATATATATTGGAGCATCTATTTTTACTGTGAATATATTGATTATAAAAATATATTTTGTGAATATTTTTATACACTTGCATAGAGATTTTAAATATGTTCCTATACCCAAAAAAGAAAAATATCTTTAATTCAAGGACTTGTTAAAACAAACCAATAAATTTAAATATGACATGTCTGGCACTTAGCTCAACATTATATCAAAAAAATATGGTCTATAGCATTTATAAAAACACCCATAACTCTTATGGTTCACCTAGCCATGAACTATTTAAAAAAAATCTCTGTCCATTTCTAAAACTAGACAAAAATTGAAAAAGAAAAAGCTTTACATTAAATCAAGATGGCTACAGGCATGCTTTTCATGCACACGGTCAGCTTCCCCAGCCCCGCAGATACCGGCGGCTGGCGCCCCCCCCTCGGCTCTGCACCTGAGGTACCTGCACCGGCTACCCCCCAGTTGTTACGCCCTGACTACGCGGACAACAATCCGCCACTCACTTACTCAACCATCCCCAGCGACCGCAAGTCACAATTTCGTATCTACTTGAGCTTAACACAACAAGCAATACTCCAGTCTCTTTAGTTAGGGATGTAAAATGCGCAGCCGGCTTCCCCGCTACACTAATAGCATATCTTCTCGTTAAAGCTAGCATCAGACTGTAGAGGTGCTGCCTTGCAGTGTGCAGAATCATATGCTGCATTATTATACTGTAAAGGTGCTGCCCGGCAGTATGTGGATTCATATACTGCATTATTATACTGTGAAGGTGCTGCCAGCAGTGTGCGGAATCATATGCTGCATTAATTATTCTTCTTACAAATTTGGTTACTTAACCCATTTGCGTTTGGATTGTAATATTGTGACATCCAGGGTCCCGGGTGGTGATCAGGGGGGCCCGGACGCATGGTGCCTCCAGCTGGCCGAATGCCAGGAGCTCCGGCGGAACCCGGCGCAGCTGTGAGTGATCAGGGGGCAGGGCGCAGCTTGATGATGCAGAGCCGCTGGGACCTTTAAATCAGGAGCATGCTCTTGCCTTGCCGTGGAGTTTCATTCCTGCTACGCTAGCTTATCGAATCAGTTTGTTGATTGGTAACAGGGTTGTTGCTGACCCTGCTTGTTCTGAGGACCCGATCTGTTGCCGGCTTTGCCTGCCATTTGGCTATACTCTC
The DNA here is from genome assembly GCA_009667805.1 of Leptobrachium leishanense. Taxonomy (NCBI): domain Eukaryota; kingdom Metazoa; phylum Chordata; class Amphibia; order Anura; family Megophryidae; genus Leptobrachium; species Leptobrachium leishanense. Next base: position 557,083,860 of record CM019063.1, read on the forward strand.
TGTGTACCCCCTGCCTGTTCTGTTTGCCTCCTGTTGCTACTGGTGTGCGCCAATTCTCACCATATACAGTAGCGCAGTACTAGTGCCTAAATGTTGTTGACCCAGTTTTGTTATAACAACTTATCTCGCTCTGTACCCCTGTCTGGTATATTCCGCTGCTTGTTACTGCTGGTGCGCTTCCATTCTGTCATACACTATAGCGCAGTAATATTTGGGTGCACTGCCACTGACACATGTACCAGATTCATATAATTTTAATATTTGAATGCAGAGTCCAGCCCTGCACTCTTCCACAATACCTCAGAGGGGTTACGGTGTGAAAGCACTAGCTGGCACCAAAGGCCCAATATTTGGGTGCACTGACGCGTGTACCAGATTCATATCATTTTAATATTTGATGGCAGGGTCCACCCCTGCACTCTTCCACAATACCTCAGAGGGGTTATGGTGTGAAGGCACTAGCTGGCACCAAAGGTCCAATTGTAATGCACCTGTTGTTACTTTCATCCAAAGCCTGCATAAGTTTCACCATAATTAGGGTTGCACCGATACCGATACTAGTATCGGTATCGGGCCGATACTGGGTACTGCAGGAGTACTTGGTACTCGTGCAGTACCCCCCGATATTTTTTCCGATACCGGAAGCCGGCATTGAGCCGGCTTGCCGGCATCCGAGGGGCTGCGGCGGCTGTCCGAATGTTCTATCGGCATTCGGACAGCCGACCCTGGAGCTCTCTGCGATACTTACCTTCCTGAGCGACGCCGGGAATGTCTCAATGCGTGCGCTCGTTGGAAGGACCCCAGCCGCGACCACGTGGGACCATGTGATCACGGCTGGGGTCGTTCCAACGAGCGTGCGTGGGGAAACTTTCCCAGCATCGCTCAGGAAGGTAAGTTAAACACAGTGAGCAGCTGCAGGGCCTGTCCGAATGCCGATAGAGCATTCAGACAGGACCTGCAGCTGCTCTCCGCAATGATACTTACCTTCCTGGGCGACGCTGGGAAAGTTTCTGCGCGTGCGCTCGTTGGAAGGACCCCAGCCGTGATCACATGGTCCCACGTGGTCGCGGCTGGGGTCCTTCCAACGAGTGCACGTGCAGAGACATTCCCGGCGGCGCCCAGGAAGGTAAGTATCATCGCAGGGGGTCCATGAGCTGGGGGGCATACCCATGTGTGAGCTGGGGGGCATACCCATGTGTGAGCTGGGGCAAATCCATGTGTGAGCTGGGGCATATCCATGTGTGAGCTGGGGCATATCCATGTGTGAGCTGGGGCATATCCATGTGTGAGCTGGGGCATATCCATGTGTGAGCTGGGGCAAATCCATGTGTGAGCTGGGGCAAATCCATGTGTGAGCTGGGGCAGTATCCATGTGTGAGCTGGGGCAGTATCCATGTGTGAGCTGGGGCAGTATCCATGTGTGAGCTGGGGCAGTATCCATGTGTGAGCTGGGGCAGTTCCATGAGCTGGGGCATATCCATGAGCTGGGGCATATCCATGTGTGAGCTGGGCCATATCCATGTGTGAGCTGGGGCAAATCCATGTGTGAGCTGGGGCATATCCATGAGCTGGGGCATATCCATGAGCTGGGGCATATCCATGAGCTGGGGCAAATCCATGTGTTAGCTGGGGCAAATCCATGAGTGAGCTGGGGCAAATCCATGAGTGAGCTGGGGCAAATCCATGTGTGAGCTGGGGCATATCCATGTGTGAGCTGGGGCATATCCATGAACTGGGGCAGTATGAATATATATATATATATATCGTGGGGGATATACATGTGAGCTGGGGGCATTTTTATATGGTCTGTTCTTATTGGAAAGTGTCACATGACATTAAAGAAAAGTATCGGTACTCGGTATCGGTGAGTAATTTTAAAAAGTATCGGTACTCGGTCTTAAAAAAGTGGTATCGGTGCATCCCTAACCATAATTTAGCCAAACAAATCACTAAACTTGTTCTGCGTGTCTTAAAACGTCTCCTCTTTTCATACAGGCCCCAAACAGTTGTTTATTAATAGATTAAAGGAAAACCATTAACCGTCATTTGAAATGTCATTTTTTTACAAATCTGACACTGATCCTACAAATCTGACACGTCACGGGTAGGTTATGGGGACCTCCTAGGCACGATATTGAAGGAATTTTTCATTTTTATTCTTAACCTTTATTTCATGGAAAAATCACTGTTCCTTTAAAACATTTTTTTAAACTTTTTGTCCTTGTTTCCTGTCCCCCAGGGCACTACCCGGACCCCCATACACATTTTATGGCAAATATCTTGCATATATGCCCTCTTGCAGGGCACTCTAAAAATTGAACGTTCGTGTCCCATTGACTTGCATTGAGTTCGGATTGTGTTCGTGTTCGAAATCAAACTTTTTGAAATTGTTCGAGTTTGAATGCGAACTGAACATGGGGGCGTTCGGCTCATCCCTAGTGATATAGCCTGGCAGTGCCAACACACGGATTCAAATTCCAAGAACTCTAGTATAAGTTAGTGATACACCCCAATAGCTGGCAACACCCAGATTCAACTCTCAATAAATAAACAGATGAACTCTGATTAAACTGTGTTATTGTATGGTATTTAAGATATTTTAAGATAAACAGATTTTGCAGAAGAGTGCTATAAGTGTGTGATACACCCTGATACCTGGCAACACCTAGATTCAACTCTCAATAGATAAAAATACTGATTAAAGATACAGATGAACTCTGATTGAACTGTGGTTTGATATTTCACAGCCGGGCTGCCACTAGTTCCCTGCTATTTGGCACTGCAAGCTTGTCCCTGCAAATGCAACACTCTCCTCTCTGATTCACTCCTGCAACAAACACACACTGGGGCTGTGTGAAGCCTTATATACAGGGTTATTCAAAGAGATCCGAATGGCTTGAGAAAGGCAACCGAACGCTGATTTTCAGCGTTCGGTTACCTTTCTTGGCCATTCGGCTATCCAGATAGCAGGCAATTTGCCAAATCCTGGCGAATTGCCTGCACATACGGTGCCTGTTCGGTACCTGTTCGAGGGCAGTGAAATCCCCATAGAGAAGCAATGCTTCGGCTATTCAGAGAACACAAACCAGCAGTGAAAGGTTCCCGAAATGCCAGCCCATTTTTGGAGTTTTGTGTGACATTATGTCCAATTAGCTTTTTTTCCTCCTTTCTTGTTTTGTTCCACTACACACAAAGGGAATGAACATGTGTATAGCAAAACATGTGTTACTCAATACTTTTCTGTGAGAAATACTTGATTTTCTGGAAAAATGTCTGGGGTGCCAACAAATTCGGCATGACTGTATTTTGAGCTTTTATAGAATGGGGATCAATAAAACTCACAGTAATGTGTGGTGTGTATGAGCATATCACTACACAGCAATACAACTCACAGTAATGTTCGGTGTGTGCTGTAGTTATTGCATATTTGATTGTAAACTTTTGATAAACTTTTCGATATTTCGGTATGAAAAACACAGTGTGCTAATACATCCCATTATTAACTCATTAACATTATTTACTTTAGGTCCCACGTTCTCGATGTAATGAATATTGTTCCCCAGGACACAGAAAAGCTCCTAATGGGGGATATCACACCTGCTGCTATGAGTGTGTAGATTGTTCTGAGGGAGAAGTGTCCAATGTAACTGGTAAGGAACAATGAAGTCAAAAAGTTTACATAATTATTGTTAATACACTGATCAAGACCAGCCCAAGACACTGTGGTGCATGGCTCCAAGGACGTAATACCCCACCCAATCACTACACACTCATGTGCAACACACTGCTCCACACCAATAAGTCTCATAAGGCTATATTCCCTAGTTTGTGCAATAATGTGAGCACAAAGCCCAATAATTTGTGTGCAGCGGTAAATGTTAGCGCCTGACAACTACCGAGCTCATTACATAGCTTGCATAGTTTCTTGCACACGATCTGTTTGCACACCCATGTAAAACGCTAACATTACACAACTGAGAGCTACCGTTAGCCAACCTAGTACTACTGCGGCTGCACATGCAGAATCGGACTGCTTTTTTTAACATCTGCCTGCACAATTTTCTGACTGTGATCATGCTTTTTCAAGTCAGGCACAGGGCCCTGTGCGATTGGTGGTGATTTGTGAATATAGAGGGTGTGGAGTGCAGTTACGGGTGTAGGAAAGAGTTATTTTTGTTACCTGCGATATGTTTAACCCATTCATCGCACATCTCATACAACCATCGTTACACGTAACTACACATAAATGCATATACACATACACCTATACAACACTATGCATCACATACATCCTTGTCTTTTCCCGTACCTTGTCCCCTCTTGTAGCCAACTGGAACCCAAACCCTGTGTATTCTAAATTGTCGTTGACTGTCACTGTTTGTCATTCACAGGTGTTGGGAGAGGAGATGGAGGGAGAAGGAGTGTTAGTGGGGAGGTAGTGAAATGAGGAGAGGTATAGAGGTGTTTGGGAGTAGGGGTGAAGGGGAGAGTAGGAGTGGGGAGAGATGGAGTAATGAATGGAGAAATGGTGAGCGGGAGTGGAGGAGTTGGCAGAAGAGACATGTTGAGGGAGTGGTGAGAGGAGACGGGTTGAGTGGGAGAGGAGGAGTGGGGAGAGGAGACATTGTGAGGGGGGAGTAACAGGGACAGGAGTCCCAAGAGGAACACCAGAGGAGAAAGGCAGAGGAGGAGTGGGGAGAGGAGACATTGTGAGGGGGGGAGTAACAGGGTCAGGAGTCCCAAGAGGAACACCAGAGGAGAAAGGCAGAGGAGGAATGGAGGGGGCGTAGGAGTGAGAGTGAGGAAAGTGAGGGTGCCAGGTCAGGCCCATCCAGCCAAGGGTCAAATTCTGAGCGAGGTAGAAGACAGGGAGTTTGTGCGCCTTCACACTCTGGGACACAGGAGACGCCAGGAGAAAGTTTGCCTAGAATTTCATAGTTAAACCAATGTGCAAGTGTACTCAGAAGGTAATGGGGAGATTACTGAGTCCTCGCCTTCCTGAAACAAAATACCATGAAGGTGCTGGTTTATGCTCTTGTCATTTCATGACTTGATTACTGCAACTCGCTCCATATTGGCCTCCCCAAATCCCGTATTGCCCCTTTGTAATTTTTAATGATCATTTTGTCCCATTTTTTTTTTCATTTTGGGTAAATTTTGTTCTGTTTTTTTTTTTTCGTTTTGGATCATTTTTGTTCCGTTGTTTTTTGTTTCAGATCATGTTTTGATCATTTTTTGTTCCGATATTTTCTTTGATTGTTTATGTTATGCTACCGTCATTCGTATTTTCGGCTTATTCGTTAATTCAGACTGCCGATTTTTTATTTTTCGGATAAGAAAAAGATAAAGAAAATGGTGATTTCAGTCTGAATTTGTATTCGGAACGAAACGTAATGCACATGTCTAGTATCCTGAATTACCTAATACAGGGCCATATTATATAGTTGGTGCTAACTTAACCAGGGCTGTTGTAAACTTCCCAGAGCCATTATAGGGCTCTATTACATTCCTCGCGCATCGGTTTTGCATGCACGCAAACGCGCATTTGCGCGAGGACAAAACCATTTGGCTGAACGTCGTATTCCGACGTTCGCGCAAACAATGCGTGTTATCGTCTACCCCGGTTGACCCTGTGCGAACGCATTTTCGTGCGCCCATCCTATGCTTAATATTGACAGCGCAAATGCGCTAATGCGCTGGTACGCGGATGGTATTACGAATTTCACGCAATGATAGTTTGCGCGTATTTTTGTAACGTCTTTGAAAAGCAGGTGGTAACTGTAAATTTGATCGTCCTGGCCGAAACGAAATACACCAGCACGAAAAAAAAAATACTGCACAGTACAGTTACACATTCTACACATATCCAAACAATAAAATTTCTAAATTGTCCAAATTTTTTTTTGCTGCAGCACATATACGCAGATTGACTTTAACAGGCGCAACAACCTAATGTTAGAAAATGGTGGTTCTTAATTCTGATTGGCTGAATCCAGTGAAAAAACAGTCTCCCCACCGATTCCTGCACACAACGTTCATTTGCGCCTGGCTTTGCGCGTCGGATTTGTGCACGAAAAAACTCAAAGACTGAAAAACTTTGCTCGGATTGTAATACCGCGTTAATTTTCGAGCGATAACACATTTTTCTGTGCGCAAAAAAAATTGCGCTGCGCGAGTGCATTTGCGCAGATAATGGAATAGGGCCCATAGCCTATGGAGGTTTTAAGTTTACAACTGCTCTGGTTAAGTTAACACCAATATTGTAATACTGCCCACAGTGTTTCGAAAACTTGACAATTATAGAATTTAGCTAAGTATGACGATAAGTTAGAATTTTAATAATAAAGACTCTGAGGCTCCTATTGCTTCTCTTTCTTGCTTTATTAAACATAGCAGCAAGTGGCAACTAGCAAGAACTTTGGAAATATGAAGCATTTATATTGAATAAAAGAGAAAACATATAATAACAGTAGTAACAGGTATATATGGTATCTTCCGAAACCCCTTTCACTCCTCTGGATCGGTCCTCCTTCCTGTCAGTGTCCATCAAAACCAATCAACGTCCCTCCTACTTCCTCTTTCTTTGCTGTACGAGGTGATCAGTGTAGGAGACGTAGGGAACCCAAAGGGCAATCCACCAGAGACAAGAAAATCCTTCACGAGGCTGAGGAAAAAGAAGACGTGAGAGTGGAAGATATTGGATCCGCATACCCAGTAAACAATAAACCACTACAGCGGCGGGATACTCGCCTCAGAGTCTTTATTATTAAAATTCTAACTTATCGTCATACTTAGCTAAATTCTATAATTTTAATACATCGACTCTGAGGCTCCTATTGCTTGTTCAAAGCTAACCCACAACTGCGGATGACCAATGAACAACAGGTTTAAAATAAAAAGATCGGAAGGTGGACTCTCTGGACTAGTCAGCTGATTGAATAAGTCCTCCAACCGACAACCTGCCGAAACAGCGGAAGACGCCACAGCGCTGCGAATCGAATGAGCACCAAACATAGAGGTATCAATACCGGTCAAACCCAAAAGCCAGCGAAGCCAGCGCGCAAGCGTAGTCGTACCTACCGGGGCGAAAGGAGATTTAAATGAAATGAAAGGAGGAGAAACCCCTGGACCCCGGAGTGAAGCGGTACGGGATTCATACCCTTGAAGGCACAAAACTGGGCATGAAGCCGGACGTAACAGAAACGCCGGATAAAAAGCCGACAAAATGGCCATCTTAGTACCGCGGTAGATGTCAAAGCGCACACCCTCAGGCACGAAGGAACATGCATTGAAGTCCAACGCCCTGACATCGGCCACCCATTTGCAAGATATCAAGCATAGAAGGGCTAGTAACTTAGCAGAAAGTTGACGCAAGGTTAGAACCTGGTTAGAGGGCCATTGTTCTAGAAAACTAAGTAACAGGATCACATCCCAAGTTGTCGTATAACGCGGCAACGGGGGACGGTCAGCCCTGATACCTTTAAGCAGACGACAGACCAACGGGTGTCTGCCTAATGGTGTCCCATGAAAGACCACATGATAGGTGGATAGAGCGGATCTATATATAGTAAGAGTGCGATAAGTTTGGCCTTGATCAAAGACTTCCGTAAGGAAGTCCAACACGAAGCTCAAAGGGGCCTGGAAGGGATCTTGATCCCTTGACAGACACCATTGATGCCAGGTGAGCCAAGCCGATTTATAGCAATATCTAGTACCTGGGGCCCACGCATGGCGTAGGAGAGCTGTAGTTCATTCCGAAATCCCTCCGGCTCCCCCGGGCGTCCCGATACCAGTGAGGCCAACAACAGACTGGAACCTGGGGACAGTAGCGGGTGAGGGTGCCCGGAGGCGTCTACCAGGAGATCCGGGAGAATCGGGAGAGAATGGGGAACATCCACTAGGAGGTCCAACAGAATCGGGAACCATGGTTGGCTCTGCCAAAAGGGGGTTATTAGAACAACCTGGACCTGATGGATCCTGACATATCTCAGCGTGCGAGCGATCAACTGAAATGGCGGGAAGGCGTACTGGCGAGCCCTGGACCAATCCTGCAGAAAAGCGTCCGTTGCCTCGGCCAGTGGGTCTGGCCGGCAACTGTAGAAGATCGGGAGATGAGCATTGAGCCAGCATGCGAATAGGTCCGTGTGAAACGACCCCCACAGGGTCGCCACATTGGAGAACACTGACGAGCGCAGATGCGCTGTGTGTCTCGAGTTCCAATCTGCAAATTGGTTCGAGATTCCCGGAATAAACTGCGCTTGGACTACGATCCCTGTCTGAAAACACCACTCCCAAAGGCGGGAAGCCATTGTTGACAGAAGCAGGGAGCAAGGACCGCCCAGCAAGTTGATATATCGGACCACCGGGAAATTGTCCATCCAGAGGAGGACTGATCGATGTTTGTGATCCTTGAGAAAACTCTGAAGCGCAAAGAGTCCTGCCAAGAGTTCCAAGCCGTTCATGTGCAGGTGACATTCCTGAGTGGACCAGTGACCTTGCATGGAGGAACCTTCGCAATAAGCACCCCAACCTGACCCACAGGCGTCGGAGTCGATTGTAATCATCAGGGGTGACACCAGGATACGCCTGCCATTGCAGGAGTGAAGGTGATCGGTCCACCATTCCAGATCCAGTCTGGCCTCTCCCGAGAGAGAGATCTGAGCAGAGTAGGGAAGACCCCTACTGAGAAAAGGGCCTTCAGGCGTTGGAGGGCCCGATAGTGCTGGGGGGCTGGTGTCACTGCCAGTCTCTCCGCTGCCAAAAGGCCGATCACGCGAGCCAGATCCCGTAATGATGGACCCTCTGCCCCCAAAAGGGATCGGACTTCACGTAAAATCGATCGACATTTGGGTAGAGGAACACTGAGAGACATCAGGGTACTGTTCACCCCGAATCCCAGGAATTCCAGGGTTTGAGATGGAGAGAGGATCAATTTCTCCTGGTTTACAAGGAATCCCATAGACTGGAAAAGGTCAACCATCCACCGTATCTGGAGACGTAGCAGACTCTGCGACGAGGCCATTATCAACACGTCGTCCAGGTATACAATGAGGCAGACTCCTTTGGCATGCAGCCATGCCACGACCGGCTTCAGCACCTTGGTAAAGCAGAAGACAGGCTGAAAGGTAGACAACAAAATCTCCAGAGATCTGGACCCCAACGGAATTGGAGGAAATCCCGCGATTCCTTGGCAATCGGGATGGTCAGGTATGCGTCCTTGAGATCCACCTTTGCCAATCAATCGCTGGGTCTCAAGAGATCTTTGAGCATGTGCATGCCCTCCATCTGGAAGTGACGGTAGACCACTGCCCCATTCAACTCCCTGAGGTTGATAACTGCACGGACGCCTCCGTCCTTCTTGGAAGAGAGAAGAAGAAGTTGCTCAGAAAACCTAAAGTCCCCTGTGGAACCCTTTCTATGGCTCCTTTTTGGTACAGTTCCGAAATCTCCAACTCCACCAACGTCCTCCCCTCCCCTGAAAAGGGGAGAGGGTGGGGAATCGTCAGTTGGTGCAGGGGAGAAGAGAACTCCAGAACAAACCCTTGTACAGTATTGAGGACCCAAGGGTCCAATGTAATGCGACACCACGCGGTGTGAAAATATTTTAAACGACCCCCCACCTTGGCTGTAGACAGATGTAGGAGGTGTAAAATTACCTGTATGTCTGAAGGTCGAGGAAGAATGACCTCCTCTGGCGCCCCGGAATCCTCTGCCACACCACAGCTGTGAACAGGTAGGGAAGAACGGGGAAGGTGCAGGAGCAGAGGTCGTGGAGGGGTTGCCTCCCGTGGGACCTGATGAGATGGGTTTTGCATGGCCGGTAGCTCGGCCCCGATATCCACCGGCTCGTGGAAAAACCCCAGAGAACACCTTTTTCAGGGAATTGGACACACGTTCCATCGTGTTGAAGGCACCGTGTTGAAGGCACCGCATGTCTTTTAGGAAACCTTTGCCGAATAACGGTCCATTAGCTGCAGCACTAATTCGTTTTCTGCTACGCCAGCCAGTTGGCGATCCATTTTCAAGAGGATGCATTTGCGCCTTTCGGAGGCTAGAGCCGTGTTGGCATTAAAACGAAAGTAAAGTGAATGCGAACGCCGCGGTTAGAACCGGGTGCCCGCCAAATATGAATATATTACGATAATAACAGCCCAAAATCAATAAATATGATACAAATGGGATAAAATATCAGAGAAAAGTTGAGAGTACTTAACTAGTCCCCGAGGAGCTAAGAAAGAGGAAGTAGGATGAACGTTGATTGGTTTTGATGGACACTGACAGGAAGGAAGACCGATCCAGAGGAGTGAAAGGGGTGTTGGAAGATACCATATGTACCTGTCACTACTGTTATTATATGTTTTCTCTTTTATTCAATATAAATGCTTCATATTTCCAAAGTTCTTGCTAGTTGCCACTTGCTGCTATGTTTAATAAAGCAAGAAAGAGAAGCAATATTCGCCTCAGAGTCGATGTATTAAAATAAGGATATTTGTATACGTATACTCACCAAAATGCCATCCTTCTGAGAACATCCTGTCATGAAAGTCATGCAGCAACAAGGGGTTCTGCAGAATATGAGTCATGGGCACTACCAGGAAACACTGCAAACAGATACATGATGTAAATAATGGCATCACAAATAGGGATCGGCTGCCAGTTCGATTCGAACATGAGTTTGAATCGAACATTGGCTGTACGCCGAATGGCGAACTTTTCAGAGTGTTCGCCCCAATGCACCACAATGCACTGTGCCCTGGACTGAAACTGTAATTGGCAACAAACGAAGTAGTATCCCAAATGGAATACACCATTAAGATACAAATGTCAACCTGAAACAATGAGTTTAAAACTTAGCTTTTAATAAATAGTATAAAATCTTGGACAAAACACATGAATAAATCCCAAATATAGTGGAAAAAAATGGAAAAATAAACCATAACCTTGAAACAAATATATAAAAAATATAAAAGGTACGGTATTGGTGGTGTAAAGACAAAAAAGAAAAGAGCGCAAGGTAGGTGGAAATTGAAAAAATACCTCTGGAGCCCCCAGATACAGTTAGGGTACTCCTAAGGTTCACAGTGGATTGATATCCTGAAAGAGCACTTTTGCTTCTTAGTTGGTTAATATAGCATGCACTGAAAAATCAAAAGAGAACATATATTGTGCAGTATATTTAATAAAAATTTTAAAAAGATCAGTGTTAAAACAAACTCATAAAAATAGAGCACAAATAAATGTGCAAAACAGCATTTGCCACAATGGGCCAGAACCTCCCGATGTTTCTACTCCAAACCTCTGCTCTGCAGTCCATCAACATATAGATCGAAGCCCATTGGAATGGAATGGAACGCTGGCTCGGCATAAACTGGAGTTCGTTAGAATGGAACACTTGCTTGACTTCTGGCATACAGAACTTTGCTCAATGCATTTCGTGGGGCACAACCCACTTTCTCAGGAGTTCCATTCCATTCCATCTATATGTTGATGGACTGCAGAGCGGAGGTTTGGAGTACAGAAATCGGGAGGTTTTGGCCATTGTGGCAAATGCTGTTTTGCACGTTTATTTGTGCTCTATTTTTTGCATGCTATATTAACCAACTAAGAAGCAAAAGCGCTCTTTAAAGATATCAATCTACTGTGAACCCTAGGAGTACCCTAACTGTATCTGGGGGGCTCCAGAGGTATTTTTTCAATTTCCACCTATCTTGCACCCTTTTCTTTTTTGTCTTTATTCTGTCAATTAAGGGTTAACAAGGTACCCTCGTTAAGAGGCTGCAGTGGGAACGATTCTACCTGTGTATTTTTTGCTATACGGTATTGGTGGTGACCAGTGTATCGTCAGAACAAGTTAGTGGTAAAATTGGCAGATATTTTATAGTTCTTAATACACATTGACCACTAAGATCAAAGAAAAAAAACAACACTATCTTAGTGGTCTATGTGTATTAAGAACTATAAAATATCTACCAATTTTAACACTATCTTGTTCTGGCGATACACTGGTCACCACCAATACCGCACCTTTATATTTTTTATATATTTGTTTCAAGGTGATTTTTTATTCCAGTTTTTTCCACTATATTTGGGATTTATTCATGTGTTTTGTCCAAGATTTTATACAATTTATTAAAAGCTAAGTTTTAAACTCATTGTTTCAGGTTGCCATTTGTATCTTAATGGTGTATTCCATTTGGGTTAGTACTTCTTCTGTCTATGTAAGGGGTAAACCCTTTTAGTCTCCTGCAAACCTGTATATTCCTTCTGGGTTTCTGTGCGTCCCAACAAGTTACTTCACTACCAAGGTAGTGATTATGTAATTGGCTACAGTTTTGCACCTGACCACAGGTCAGGTGCAAGACTATGCCAATCAGGGCTCAGTACACATGCAGAGTCCTGATTGGGCAAATTTGCCAAATCATGGGCTCACAGAGGTAAGTCCCGCAGCACACTATCTAAGGCTGCTGACAAACTGCAGCCCTATGTAGTGTGTTGCAGGAGTGAATCAGAGAGGAGAGATTGTTGTATGTGCAGGGAAATAGCAGTGATATAGCAGTGAAATAGAAGACATATAGCAGAGATATAGCAGAGAAATAGCAGTGAAATCGCAGACATATAGCAGAGTTCTGTATATCTTGAATCTATATACCAGAGTTGTATCAGAATTCTGAATATCTCAAATCTATATAAGAGTTGAATCAGAGTTATGTATATCATGAATCTATATAACAGAGTTGAATCAGAGTTCTGTAGATCTCAAATATATATACCAGAGTTGTATCAGAGTTAATCTGTGTATCTTGAACCTATATATCACTCACCATGTCCAAAAGACCAAAAAGGACAGGCAGATGCTCCCATACACAGATAAGGAGCAGTAGGGATGTTCACCAATTTTGTTTTCGGTTTGGCTCGTTTAGATTTTTAAAATGTTTGTTTCGGGTCATTTCGGCTTATTTTCATTTCGGCTCCTTTCGTTTCAGGTTGTTTTTCGTATTGACTTTTGTTTTCCGTGATATCAGACATTTTCGTGTTTTTGGATCGGCTCGTTTTTTGTATTGACTTTTTTTTCGTGATATTGGACATTTTTGTGTATTCGGATCATCTGTTCTATTCGTTTCAAAGAGTCTATTCGTTTTGACTTAAACTGATGGTATTTCGGATGATCCGATATTTCTGTCGATATGGTAATTCTGCCGATTCTATCGTTTTTTATTAAATAAAGATCTTTTTTTCTTATGAATATGCATTGGCCAACTTTATTTAATCATATTAAAATGGTATGAAAGGAACAAAAATGAGCAAAACAATTTAAAAAAATGCAAAAATACTGACCCAAATGGTCTGACATTAAAAATAAAACCCAGAACAAAAGGTTTGTCCTTTCCAAAGTCAGTGACTGTTTATCTGGCATCTCCTCCTTAATGGCCTCTCACCACCTTAAGATCAACATGTCTAAAACTGAGCTCCTACTTATTCCTCCCTCTAATGCCTCCCCACCTCCTGACTTCTCTATCACGGTGGAGGGTATCACCATCTCCCCATCAAACCAGGTTCGCTGTCTTGGAGTTACACTTGACTCTGCTCTTTCCTTCATCCCCCACATCCAGTCTCTTTCCTCCTCCTGCCGATACCAACTACGTAATATTTCCAGAATTCGGCCATTTCTTATCGCTGACACCACAAAGCAACTCATACACGCCCTGGTAATCTCCCGACTCGACTATTGCAATAATCTCTTATCTGGCCTCCCTCTGTCCCACCTCTCCCCCCTACAATCCATACTGAACGCCTCCGCCAGGCTAATTCACCTCACCCGCCGCTCTGTCTCTGCCGCTCCCCTCTGCGAGTCCCTTCACTGGCTCCCCATCCACTGCAGAATTAAGTTCAAAATCCTTATCCTTACCTACAAAACCCTCACTAACTCAGCGCCCCACTACCTGTCCTCACTAATCACCAAATACACCCCAGCCCGCTCCCTAAGGTCAAACAGTGACCTGCACCTAGCTTCTCCCCGCATCACCTCTTCCCATGATAGACTGCAGGATTTCTCACGCGCAGTCCCCACTCTCTGGAACGCTCTCCCTCGTGCTGTCAGACTTTCCCCTAACTTCTCTTCCTTCAAACGCTCCTTAAAACGTTCCTATTTAGGGAAGCCTACCCCCAACTCACTGACACAACCATCAATCACTCTAACCTTACAGTCCTCTCCTCCTGTTTCCAACCCCAACCCTCCTAGATTGTGAGTTCCTACGGGAATAGGGCCCTCATCTCCTCCTGTACTGTTTGTCAAATGTTGTTCAATGTATTGTAACCCTGTCTATACTGTGCTTATTGTACAGCGCTGCGGAATATGCTGGCGCTTTATAAATAAAGAATAATAATAATCTCATTTGCGTGACTCACTGTGTGACCCCAAGAGTCCACAAAGTGCTCGTGTGTGTCTTTGTGCATGTTCGAATGTTCATCCGTCAAAAAGTGACCTCGAACCCTCTCGCTTGCTCGGTATATCTTCTCATTCCACACCTACTTTTTCCATCACTGACCAATCACAAAATTAGTTTCTAAAATTGAAATAAACAATATTTTTCAATTTTAACCGGTGATTTCTCGTCGCTTGGGTGAAATGTGGGATAACAAAATGTTGTACTACACCTGGTCCCCTAATTGGCACCTGTGATGTCATATCATTATCGAGTTTAACCCAAAACATTTTGCTTTCTCATTTTTTTTGGATTTCCGCTTTCAGTGTAAGGCACTCCCTACTCCTTACGGAACTAGATAATAATTAACAAGCAACTAACCTTGGATTCGGCCTTGGATTAGCTCAGAGAAAAGAAAAACAATTCCCTTTTAAATTCACTCTCTTTCAGTATGTACAGAAAATATCTACTAAACAGTTTAAATGTTCTAAACTAACAATTCTTACTCTAATATCTATGTGTAGTATATATATTGATTATATAAAGCACTTAGGGTATGTGCTGGTGCAAATATAATTGAGTAAATACTGTAAATATTGTGGTGATGTATCTTATCTATCTGCGCAGAAAACAAAATGGATGCCGACGCAATTTTGTCTCCGATAGCATTTATCTGACTGGACATACTATGTACTTCATGGTCCTTTAACCCCCCTCACTCCCTATGCTCATCTCTCTGGTCGGGGTCCCACGTCGGTCTGGATTCCTTGAAGCTGACCTGAAGGTTTTATGGGAAAAACACTGAGGATAAGTGGAATATCTTTAAACTAACACTAGAAAAGTACACGTCACAATATATTCCACTGGTTAATAAATATAAAACAAACAGACTGAAACCAATGTGGCTTAGTAGGAAGGTAACTAAGGAAATTAAAAATAAAAAGAAGGCATTTAAAGCTTTTAAATTTGATAAATCTGAGGCATCCTATAAAGCATATAGGGCAGCCAATACATTTTTGGGGA
This sequence comes from Leptobrachium leishanense, assembly GCA_009667805.1. NCBI lineage: Eukaryota > Metazoa > Chordata > Amphibia > Anura > Megophryidae > Leptobrachium > Leptobrachium leishanense. The sequence continues at coordinate 557,099,306 of CM019063.1, forward strand.
ATCTCTGTGTATATATTACTTATGAGGTAATGGTCAGTTGGAGTTCAGAATGTATATTGGGTTATTCATTGTCATTATGGAATAGAGTTATTAGTATGTAGTTGAGAATAGAACCTTTAAAGATATTAGTCATAAAGCCTACAACATGCAACTATATATATCCATATTTAAGGTGTTCTAACAGGGATCGTAATGTTAGAGTAGCGATGATGAGTTATGAAGTATAGATAGAAACAACCGAAGAGGAGGTGATATCGTATATGTTTATCCATTGCCTAAAAACGGTGTGAATGTGAATCCTTCGTTGAGACCCTTAGGAGATAGGGTACCCAACTCATAGATCCAGTAAGCTTCCTTCTGTCTTAGTTTTACGTCCCAGTTGCCTTTATATATATGGTCGTACTTGGTCTATAACTTTGAATTGCAGATTTGAAGCCATACTTCTATGTAGATTTTTGATGTGTCTGGCAATTGGTGTTTCTTTCATATAGTGAATGGATCTGACATGTTCTAAAATACGTGTTCTGAATTAGAAACATAGAAACATAGAAAAAATGTCGGCAGATAAGAACCTTTCGGCCCATCTAGTCGCCCAATTACATGGATACTTAACCTGGATTTATCTTTTGTTTAGGATAGCCTTATGCCTATCCCATGCTTGCTTAAATTCAATCACTGTTTTGGCCTCTACCACTTCTACTGGAAGACTGTTCCATGTATCCACCACCCTCTCAGTAAAATAATGCTTCCTGATGTTACTTTTAAACCTTTGCCCCTCTAATCTAAGACTATGTCCTCTTGTTTTGCTACTTTGTTTCCTTTTAAATATACTCCCTTCCTCTACCTTGTGGATTCCCTTTACGTATTTAAATGTTTCTATCATATCTCCTCTGTCTCGTCTTTTTTCCAAGCTGTACATGTTAAGATCATTAAGCCTTTCCTGGTAACTTTTCTCCTTCAAGCCGTACACCATTTTAGTAGCCCTTCTCTCAACTCTCTCTAAGATGTCTATATCCTTCTGGAGATACGGTCTCCAGTACTGCACACGTTTTACCAACGTATTTGGCTCCACAGGTACAGGTACATATACTTTTAAAGTATATGGGTATTGCAGGACCTCTGTAGGAATTTCTGTGATGATTCTTGAGATCTCGGAGGATTAATATCTTTAATTATTGTACATATTGTGCTGATTGCTGCATAACAAATTTATGAATATTTATGAATATATAGAGGAATCTATGCCTCTCTCTTTTTTCCGACGACTACAATGCCGACTATGCAAACGCTCAGCTGATTAATGAACTCAGCCATTTATATACAAAAAGACTGTATGGAGATTGTGATACAAATCGAGACCTTTATACTTATGGTCCATATAATACATATATGCAATTAGTTGTGATTATGTGGAGAAATTAACTATCCAAATACTCTGTAGTCACCAATTGATGCTCTAATTGTCTAAATCGACCCGTCTTGATCTAATCAGTGATATGCTAATTCCTATATCTCGTTTCTTTCCAATTAATTGTGATTAAGTGGATTTTCAACTGTCCAGAGAACCGTCTATATTAACGGTCTATCAAATGTAAAGACGATCAGTTACGTCTGTATAGAGTAATTGAAGGTCTCTAAATAATTATTAAGATACTGTGTCAATATGAGCCTATGTAATATTGGTGTGATCGACCCATCCTGATATAATCAGTGAGATATATATATCCTCACATCTCGGTTCCATACAATCACTTGAGATTAAGTGGACTTTTTATACTGGTCTGGGGAATCGTCTATCTGGACATTGTGACAATTAGAACCATTCTTTGTACCCACAAATTGTACATTGTGAAGGAACGATATTTGAAATTTAGTTGCTTCTCCACTACTAACCCTATTAGGATCGCGAATATAGGATTCTCTGAATTTCCTTTCAACATTAAAAGGGATAGTCCATATAAGCAGTATCCAACTGGCCACAACTTTTGTCCCATACATTTTCATCTTTAATCAATTATCTGATGAGCGCATATTCATTGTTGCAAAGTTTATAGATTTGATTGTACAAGATCATTTCAAGAGACGTGTAACTAAACAAGTGTCTGATCTATCTCCATCATTTGGTTATTTACATGGCCATTTGGCCATCTTCCAACTGATCACATTGGGCATTATTATATGCCACACCTAATGATTCCAATTCAATCAAGATCGAATCCATATTGGTTTATAATTTGTGGTGACATTATCCAATGTTAGATAACCTGATCGATTATTTATCTTGTATTACATACCTATCGCTATAAACATTTGACTGTCCTCATTTACAGTCATTACTTAATAATTTCAATATCACATCATTTATGTGTTTTAACCTGTGTACGTTTACTGTATGTTTAATAAAATTATTTAGAACATTTGAAGAGGTGGTCTATGCAGCCTCCCACGGTTTTTTATGGTACTTTCCTCCTCTGAACACAGTGTTCAGTTTTTTTCCTTTTATCACTATACCTATATTTCAAAATCCAATGATGTTACAGGTGTGAAATTCGATATTTACAATCTTCGTGCAAAAAACCCCCATGTTTTACCATTTTCTGAAAATCCAGTTAAGGTGGGTGGGGGAAAGGGATGTGAATACTTTTATTGGTATACCTATATTTCAAAAACCAAAGATGTTACAGGTGTGAAATTTCTTTCAACTTCTTGAAAAATAAAAAAACAAGTGTTTTACAATTTTCCAAAAATCCCAAGTGGGGGGGGGGGAAAGGGGGTTCTACCAAAAAAACCTCAAGTTTCTTTTATAAAACAATTTTAACAAATCCTAAAATCCACGCGAGCGAAACCGTGGGCAAAAGCTAGTGTATTATATGTATAAAGCAAGGTATATATGACAATGGATAGTCAGAGACTCTAGGGACTCAGCTTGTACGCTTTATGATAGACATTTTCACGTTGTGTTGTGTTACTAATGCAGAAGCAGCAAGCCCTTCCACCATGCTTGCACCAAAACTATTGATCTAACACAATAATAATTGTATGCTCACATAGGCCCTTCAGGAGAGGTACATGACATACAAATACTGGAATATTACGTTTAAATCTAAGGAGTGTGATAAAGATTTTATTAAGCCCTTGGTGACAAATGACGTAACATCTACATCATTAATGATTGGCTTTACAGAGCCCTGGTCCTTAAGGGGTTAAACAGCATATCAGAGGAAATGTAGTAGAAATGAACACTTCTTAGAATTCAGAAGCACAGTGGTCATACATGTGCAGGAGCCACACCCAATCTGCAGGCAATGTATCAAATTAATGAGACCAGACTAATTAGAAGCACATGTTATTTCCAAACACTGATTAACACCTGTTGTTTACACCGTTTGAGAGCCCTGCTGTAAGCACATGTCATTTAGGGGTGAGAATCTTTGAACCTAGACATTAGGCAGACTGTAAAGCATGCTTTCCTTGTAAGCTAGAAAATCCACATCACCCATTGCAGCATTTTAAAGATGAAACACACAGGCGGCGCAAAAAATCCTATGCAAGCCTCATGCACAGTATGCCAATAGGGATGAGCTGTTCAATTTGATCGGTTCGGAGTTCGCATTGAACATAGCCTGATCGTATGTTCGCGAACTACGAACATTTCCACTTGTTCGTCGCGTGTTCGCCCACAATGCACCACAACGGACCACAATGCACTTTTCCACTGGCCAGAAGCTTGTAATTGGCTACAGCCTTGCACCTGACCAAAGGTCAGGTGCAAGACAGGTTCAACACTATGCCAATCACGGCTCAGAGTCATGATTGGGCAAATTTTGCCCAATCATGGGCTCACAGAGCTAAGTCCCGCAGCACACTATATAAGGCTTCCACACAGCACTTCTGCACGCATTTGAGAGGAGATTTCATAGGAGATTGTTGTTGTGTTAGTGTGTGTTCTTACTGACAGTCTGCCACCAGCTACTGGGGGGGTCTGGGGGGTCTCATCTACTGGGGGAAACTCATTTCTACCAAATATCTGGGAATTGTTGTAATCTTTGTGCTCAGTCCCAGCAACTATTTTGGGGCTCAGTAATTTCTGCAAAATATTTGGGAATTGAGGTGACCTGTGTCTTGTCACAGCAAGTGCCACACAGTATTTTGGGGGCTCAGTAATTTCTACAAAATATTTGGGAATTGAGGTGATCTGTGTCTTGTTGTCACAGTCAGTGCAACGCAGTATTTTGGGCGTCAGTAATTTCTACAAAATATCTGGGAATTGAGGTGATTTGTGTCTTGTTGTCACAGCCACTGCTACGCAGTAATTTGGGCGTCAGTAATTTCTAGATATGTGCATTCGTTTTAGTACTAAAACGATTTAGTCTGAATTTTGGGATAATTTAGTTTTCGTATGACTCAAGAGATACAAAACTGCTCAGTACAAAATGAAAGAAACTAAAATAAAATGCACTACATTTTAGTTTCAGTCCTTTTTGTAATATTACATTGATGAGTGAAGGAGACCAGTAATGAAGAGCGCAACATCGCAAAGCTACAGAAAAGGTTTGTATGCGTAATCCTTCCCAACCCCTACCCAAAAATCTGACAGCAATAGAGCTCCAGAATACTCACTCGCAGCACAGACAGCCAGCACAGGAGAGGAAACCTTTACTTAACCCTTGCATGTCTATGAGGCAGACAAGATGATAAAAGCAGCTGGAGAAGGAAAACATTCAAATAAATCACACTCAAAGCTAATGACAGAGGAGGGCTGGATAGTAAAACCCCCTTTATAACAAGCAGCGCTGGGAGAAGAGAGGGACTTTATAAAATGTGTGTTATCTCCCCTCAGGCTCTACGTAATAGGGGCTTAGGTCTGATACATTTTATATTATTCAGGAGCACTATCCCCCTTTCCTCATCTATAATGCACGTTTTATATAAAGTCCCTCTCCTCTCTCAGTGCTGCTTGTTATAAAGTTTTTTTTTACGTCTGATACATTTAGTATCCAGCTCTCAGTTACTCTGCCATTATGAGCCTTCAGAGTGATTGATTTGAATGTTCTCCCTGGATTTAAAGTGCTATATTTCATTATAAAAATAAATTTGCACCAGTCATCTCTTCTCTGAGCTTTCAGACTGATTATTGTTAATATTTTCCCTCTCCCCTGCTTTTATATTCCTGTGTCTCCCCTACAGAGATACAAAGTTTAAGTAAAAGTTCCCTCTCCTGTGCTGGATAAGCATTGCATTCCGAAGTTCTGCACCCTCCACATGCCAATGCAGAAGGATGTTCTATACAGAGAGGGGCATTAATTAATGCAGGTGGATGTTGTATACATTATACAGAGAGGGGTATTAATTAATGCAGGAGGATGTTATCTACATTATACAGAGAGGAGAATTTTTTTTAGCCCTTTAAATGCAGAGGCTGTGAGTGGTGAGATCGGCTGCTTGTTATATTATCTCTCAGTACAATGTATCAGGCTCAGCTGTTACTGTAACTGACTGTAACAGCGCTCAGAGTTTCAGTAAAACAAGGAAATTATATTGTTCTAATGTCATATATAAAAATATTATTTACTAGTTATACTGAAACTCTGAGCACTGTGATGAGCAGCAGTCAGTTACTGTAACAGCTTTGCCTGACACATTGTGATGAGAGTGAGAGATACTGTAACAAGCAGCGATCTCAACCCTCTGTGGAGCCACTACAATAGTAATTGTATCCACTGGTTTTCGGATGAATGAAATTAGTTTTCATACTAAAGAACTGAAAACAAATTTCTTTAGCAACTAAATAAATTGCATTTTAGTAACAATCCATTAGTTCAAAACGAAATTTTGTGCTGTGCACATGTCTAGTAATTTCTACAAAATATCTGGGAATTAAGGTGATCTGTGTCTTGTTGTCACATCCAGTGCCATACAGTATTTTGGCCGTCAGTAATTTCTACAAAATATTTGGGAACTCTTCCACAATACAACAGAGGGGTTACTGTACAAAGGCACTTGCTGGCCTGGCACCAAAGGCACAATATCTGGGTGAACTGACGCCTTTACCAGATTCATATTTTTTAATATAGGACCGTATGGTCTACCCCTGCACTCTTCCACAATACCACAGAGGGCTTACTGTATGAATGCCCTTGCAGGCCTGGCACCAAAAGCACAATATCTGGGTGCACTGACACCTTTACCAGATTCATATCTTTTTAATATAGGATCGCAAGGTCCACCCCTGCACTATTCCACAATACCACAGAGGGGTTACTGTACGATGGCACTTGCTGGCCTGGCACCAAAGGCACAATATCTGGGTGCACTGACGCCTTTACCAGATTCATATCATTTTAATATAGGACCGCATGGTCCACCCCTGCACTCTTCCACAATATCACAGAGGGGTTACTGTATGATGATACTTGCTGGCCTGGCACCAAAGGCACAATATTTGGGTGCACTGCCACTGACGCCTGTATCAGATTCATATCCTCAGAGGGGTTACTGTGTGACAGCACTGTTGCCGACGCTAAAGGCCCAATTTTAAAGCACCTATTGTTACTTTCATCCAAAGCCTGCATAAGTTTCACAATAATTTAGCCAAAAAATCACTAAACTTTTTCTGCATGTCTGAAAATGTCTCCTCTTTTCATACAGGCTGCCGCCCCAAGCAGTTGTTTTGGATAGATTAAAGGAAAATCATTTACCGTCATTTGAAATGTCATTTTTTGTTTTTTAAATATTTCTATACATTCTAGAAATCCGCCAATTCACGGGCAGGTTATGGGGACCACGTAGGCACCACATTTGAAGGAATTTTTTTTTTTTTAACCCTTATTTCATGGAAAACTCACTGTCCCTTTAAAAAAGTTTTTTTTAAAACTTTTTGTCCTTGTTTCCTGTCCCCCAGGGAACTACCCGGACCCCCATACACCTTTTATGGCAAATATCTAGCATATATGCCCTCTTGGAGGACACTCTAAAAATTTAACTTTCGAGTCCTATTGACTTGCATTGAGTTGGAGTTCGAATCCGAACATTTGAAAAGTTCGAGTTCGAGTGCGAACCGAACTCCGGGGTGTTCGGCTCATCCCTAATCTCAAACTCACGGCCCCCCAACATGATTTGGACTACAAGTCCCAGGATGATTTCAATGCAATACATGGCGAGGGACTCCTGGGAGTTGTAGTTCAAAAACATCAGGGGCACCAGAGTTTGAGAGCCCTGCTGCGAGCACATGTCATTTAGGGGTGAGAATCTTTGCACCTAGACATTAGGCAGACTGTAAAGCATGCTTTCCTTGTAAGCTAGAAAATCCACATCGCCCATTGCAGCATTTTAAGGATGAAACACACAGGCGGCACAAAAAATCCTATGCAAGCCTCATGCACTCTAAGCACATGTAATTTTGAGGTGTGAAAGTTTCAGAAAAATGTACACGTGTGCAAATATTTTAAATAAAGCCAGAATAATTTTATGGCTGTCACATTTGTCTCACAAACAGATAATACATTACGCTGCAGCTTGTGTTGACATATGTTGGTAGATGTATGTAATTTGTGTTACGTGTATGTAACATGTTTATGCTATTATACGTACCGCTTCTTGATGACGTACACAGTCCGTCCATTGCTAATCATCGCCCTCATGCGTGCCTTCTTGCCCTGGGTAGTTTTTTAATTCAATATCTAATAAACTATTGCTTATAATATTCTGCAGTAAAGAGTCTCTTTATTTCTAGATTTTTATAGTATTTTTTAAGCATTTTTTATACTTTTTTCAAATTAATTTTTTTTCGAACTCGAACCTTCACGAACATTCGAACTGCCAATGTTCGAGTCGAACTCTGAACTGATCGAACCGAACAGTTCATTCCTACTAGGGATGAGCTGAACACACCTGTGTTCGGTTCGCATTCGAACTCGAACAGTTTCGAAAGTTTTAGTTCGAGTTCGAACTCGAACCGAACTCAATGCAAGTCAATGGGACTCAAAGTTTGGTTTTTTAAGTGCCCTGCAAGAGGGCATTTATGCATGATATTTGCCATAAAAGGTGTATGGGGGTCCAGGTAGTGCCGTGGGGGAAAGGATACAAGGACAAAAAGTTTTTAAAAAAACGTTTTTAACCACTTCGCTGCTGAGGACGTGCTCAGCGCGTCCTCAGCAGTCCCGCTGGTGTGCTGAGGACGCGCTGAGCGCGTCCTCACATTGGGGTCAGCGATCGGCCGGGTTCCGGCCGATCGCTGGCCCCTCCGGTGCGGGCTGACATCCTGGATGTCAACCCGGCATCCGGACCAGCAGCCGCCAGAATTAGGTGTCATCGCGGGGGCGCGATGACACCTAATTCAGGCGCCCCCCCGCATGTGTGGAGGAGGCGCCTGAAAGGGAGGGGGGGGAGGTCCTTCGGACCTCTCTCCCTCCCGATCGGCGGCGCACAGGGGGTTAAGCCAGGCATCATTTGGAAGGGCACAGCCTGCCCTTCCAAATGATGCCTGGCATTAACCCCTGGGGAGCTGGATCGCGAATCGGCGCTGAAAAGCGCCGGTTCGCGATCCTTTCCCGGAGCTGGCCGACATCTTGGATGTCGGCCAAGCCTCTGGGAACTCCCCCAGAGGACTGGCGTCATCGTGCGTAGCACGATGACGCCAGTCCTAGACTTAACCCCTAACTGCCACCAACTGTGGAGATAGGGAGTTCCAATGAACTCCCTATCTCCCGATCCGTGGCAGCTAGGGGTTAAATTTTGGTATCGTTGGATCGGCCAGAGCATGGCCGTTCCAACGATACCAAACACTACAGTGAAACATTTTGTTAAAAAAAAAAAAAAATGAAAAAAATAAATAAATAAAAATTAAAAAAAAAAAATTAAACACTTTTTTTTATTTTTTTGGGTTTGTTAATGCAGCAATATTGTTCCCATTTCAATTATAATGTGAACAATGATGCTGCACTAACGATTTTTGTATGCGGTGCGTTTGTTAAAAATAGTGTCATTTTCCCCAAAAAAAAATGTAACGAGACCCCATCTCTAATTTTTTTAACAGGCGCACCCCATACAAAATATAACCGCAATTGCTCGCATGTTAAAATGTGGAAAAAAACACTTTACACATTGTAAATTATTGAAAATACATATTTTATTGCATTTTTTTTTATAATATACAGACATGACATAACGTATACATATAATAATGACATATTATGAATCTACCGAGTCTGACGGAAAGAACAATATATAATATGTCTGGGTCATATACTAAAATAAGCCTTCAAAACACGTTTAAACATGATGCGCAAAACAGGTAAAAATGACCTCAGCATAGGGGTGGGAAAAGCCTCAGCAGCGAAAGGGTTAAAGGGACAGTGAGTTTTCCTTTAAATAAGGGTTAAAAATAAAAACCAAAAATTCCTTCAAATATCGTGCCTAGGAGGTCCCCATAAGTTGCCCGTGAAGTGGCGGATTTCTAGGATGTGTAGAAACATTTAAAAACCAAAAAATGACATTTCAAATGACGGTAAATGGTTTTCCTTTAATCTATTCATAAACAACTGCTTGGGGCGGCAGCCTGTATGAAAAGACATTTTAGGACGCGCAGAACAAGTGATTTTTTGGCTAAATTATAGCGAAACCTATGCAGGCTTTGGGTGAAAGTAACAATAGGTGCTTTAAAATTGGGCTTTTAGTGTCGGCAACAGTGCCATCACACCGTAACCCCTCTGTGGTATTGTGAAAGTGTGCAGGGTTGGACCATGCGGTCCTCTATTAAAAAGATATGAATCTGGTAAATGCGTCAGTGAACCCAAATATTGTGCCTTTGGTGCCAGGCCAGCAAGTGCCATTATACAGTAACCCCTCTGTGGTATTGTGGAAGAGTGCAGTGGTGGACTATGCGCTCCTATATTAAAAAGATATGAATCTGGTAAAATAGGCTTGCGTCAGTGGCAGTGCATCAAAATATTACTGCGCTATAGGGTATGGCAGGATGGAAGCGCATCAGCAGTAACAAGCAGTGAAATATACCAGACAGGGGCACAGAGCGAGAGTTGTTTTATTTCAAAACCAGCTCAACAACGTTTAGGCACTAGTACTGCGCTACTGTAAATGGTGAGAATTGGCACACACCAGTCCCGGCGGCTCTGCATCATCACGACACGCCCTGCCCCCTGATCACTCACAGCTGCACTGGGTGCCGCCGGAGCTCCTGGCATTCGGCCAGCTGGCGGCACCATGCGTCCTGGGCCCCCCCGATTGCCACCCGGGGACTTGGATTTCACAATATTACAATCCAAACGCAAATGGGTTAAGTGACCAAATTTGTAAGAAGAAGAATTAATGCAGTATATGAATCCTCACACTGCCGGGCAGCACCTTAAGGCCCGGTTCACACCTAAGCGTTTTACAGCGCGTTCCTGCACGCTGTAAAACTCATAAACAGGGAAATCCCATTATTTGCTATGGGACCCGTTCATACTTGGGCGTTTTACAGTGCGCAGGAACGCTCTGTAAAATGTCCTATGCCCAAAGAAGTCAGGAGCTTCTTTGGGGCCTATTGCAGCGCATTCACTCTGCAGTCTATGGCCTTGAACGTGCTGCAATGCCGTTCGCATGTATTTTACATTTGCGCGATACGCGTGTTAAAAAATGCACGTATTGCGCACGTAAAAAAAAACGCAGGTGTGAACCTAGCCTTACATTATAATTAATGCAGCATCTGATTCCGCACACTGCCGAGCAGCACCTCTACAGTTCGTGGATCCAGGAATCAGGTGAGTATTAGAAGGATAAAAAAAAGTTTTATTTTAAAAATGTCCTCAGATTTTTTTTTTTTTTTAAATGTGTCACCTTACCTTAGCCTGGTGGTCAGTGGATCCTGGTTGGGTGGAAGGGGGGTCTGCCGTGGCTCATTTCTTGGCATCCCTGCGCCACCTCTCTGCCACATGCACCTGGCTGGCCAGCCCGCACAGTCGCAGCTCTGTAATCTTGCGGCCACATGCACCTCAAGTCAAGGGGTCGTTGGGAGGGAGGCTCTGGCGGGCTGCCCTCTACAGTGCCTGATTAGAGGGCCGTGTCTACCTGATGTTTTAGCAACAAGATTGTTTTATCCCATAGGCTTCAATGTTAAAAATATTTCCATTTTAAGTCAATATCTAATAAACCATTGCTTATAATAATCTGCAGTAAAGAGTCTCTTTATCTTTAGATTATTTTTAGGATTTTTAAAGCATTTTTTATACTTTTGTTTAAAAAAATAATAATTTGAACTCGAACCGAACACGCCAAAAAGTTCGAAGTTCGCTAACTTGCGAACTGTCAATGTTCGAATCGAATTCCGAACCGATCGAACCGAACAGCTCATCCCTAATCCCTACTGAAGGAGATTCAGGCAAGAAGATGGTTGCCATTCTGAGCCAGGCGGCCATCTTGGTCAGAATATTGGTTCTCTTGAATATAACTAGGTAGATATTAGTTGAAATTAGAAGGAGGTTTACATAGAATCTTAGGAATGTGTTAGACTAGCAGACAAGCAATTAAATTAGAGAAGATCCAGGCCGTAGCTGGCACAGGGTGACAGGATGAAGAAGTGATATATCAAGGTCATAGAAACCTGCAGCTGGGACAAAGAGGAGTGTGAAGACCAGACCAGGCCTTATCTAAAAGAAACAATAAACAAGCATGAGGGAGGTGGGCACAGGCAGGATCCAAAGCAGTAGCAAATCATTTTCTGTCAATCTAACATGAAGCTTGCCAATTTATGACCAATGTATGGAATGTCTTTGTATTCGATTAAGGGAGGTACAGACCCACGTGGGGTGGGATAGTGTCACCGGGAGGTGGGCTAATTGGGATGTACCGAATTATGTATTCGGGGTATAAAACCTCATGTCACTGTGAAATCGCGGCTAACTCTTTGCGATTGAATCCTGTGTGAGCATCTGTGACGTCACAATAAAGTTTGCCTTTCCTGAAGAGACTAGTGTCCAGTCAATCCTTGACCGCGCCGGCCCGGCTCCATCCCAAATGCACCAGGTATGTTCCGGTAACATTTCTGGGGCTCCTCCGGGATTTGGGCCTGTACCGGTACGGCAATGACTGCTGGACACCGTAGCGGTTTGACTGCAGGTGCAAGTGATACTGCCGGTTGGGTGTCCGTTGAAGGTGAGCTGACATCTGCAGGTGCCAAGCAGGATTTCCTGTAAGTGGACTTTGTCTCGTCCCAAACGGACCCCGGCCCAGGAAGCTGGGACACCACTGAGTCCGAGGAAACAGCAAGCAGTGCGGCGAGAGGTAAAGTGTCTTCTGTGTTTGTATGTATATTGAGATACCGGTATAAGGGAAGACATCCGACCATAGTTGGATAAGGAGACCACCGGCCACGGTCTCGTCGACATACCGAACCTGCCGCATACAACACGGACATTGCACGACGGAAAGAGTGCACGTGTCTGGGCCCGGGGAATTCGGATGTTGACTAAGGTGTAGTTCTGAATTTGAGGGAGAGAGTAGCCACGTGGAGTAGTATTGTCATAGTCAGTGTTTGTAAATAGAACTGCTGCACGTGGACAAGGAAAGGAGGAGGGATCCTGTGACTGGGCTGAGAGCCCGGAGTCAGTGCTAGTGTGTACGTCGTGTAGTGAAGGGGGCCAATTGGGGCCAGCGGTAGCTGCAGCGGGAGTGGTGCCGAGTGGGTGTATTGCCCATAGGCAAATTGGAATTGCAGATGGGAGTGTTGCCATAGAACGGGGTACACATAGTCACAAGCAGACAAGAGTTAGAGATCAATTAACTGGGTATAAGGAGCCAAGAGGAGGGTCGGTGTGCCCTCGGCTAGTAGAAAGAGTAGAATTGTTTATGTATTGTTTTGTGCTGAATGTATCTGGTACAGTACGTGCTGTGAGTGCTGCTGAGAGTGGTGTGAGTGATTGTGCGCCTACTTGCTTAGCAAGGAAGAAAATCTGAGAGTGGACTCCTAAAGTACGTTTCCGGCTCAGGCGACTGCAGTCGGCTACTGACAGAGGAAGCGGATACGATATAAATGAACTGTTGACTGAAGTACCAGACAGTTGATTATAGTGATTAAGTGATTGTGTTGAAAGAAATATCTGTATCGAGGAAAAAGTTACTGCTCACAAGAGTAACAATGGGTAACGGGTCGTCCAAACCCAAGAAGGCTAAGGAGGGTGCGACACCCCTTGAGTATATGTGTCATGAATTAAGCCTATGCCCGCACCTAAACCGTGGCAAACCCTTATTCACCTGTCTAGGTTTGTATGCAGGTTCGATTCCCCTATCTGGCTGTTAAGCTTCTGCTGTGATACCTACAGGTGTATACTACTTCACCTAAATGAAGCCTGCTTAAAAGAGGGATCCACCCTTCCATCAGGGCTTCAACATAACGTCCCTGGAAGTGCAGACAACCAGACCTGTCCCTGAAGCTCCCTACCGTGTTACCTGAATCCCTCCAGTGATACTCCCAAGTGGAACCCTGCTACCAAGGAGAATCTCCCCACCAAGGTACCCCGCTCTCAAGAACCCTCGTTCTTCGAGTGTACCCCACTTCCAAGAATCCTCGTTTGTCAAGCATACCCTGCTTTCAAGAATCCCTGTTGTCAAGCTGAATCCTGCATACAGTCTGTTGCCTGCCTGCTAGTGCGGCTATTATTTACTATTTGTTTTGTTTATTATTTAATAAACCTTCAATACCCAGCAACCTGTGTGACTCCTATGATCACTGCATCCTGGGCTCACTTCACCCACCGCCGCACTCCCATACCTGACAGAATGTTGAAGCCTTCACACAGTGAGTCCGCGGTGATCCAAATCGTTATGGAGTACCTCAGAAAAACCATTCAAGACATCCTGCAACATTTGGACTCCGTTTTTGCAAGTATGCAGCAGGGTTTAAATGACACCTCTACTAAGGTGTGCACTCCAGCTCCAAAGAAAGTGGGTAGAGGACCCCTAACATCCGAAGAAATTGCTAGGAGAAGGTCCCAGAAGCTCTGCTTCTACTGCGGGGAACCGTCCCATTCCATCTCGGAATGTTTAGTGCGGCCCCCCAAGCTGCCCCGCACTTTCCCTGGAGTTTCAAACGAAACCCTGCAATCCCCAGTACTACCTGGTGCTACTCCCAAGTCTGCACCTGTTAAATCAAAAAGGACTTTTTCTATCAAGGCCAGAGAACCCTTTTCTACTCCGCCTGTGTTCCCAATGCCTAGTGAAGCACTGCCCACCAAGTTCAAGAAGGCAGTGCCTGTCAAGTCTGCTTCCACCAGACCAAAAAGGGAAATTGTTCCTACCAAGTCCTTGTCCAGAAAACCCACACCTGCTAAAACAAGGACTGTGTATAAAAAGTCTATGGAGGCCTACTCGGATAAGCTCCAAAGGTGCCAGCCAAATAGGATGGTGTCACTGGACACCTATCCTGAGGTCACAGACCTTGAAGACCCCTATCCTGCCGAAACCATGGAGTTCGAGTCCACCCTATCTCCAGAATATGAACCTGAAATTCCCATGGAGTTAGCTGCTGCCTCCCCTTCTCAGACACCCACCACTCTCAACCAGCTTTCCAGGTACCTTGGTGTCGCTGTCTACGCCCCAGCAACCGTCTTCAAGTCATCGGTGAAACCAGGACCCCGAAATCTGGAAGCCAACTCCTGTCTCCATGACCTAGAAGAATCACTGTTGCTGCAGAGTCCAGCTGCCTCCATACTAAGGAGGGCTCTTGGATTCAAAAAGGTTGAGACTCCCACTCCTCACAGCCGCAAATCCGGGCTGGTTTCTGGACAACCATGCCAAGCATATATCGGTACCACTGTCTCTACCCCTGAAGGCACCATTACTATGGAACCCTTGCCCCCTGGGTTCACGTATGGTTCCAATGGGACTGTGGTCAGATGCGCAGACCTGCAGGTGTTTCAGAACCCCAAAAGCGCTTGGAGATCACTCCACAATAAAGTTGTCGCTGCCCTGCAACCCGCGGGATCTCAAGAGGTCGCTGCCCTGCAACCCGCGGGATTCCAAGAGCCGTGCTGTACCAAGGTCCAGGTCCAAGAGCCGTGCTGTACCGAGGTCCAGGTCCAAGAGCCGTGCTGTACCGAGGTCCAGGTCCAAGAGCCGTGCTGTACCGAGGTCCAGGTCCAAGAGCCGTGCTGTACCGAGGTCCAGGTCCAAGAGCCGTGCTGTACCGAGGTCCAGGTCCAAGAGCCGTGCTGTACCGAGGTCCAGGTCCAAGAGCCGTGCTGTACCGAGGTCCAAGAGCCGTGCTGTACCGAGGTCCAAGAGCCGTGCTGTACCGAGGTCCAGATCCAAGAGCCGTGCTGTACCGAGGTCCAGGTCCAAGAGCCGTGCTGTACCGAGGTCCAGGTCCAAGAGCCGTGCTGTACCGAGGTCCAAGAGCCGTGCTGTACCGAGGTCCAAGAGCCGTGCTGTACCGAGGTCCAAGAGCCGTGCTGTACCGAGGTCCAAGAGCCGTGCTGTACCAAGGTCCAAGAGCCGTGCTGTACCGAGGTCCAGGTCCAAGAGCCGTGCTGTACCGGGGTCCAGGTCCAAGAGCCGTGCTGTACCGAGGTCCAGGTCCAAGAGCCGTGCTGTACCGAGGTCCAGGTCCAAGAGCCGTGCTGTACCGAGGTCCAGGTCCAAGAGCCGTGCTGTACCGAGGTCCAGGTCCAAGAGCCGTGCTGTACCGAGGTCCAGGTCCAAGAGCCGTGCTGTACCGAGGTCCAGGTCCAAGAGCCGTGCTGTACCGAGGTCCAGGTCCAATAGCCGTGCTGTACCGAGGTCCAGGTCCAAGAGCCGTGCTGTACCGAGGTCCAGGTCCAAGAGCCGTGCTGTACCGAGGTCCAGGTCCAGGAGCCGCGCTGTACCGAGGTCCAAGTCCAGGAGCCGTGCTGTACCGAGGTCCAGATCCAGGAGCCGTGCTGTACCGAGGTCCAAGCCCAGACTGCTGCCACCAAAACAACATTTGTGGACACTGATACCGCTGCAGCTACCCTGCCAACTCCTGGTAAAGCCAGTCCGTCTAGTGAAGTCCTGGTACTTGTCTCTGCCATGGCAGCTCAGGTGAATACCCTTACCCATACCATACAGGACATGCAGCTGAACCACAAATCCTGCAGTCTCAGGTACAGGTTGCATTAGCCCGTGGACATTTCTCTACTCCCGATCTGGTTGCCACCAGCAACCCCATACATCAGGACGACTCCGATCCCACTGTGCTCGATAGCACCTCAGATATGGATCCCACGATACCCTACAGTGTCCAAGGTATCGTGATACGCCGAACAGACCTTGAAAACCCTGTGACCATCTTGACCACCCAAACCTCATCCTTGGAGGTGACGGGTCCTGGCCCCAACCGACGGCGGCGCAGGAAAAAAATAGGTGGCCCCCTTGCTATATATATCTGATTGTTCGCGCCCGGAAGGCGCTCCTTGGGTTGGGGTACTGTCATGAATTAAGCCTATGCCCGCACCTAAACCGTGGCAAACCCTTATTCACCTGTCTAGGTTTGTATGCAGGTTCGATTCCCCTATCTGGCTGTTAAGCTTCTGCTGTGATACCTACAGGTGTATACTACTTCACCTAAATGAAGCCTGCTTAAAAGAGGGATCCACCCTTCCATCAGGGCTTCAACATAACGTCCCTGGAAGTGCAGACAACCAGACCTGTCCCTGAAGCTCCCTACCGTGTTACCTGAATCCCTCCAGTGATACTCCCAAGTGGAACCCTGCTACCAAGGAGAATCTCCCCACCAAGGTACCCCGCTCTCAAGAACCCTCGTTCTTCGAGTGTACCCCACTTCCAGGAATCCTCGTTTGTCAAGCATACCCTGCTTTCAAGAATCCCTGTTGTCAAGCTGAATCCTGCATACAGTCTGTTGCCTGCCTGCTAGTGCTGCTATTATTTACTATTTGTTTTGTTTATTATTTAATAAACCTTCAATACCCAGCAACCTGTGTGACTCCTATGATCACTGCATCCTGGGCTCACTTCACCCACCGCCGCACTCCCATACCTGACAATATGGTACGGAATTTTGGAGCGTTGTATGAGATACATCATTATGGTGTGGATTTGAGTAAGGAAAAGTCTAAATTATTGTGTACAATAGTATGACCACTGTTGGTTCCAGAATGGCCAGAACAGGGGTCTATGGACCCAGAGTTAATACAGAGAGTGCACTCCCAAATAACCGGGAGATATGGTCATCCTGAACAGTACCCATATATAGATATATGGAGGTACTGTGTGAAGGATAAGAGTCATTTTATAATGTTGGCGGGACAAAACAAGAAACAGGTACCCGCGAATAATAAAAATAAAGGTGAACAGAGGAAAACGGTGTTGGTAGAACATCCAGAGGAGATTGATTCCCTTCCCCCGCCCTATCCGTCATGTTACGGGGCGGACAGAGAGGCACTGAATGCCACGGTTGCGCGGGCGGAGATGGGGGAGCAGTCAGCTGCTATTTCCCGGCCGGCTCCCTCAGCTCCGGCACATGATATCGAGGAAGAGGAGGGGGCTGCGGGCAGAGGGGATGAAGGGACACCTGCGGAAAAGATTGAAATGCCCAATGGAAGTGTATACAAGCGAGTAACCCCCCAGGACAGTGAAGATGATGATGGAGATATAGATCCAGGGGTCACTACACGCGCAGCGAACAATATATACAAGCCCCGGGATGTGTACCAGCATAACCCCGGCAAGAGTAAAATGCAAATGCCTCTGCGAGAGGTGCCAGGTCCCTTACTGGAAAACGGAGGACCTGGGCCAGTACAATACACATATGTCCCATTTACAACGACAGATTTATTTAACTGGAAAACACACACTCCACTAATCCTGCAGCGGTGGCTAGTATGATAGAGTCAGTAATGCTAACACATAACCCCACCTGGGCAGATTGTCAACAACTATTGCTGACAATGTTCACAACTGAGGAAAGAGCCCGTATAAACAACAGCGCGCATAAAATTTTGCTTGCCCAAGCAGTTGAGGAAAGTAAACCCCAGCCAGAAGCGTGGGCTGAGGAACATTACCCCAAACCAGATCCCAAATGGCAATACAATACTAATGAAGGTATTGCTCATCTACAAACATACCGGACAGCGGTAATGATGGGTGTTAAAGCGGGAGGGAAAAAACCCACGAACATGGGTAAAATAGCAGACATTGTGCAAGATCTTAAAGAAACCCCAAGTGCATTTTTAGAAAGATTACTAGATGCATATAGGATGTATAGTCCTATTGACCCTAAGGCTGCAGAGAATCAGCGGTTTGTTAATTCCTCCTTTGTGAGTCAGTCACAGAGAGACATACGGAATAAAATACAGAGATTGGATGGGTTTTTAGGCAAAGGTATTAGCGAATTAGTAGAAATTGCTAATAAAGTGTACCATAACCGGGATTTCGAAGAAATACGGAAGCAAAAAGGGCATACCGATGTGGTCGGCTATATGGGAAATGGGAGGGGTGCCCCTGACAGAGGGAGAGCGAGGGGTTGAGGGGGGAGAGGCAGAGGAGCCCCCAGGGAGCCCCTAGGGCACAACCAGTGCGCATGGTGCCGGGGTGAAGGTCACTGGAAAAACAAATGTCCTGCACTTTTGGCTAAAAATGTGGTACAGGGAGAGGCTGGTGCCTCAGGAGGTCAAGCCTCAAATGGCCAGGTAACAAACGGCAGGTATGAAAGAAGTGTCAGTGCCGGTTCAGGGTTTGTGGGATTGGCGGGAACGTCATTTGAAGGGCAGGATATGTATTAACACAGACCTGGGCCCATCCCGCTCGATAATCACGATCCCACGGTCACAGTAAGAGTGGGAGACAAAGACGAAATTTTTATGGTTGATACTGGTGCCGAATATTCGGTTGTAACACAGCAGATTGCACCCCCAATGGGAAATGAGGTTGATATAATGGGAGCAAAGGGGGTATCTGCTAAGTACCCTTTTCTTGCTTTTCGAAAATGTAGCTTGGGTGGGCACAATGTAGAACATGAATTTTTGTATATGCCCGAATGTCCCATCCAACTCCTGGGGCGGGATATCCTTTGCAAATTGCAAGTCCAAATTACATTTCTTCCCGGGGTCACGCTAGATTAGACCTGTCTGAGAGTGTCAGCTCTGTACGGCTGTACAACCCAGCCATCCAGAATACCCAACCTGTAAAAATTGCAGTAATTATGCCACACGAGGAAGAATGGTGCATGGCACCAACACTGCCGGCCGCCCCAGATCTGTACACACTACTCCTGGGAATCCCTGGAGTCTGGGCGGAAGAAAACCCTCCCGGATTAGCTGTAAACATTCCTCCAGTGTATGTTGATCTGAAACCAGGTGCAACGCCTGTGGCTCTAAGACAATACCATATCCCACAGAAAGCCAAGCAAAATATCCAGACACATTTGCAAAGACTTAAAGATCATGGGATATTGAAATTCTGCGTGTCACCGTGGAACACACCACTGTTGCCAGTACAGAAAGAGGGCACACAAAAGTACCGCCCAGTTCAAGATTTACGGGTCGTCAACGAAGCCACAGTAACCCTACACCCTGTGGTTCCCAATCCATACAATTTATTGGCATTAATTCCTGGTGATACAAAATATTACACGGTGCTTGATTTAAAAGACGCTTTCCTTTGCATCCGCCTGGCTCCAGCAAGCCAGCTCCTTTTTGCGTTTCAATGGGAGGAGTCTATTACGGGAGCGCGCCATCAGATGACTTGGACACGCCTCCCTCAAGGTTTCAAAAACTCGCCCACGATTTTCGGATGCGCGTTCAGCCAGGACCTCCTGTCCTTCAACGCTCAGCCAGACAAAGTTGTTTTACTACAATATGTAGAGGATTTATTGCTTGCATCAAAGTGTAAAATATTTAGGTTTCCAATTAACAGGTACTAAACATGCATTGGGAGCAGAGAGGAAAGAAGGGGTATGCCGTATACCCCAACCAAAGACAAGAAGACAAGTCCGTGAATTCCTAGGAGCTGCAGGCTTCTGTCATCTGTGGATCCCCAATTTTGCAGATATTGCTAAACCTCTCCACCAAGCCACTAAGGGTGGAGAGCATGACCCCTTTCTCTGGGAAGAAGAACAGCTGGCAGCTTTCCTGAAATTAAAGACTCTCCTGATGGAAGCTCCAGCACTAGTTATGCCAGATCATAGCAAGCCTTTCCAGCTATATGTGCATGAGCATAACCAGACTGCAACAGGAGTACTGATCCAAAATGTTGGCTCGTGGCCTAGGCCTGTGGCCTATCTCTCCAAACAGCTTGACCCTGTGGCCTGCGGCCTACCCCCATGCGTGAAAGCAGTGGCAGCCACCGCAATGCTGATAGCTGAAGCAGACAAGCTGACCCTGGGACAGGTTCTTCATGTCAAGGTGCCACATGCGTTCAAAGTCCTGCTCGATTTAAAAGG
The DNA here is from genome assembly GCA_009667805.1 of Leptobrachium leishanense. Lineage (NCBI taxonomy): Eukaryota > Metazoa > Chordata > Amphibia > Anura > Megophryidae > Leptobrachium > Leptobrachium leishanense. The sequence continues at coordinate 557,119,713 of CM019063.1, forward strand.
AAGTTACTGGTTCAGCAATAGCCAGATGACGAAGTACCAAGCTATGATGTGTGAGAATCCACGGGTTCATCTGGACCTCATCGCTACCTTAAACACAGCTACACTACTGCCTGACTGTGAAGAGGATCCAAATCATGAATGCCTCCAAGTCATGGAAGAAGTATTCAGTAGTAGACCAGATCTGAAAGACGTACCCCTAGACAAATACAATCTACAGCTATTCACCGATGGTAGCAACTACATGGATAATGGGAAGAAAGTCTCTGGCTATGCAGTTGTCTCAGCAGAAGGAATCATTGAAGCAAACCCCTTGCCAGGACACACGTCAGCACAACTGGCTGAAATAATAGCGCTGACCAAGGCCCTGAAAATCTCTGAAGGCAAAAGAGTAAATATCTACACTGACTCTAAGTATGCCTTTATGACTGTCCATTAGGGATGAGCCGAACACTCCCCGAGTTCGGTTCGAAGCCGAACTCGAACTTTCCAAATGTTCGGATCCAAACCCGAACCCGAACTCGAACCCCATACAAGTCAATGGGGCTGAAAATTTGTTTTTTAGAGTGCCCTCCAAGAGGGCATATATGCTAGATATTTGCCACAAAAAGTGTATGGGGGTCTGGGTAGTGCCCTGGGGGACAGGAAACAAGGACAAAAAGTTTTTTAAAAAAACATTTTTAAAGGGACAGTGCGTTTTCCATGAAATAAGGGTTAAAAATAAAACTGAAAAATTCCTTCAAATATCGTGCCTAGGAGGTCCCCATAACCTGCCCGTGAAGTGGCGGATTTCCAGGATGTATAGAAATATGCAAAAACCCAAAAATTACATTTCAAATGACGGTAAATGCTTTTCCTTTAATCTATCCATAAACAACTGCTTGGGGCGGCAGTCTGTATGAAAAGAGGAGACATTTTCGGACACGCAGAAAAAGTTTACTGATTTTTTGGCGGTGAAAAGCAGGAGAATGACTGGAGAATGGAAAATTCTAGACCAAATAGCCGATTTGGAAAGTGAGAAAAATGGGAGAATTTTTCTGGTTTGGCTATTTTGACCTAGAATTTTCTCTTCAGTCATTCTCCTGAGTTTCACCTTTCTCTGAATAACCCTGTCAGGGTTATTCAGAGAGCGGTGTAGAGTAGGAGAATGACTGGAGAATGGAAAATTCTAGGTCAAAATAGCCGAACCAGAAAAATTCTCCCATTTAGGCTAGGGTAAGACTAGCGAATTTTTAACATGAGTTTAGGCGCATTTAATCACGGCCGCACTAGCAGCAAATGACGGGCAATGACAGCCAATATACGAAGTACGGTTGCACGAAAGTCCGGCTGCGCAACGCAAGTGGAAAATGAACGCATTTTTTTCGACAACGCAGAACTGCTAGTACGAATGTACAGAGTGCGCTGCGTCCACTAGCGGCGTGTGTGCGTGATTTGGAGACGTCAGACCCTGCTCATGTCCGGCCAACATAACGTCTAGACACCCAAAGTTTCCTGGTTTGGATCCGTAAAAAATCACGCACAAAAATGTGCATCGTATGACCGTTTTCGCGCATTCCGTGAAAAAATAAGGCAATGCGTTCAGACGCACTTTCTGACGGTCGCTGTGAAAAATGCGTTAGTCTGACCCTAGCCTTATCTCACTTTCCAAATCGGCTATTTGGTCCAGATTGTTCTCTTTTCCTGCCATTCTCCTGGTTTTCACCTTTCTCTGAACAACCCTGAGAGAGAGGTGAAAGCCAGGAGAACTGGCAGGAGAAGAGAACAATCTAGACCAAATAGCCGATTTGGAAAGTGAGTTAAATGGGAGAATTTTTCTGGTTTGGCTATTTTGACCTAGAATTTTCACTTCTCCAGTTATTCTCCTGCTTTTCACCGCTCTCTGAATAACCCTGTGAATGTTTAATCCCGAGGTGAAAAATAACAGTGCTTAAGGCTGGGGTCAGACGAGCGCAGTTATCACGTCCGTGTTGCCGCACATTTGTACATCCGTGGCAGCATAGCATTCTGACCAATGGAGCCCCACACACGAAGTACGTCCACACGGAAGTGCGGCTGCATGGCGGACGCAGCAAACGGACGCAGGTTAGGCAAGAACGTAATACTGCTAGAACGGACGTGCGGAGTGCGCCACGTCCGCAACGTCTGTGTAGCTTTGTATGTGAGTGCTGAAACGAGGTCAGATGGACTGCATTTATATGTCCAGCATTTTTGACTTATAGAATGTTTTTTCATTTTAATTTATTATCCCTGCTACATCAGTCGAAAAATACGTCAGTGAAAAAAACGGACTGTTTGGCCACTACCTTGTCAGTCAGTAAGTACGTCCGTACTGCACGGACGCACAGTCCGTACAAAATGCGCTCATCTGACCCTAGCCTTAGATGTTATTTTGTATTTTTTTCAAACACCAGTTAACCACTTGGCTGCTATGGATGCGCTCAGCGCCCCCCCGGTGAAAGATTTCAGCCCAGCACTCCGGGACCCCGGCGGAGTATTTAGATGTCATTGCGGCAGCGCGATGACATCTAATTCAGGTGCCCCCCCGCATGTGCGGAGGAAGCAAATGAAAGGGAGGGGGGGGAGGTCCATCAGACCTCTCTCCCTCCCGATCGCCAGGGGACAGGGGGTTAATCCAGGCACCGTTTGGAAGGGCACAGCCTGCCCTTCCAAACGGTGGCTGTGATTAACCCCTGGGGAGCCGGATCACGAAACGGCGCTGAAAAGCGCCGGATCGTGATCCTCTCCTGGAGCTGGCCGACATCTTGGATGTCGGCCAGCCTCCAGGAACTCCCCCTGAGGACTGACGTCATCGTGCATAGCACAATGACGCCAGTCCTGGAGTTAACCCCTAGCTGCCACCAATGGTGGAGATAGGGGGTTCCAATGGACCCCATATCTCCCGATCCGTGGCAGCTAGGGGTTAATGTTTGATATCATTGGATCGGCCAGAGCATGGCCTTTCCAAGGATACCAAACATTAGCATGAAAAATGTTTGTTAAAAAAATATTTAAAAAAAAATATTTAAAAAAAAAAATCTAAAAAAAAAATAAACAAGTTTTTTTTGTTTTTGTTTTGTTTATGTTTTGTTAATGCAGCAATATTGTTCCCATTTCAATTATAATGTGAACAATAATGCTGCACTAACGATTTTTGTATGCGGTGCGTTTGTTAAAAAAAGGGAAATTTTCCCCCAAAAAAATTTAACGAGACCCCATTTCTAATTGTTTTAACAAAATATAACCGCAAACAATCGCATGTTAAAATGTGAAAAAAACACTTTACACATAATAAATTATTGAAAATTCAAATTTTATTGCATTTTTGTTATAATATACAGACATGACATAACGTTTACATATAATAATGACATATTATGAATCTGCCAAGTCTGCCGGAAAGAACGATATATAATATGTCTGGGTCATATATCAAAATATGGCTACAAAAAGCGGTTAAACATTATGAGCGAAAGCGATAAAAATTACCTCAGCACAGAGGTGTGAAAAGCCTCAGCAGCGAAAGGGTTAAATGCAGCATATTAGTATGTTTTAGGGAAATTAATTCTCAAATCTCAATCAGAAGCAGACACCACCCCACCCTCAGTATGGTATACAATGTATCAAATTGATTACCAGACTAAAAACACCTGGTGTTATGCCTGTTTGTGAACAGAGGTCATTTAGAGTTGATAATCTTTCCACGTACACATTAGTTTTTAATTCAATATCTAATAAACCGTTGCTTATAATATTCTGCAGTAAAGAGTCTCTTTATTTCTAGATTTTTTAGTATTTTTTTAAGCATTTTCTATGCTTTTTTCAAAATTTCTTTTTTTTTTTTCGAGCTCGAACCGAACACACCCAAAAAGTTCGAAATTCGCAAACTTTCGAACTGCCAAAGTTCGGGTCGAACTCCAAACCGTCCAAACCCGAACAGCTCTTCCCTACTGTCCATGCACATGGTGCACTATACAAAGAAAGAGGACTGCTCACGTCATCAGGACAACAGATAAAGTATGCAGCTGAGATAGCAGCCATTCTAGAAGCTGTGTGGAAACCAAGTGCCATCAGTATTATGTACTGTCGTTGCCACCAAAAGGGTCATGATGAAATTCCCAAAGGCAACAGGCGCTGACCAAGCCGCAAAAGCTGCTGCTAAACCTCTGAATTCTCCTGATCAAGTATCCAAAGTATTGCTCTGCAAGCAAGAGGATCAACTCCCCATGCCGAATTACGAATTCTATATGAATTGGAGAAAATTCGAACCTAAAGGCGAATTTATTGAAACCATTCTGCACAAGTGGTACAACAATTACGAGCTACTGGAAGAAAACCATGATTATATACAGTGGCTTTTTCCAAAACAGTTCCAAGGCCGAAATTTTTACTCTTCTCCTCTTCACCCCCAAGAAACATGTATAGGGATTGACACCTCAGAAGTTCAGCAAAGACTCCGCAGATTATACAAAATGATGCTGAAATACTTCGGCGTAAAAATAGTGGGGGAGGAGGAAGAAAATATTGAAGTAATTGAAGTTGAACAGGCAGAAAATTTCACCTCACATTTTGACAATCTAACAGCCAACCCTCATAATAATTTAAGGATCACACGAGTGCTGTTGAGCTTGGGAGAATTGGGAGCAGAAGAATATCAAGTCCCTTTGGTAAGGTTCTTTCTCAAAGAGACCCTTATTAAAAACAAGCTACCAAGGATGAAGAAAAGTGTGATGAATTTCTTTGTACCAGCAGTGAGAGATTATTATTATTATTCTTTATTTTTAAAGCGCCAGCATATTCCGCAGCGCTGTACAATAAGCACAGTATAGACAGGGTTACAATACATTGAACCACATTTGACAAACAGTACAGGAGGAGATGAGGGCCCTATTCCCGTAGGAACTCACAATCTGGGAGGGTTGGGGTTGGAAACAGGAGGAGAGGACTGTAAGGTGAGAGTGATTGATGGTTGTGTCAGTGAGTTGGGTGGTCGGCTTCCCTAAATAGGAACGTTTTAAGGGAGCGTTTGAAGGAAGAGAAGTTAGGGGAAAGTCTGACAGTACGAGGGAGAGCATTTCAGAGAGTGGGGGCTGCGCGTGAGAAATCCTGCAGTCTATCATGGGAAGAGGTGATGCGGGGAGAAGCTAGGCACAGGTCACTGTTTGACCTTAGGGAGCGGGCTGGGGTGTATTTGGTGATTAGTGAGGACAGGTAGTGGGGAGCTGAGTTAGTGAGGGTTTTGTAGGTAAGGATAAGGATTTTGAACTTAATTCTGCAGTGGATGGGGAGCCAGTGAAGGGACTCGCAGAGGGGAGTGGCAGAGACAGAGCGGCGGGTGAGGTGAATTAGCCTGGCGGAGGCGTTCAGGATGGATTGTAGGGGGAGAGGTGGGACAGAGGGAGGCCAGATAAGAGATTATTGCAATAGTTGAGTCGGGAGATTACCAGGGCGTGTATGAGTTGTTTTGTGGTGACAGCGGTAAGAAATGGCCAAATTCTGGAAATATTACGCAGTTGGTATCGGCAGGAGGAGGAAAGAGACTTGATGTGGGGGATGAAGGAAAGAGCAGAGTCAAGTGTAACTCCAAGGCAGCAAACTTGGTTTGATGGGGAGATGGTGATACCCTCCACTGTGATAGAGAAGTCAGGAGGTGGGGAGGCATTGGAGGGAGGAATAAGTAGGAGTTCAGTCTTTGACATGTTGATCTTTAGGTGGTGGGAGGCCATCCAGGAGGAGATGCCAGGTAAACAGTCACTGACTTTTGAAAGGACAGGGGGAGAGAGATCAGGGGTAGAGAGGTAGATCTGAGTGTCATCAGCGTAGAGGTGGTAATTAAAGCCAAAGCTGTTGATGATTTTGCCCAGGGAGGAGGTGTAGATGGAAAATAGCAGAGGACCAAGGACAGAGCCTTGAGGTACACCAACAGATAGAGGCAATGAGGAGGAGGAGTTACCAGCAAAGGACACACAGAAGGACCTGTTGGATAAATAGGAGTCAACCCAAGCAAGTGCAGTGTCACCGAGACCCAGAGAGTTGAGGGTCTGTAGAAGGAGGGGGTGGTCAACAGTGTCAAAAGCAGCCGAGAGGTCAAGCAGGATGAGAATAGAATAGTGGCCGTGTTTTTTAGCAGTTAGGAGGTCGTTGGTGACTTTGGTGAGGGCAGTTTTAGTTGAGTGTAGGGGACGGAAGCCAGATTGCAGGGGGTCAAGAAGGGAATTGGAGGACAGGAAGAGCTTTGATGTGAATGGAAGCAGGGATACAGGGTGGTAGTTGGATGGAGAGTTGGGATCTAGGGATGGTTTCTTTAGTAAAGGGGTAACTAGCGCGTGTTTGAAGGCGGATGGAAAGGAACCAGTGGAGAGAGATAGGTTGAAGATGTGTGTGAGAGCAGGGGTGAGGGAGGAGGAGAGGGAAGGAATTAGATGTGAGGGAATGGGGTCGAGCGGGCACGTGGAGAGATACGCAGAGGAGACAAGATCTGCTGTTCTTTGCCTAGCGATACTATTTCCCAAAAGAAGAATTTATCTGGGGGAACCAGGAAGAATTGGCAAGATACAAAGCAGCACCAGTGGTGGCTGCACTCCTACCGGCTCCACTGAGTGAATGGACACCTGTGTGGACACCTGAGAAAAAGTGGTTATCAGAAGAACAAGGTTGATATGGAGAAGACGGATGGTTCCAGTTGGAGAGTGGACAAATAGTCCTGCCAGCAACATTGGCACCTGAGATCGTGAGAACACTTCATGCAAGTACCCATGGAGGACGGGAAATGATGGAACAGCAGTTGGAGCCACATTTCTATGTGCCAGGAATGTCAGTAATCTGCAAAGCGATAGCCCAGCAGTGCGTGACTTTTGCCAAGAATAATCCAAGAACAGGCCTATCTCAACCTCCAGGAAAGCAACCAATCGGGCTGTCCCCAATGGCATCCATGCAGATAGACTTCACAGTGCTGCCACCCTGCAAAGGATGTAAATATCTACTGGTAATGGTGTGTACCCTCACAGGATGGGTGGAAGCTTTCCCGACAAGGGCAGAGAAGACAACGGAAGTGGTGAGAAGTCTAATGAAAGAAATAATACCATGCTATGGACTTCCTCTTGAAATAGGGTCAGACAATGGCCCAGCCTTTATACAGAACTGTTTACAGCAGCTTGCTCGTCTGTTGGGCATCACCTGGAAGCTACATACAGCTTACAGGCCCCAAAGCTCGGGAAAAGTCGAAAGAATGAACCGTACACTAAAACTTTGATGTCCAAACTGTGCCAAGAGACGTTACTAGGCTGGTTGGATGTGCTGCCAATTGTCTTATTGCACATTAGGTGCAGGCCAACCCCCCAATTGAAGCTAAGTCCATACGAGCTTATGTTCGGACGGCCTACCCCTCTAATTAATGGACTAAGGGGGGACCTTCGGGCATTAGGTGAAACTAAATTAAATGAACAGGTTGTATTGTTGGGGAAATCAATGCAGAAATTAAATACTTGGGTGGGAGATAATCTACCTCATTTTTTATATCCCCCACTGCATAAGTTTTGTCCAGGTGACTCGGTTTGGGTGAAGGAGTGGAAAAATGACCCACTAGGCCCAAAATGGAGAGGTCCTTACCTTGTCCTGTTATCAACCCCTACAGCAGTGAAGGTTGCCGAGGTGGTCCCGTGGATACATCACTCCAGACTGAAGGTAGCTGCAGCCAATCCTGAACCAGAGTGGAAGGTCGTCACCAACGAGACCAATCCACTGAGGCTAAAGCTGACAAAGACCACAGTTGTGAGCACCTAATAAGACTTAACAAGTGGGTGTTTTGATGGACACAATAATGCCTGACCACCCACCAACGGAGGAGTTAAGGGATCCCCGGGGATACCCCAAGGGCCATTTTTAGGGCCCTGCCCCAACCCTTGATCATCCAGAGATGACTTTTACTTTTGAAATACCGGTGGGGAGGGATTGGGTTTATGTGACTGTGAAAAGAATTGCCCAAGGGGTTTTGACATTTGGGGCATTTGTGGTACTGATATAGTACCTTGCAAATTTGATCTATGGTTTATCTCATGGAGCATGCCCCAGGTGCCCAAGCACCACCAAGAAAGTGGATATCTCCTATATCTGGAATGGTACACACCCAGTGATGGAGAACCGTACCATGTGGAGACAAAAGCGAGAGGCGATATCCGAGATTATGCTGAGAGGACATTTACTTGTGCAATTTAAATAACGACTATGCCAAAAAGTCTGGGCAGACCGCGTGCTGGGTGTGTAGTAGACTGCACCCAGAGACAATCCATATACTGTACCATTTGCCTCTGTCCCAATGAATTTAAGTATGTTTGCATCGGGAAATGTCACAATACATGCTTTTGATGAACCACGAGAAAAACCAGAGGCATTCACTCCCGGGTATCCAATAACAGGACCAGTATACCCACCAGAATGGTGCTTTCAATTAGGACCAGATAAAGAAACAAGTAACGAGGGGGGGGTTGTGTAATTCAAGTAGATTCAATTGGACGTCATATATTTACAGATTCAACATGAAGGAGCAGGCTAATTTTCTATATATACGATGTAGAAAGCTCACTAGAGACCAAGAATTGGTAGTTGCGAATGTGACCAATGGCAGGTAGAGTGCATTGGACATGATGAGACGATTGAGACAACTGATGTTAGAAATATCAAAAGGAACACTACATTTATCACCATTTATATTGAAAGGGGGTACCAGGTGTGTTGTGAAAGGATGTGTTACACATGGGTACCTACTACAATAACGGGAATGTGTTATCTGGCTAAACTGATTTCAATTCAGAGAGTATGGGGAGATGACACTGATACAGACACTGCACTACACCCTAGGTACCCACTGGTGTTTGAGAAACAGAAGAGAGAGTTGTTTAAGAAAGTGGATTGGGTGTGGGCATGGTTTCCAGCATGGACTGGATGGGGAAGAGAGTTGATGGCAAGAATGAACAGTTAAGCCAGTCTGATGGACGAAACTTTGAATAAGACTAGTATGGATATTCAGTTGCTGAATCTGGAAGTACGAGAGATACGAAAGGTACAAATGATACATGATATGGCACTGGAACAGATCAGTGCAGCTCTGAATGGACTGTGTGAGATGACAATGCATTATGAATGTTGCACATTCATCAAGAACACCACACATGACGTCCCTGACTATTTCCAGGTAATCCAGGATCACCAAGACAAAGTAGCACAGTTGCAGAACACAGCTAGGCGGATTGCTGCTGAAGGCTGGAATCAACTCCGTGGGTTCGGAGCATTCGGAGATTGGTTTGGATCTATTCTGAGACTTATCTCACAGATTGGAACCATGATTCTAATGGTGGTAGGGATCCTGGTAGTAGGGACACTACTGTACCGCATAGGACTATGTCTATGGCCACTATGCAAGAGAGCACTGACACCTACACAAACACAAAAGATACCATTGATAATCCCACAAAACATGTTCCCAACAAAAATAGGTCCCCTAAAGTACGAGGAGTTCAAGGATAACACTAGTGGAGTGCAGTGGCTACAAGTCTCAGGAGGAGAACCTGAGACTTGAGCCAAGGGGGGAATGAAGGAGATTCAGGCAAGAAGATAGTTGCCATTCTGAGCCAGGTGGCCATCTTGGTCAGAATATTGGTTCACTTGAATATAACTAGGTAGATATTAATTGAAATTAGAAGGAGGTTTACATAGAATCTTAGGAATGTGTTAGACTAGCAGAAAAGCAATTAAATTAGAGAAGATCCGGGCCATAGCTGGCACAGGGTGACAGGATGAAGAAGAGATATATCAAGGTCATAGAAACCTGCAGCTCGGACAAAGAGGAGTGTGAAGATCAGACTAGGCCTTATCTAAAAGAAACAGTAAACAAGCATGAGGGAGGTGGACTCAGGCAGGATCCAAAGCAGTAGCAAATCATTTTCTGTCAAACTAACATGAAGCTTGCCAATTTATGACCAATGTATGGAATGTCTTTGCATTCGATTAAGGGAGGTACGGACCCACGTGGGGTGGGATAGTGTCACCGGGAGGTGGGCTAATTGGGATGTACCTAATTATGCATTCGGGGTATAAAACCTCATGTCACTGTGAAATCGGGGCTCACTCTATGCGATTGAATCCTGTGTGAGCATCTGTGACGTCACAATAAAGTTTGCCTTTCCTGAAGAGACTCGTGTCCAGTCAATGCTTGACCGTGCCGGCCCGGTTCCGTCCCAAGTGAACCAGGTGGGTTCTGGTAACATTTCCTGTCATCACTAATCACCAAATACACCCCAGCCCGCTCCCTAAGATCAAACAGTGACCTGCGCCTAGCTTCTCCCCGCATCACCTCTTCCCATGATAGACTGCAGGATTTCTCACACAGCCCCCATCCTCTTTAACGCTCTTCCTCATACAATTATGCTTTTCCCTAGTTTCCCTTTCTTCAAACGCTCCCTTAAGACATTCCTATTTAGGGGAGCCTACCACCTGACTCACTGATACACCCCACTGCCCCAACCATTTCATCACTCTCACCTTGCAGTCCCCTCATCTTCTTTCCACCAACAACCCTTCTAGATTGTAAGTACCCATGGGAATAGGGCCCTTGTTTCCTCCTATATTGGTTTATCAAAATGTTGTTCAATCTCAATGTATTGTAACCCTGTCTATATTGTGCCCATGGTTCAGTGCTGCGGAATATGCTGGCACTATATAAATAAATAATAATAATATGTTTATCTGTGATCCACCATATTTTATTTTATCTCCCATTAAATGTTAAAGTTTTAAGGTTTTCATTTGCAACTCCTTGTTCCTATGATACATTTGTATATTTTATTTCAGACAGTGAGAGCTGCAGGATGTGTCCTGAGACTGAATGGCCGGACAGGAGGAGAGTAACATGTATTCCCAAAATGTACGACTTTCTGTCGTTTGAAAAGGACATATTGACTCTCGTTTTTTCTATAATCTCCATAATATTTTCATTTATTACTATTCTAATCTTGGCAATCTTTATTTTATTCCGGGGCACCCCAATTGTTCGAGCTAATAACCGGAACCTGAGCTTCCTCCTCCTGGTGTCCATCATGCTGAGCTTCCTCTGTGTGTTCCTGTTCCTCGGCCGTCCTGTGGATATAACCTGTATGCTGCGTCAGGCTGTGTTTGGAATTATTTTCTCTGTAGCTTTGTCCTCTGTTTTGGCCAAAACTATCACCGTTTGCATCGCATTTAAAGCCACCAAACCAGGAAGCTTCTGGAGAAAATGGGTGGGAACCAACCTTTCTTATTATATTGTTACAATAGTCTCCTCTATCCAATTCCTGATTAACATCATCTGGTTGTCAGTTTCTCCTCCTTTCCAGGAAACTAACATGCAGACATATCTAGGGGTCATCATCATCCAGTGTAACGAAGGCTCAGTCATTGCCTTTTATTCTGTATTGGGTTACATGGGGATTCTGGCCGCTGTGAGTTTTCTTCTGGCTTTCATGGTGAGGACATTACCGGACAGTTTTAATGAAGCCAAGTACATCACCTTCAGCATGCTGGTGTTCTGCAGTGTTTGGATCGCCATGATCCCAGCCTATCTGAGCACCAAAGGGAAGGACATGGTGGCCGTGGAGATATTTGCCATATTGGCTCCAGTGCTGGACTTTTAGGATGTATATTTTTCCCAAAATGTTACATTTTACTGAAAAACCCAGAAGTGAACACAAAAAGATATGTTATGGAAAAATCTTGATCTTTCAATATCAGAAATTATTATCTAATTTGTGTGAATCTGGAATAAATAACGAAGAAACACATTCAGGGTAATTCAAAGAGGTCCAAATTGCTTGAGAAAGGTAACCGAACGCTGAAAATCAGCATTCTGTTACCTTTCTTGGCCATTCGGCTATCCAGAGAGCTGCAATTCGCCAAATCCTGGCGAATTGCCTGAACATACGGTTTCTGTTCAGTGCCTGTTCGAGGGCAGTGAATCCCCATGAAAAAGCACTGCTTCAGCTATTCAGAGAACACAAACCAGCAGTGAAAGGTTCCCCTAATGCCCTGCCATTCGGTGGTTTAATTCGGCAAGTTTATTCAGGCGAATCCCATAGATTAAAAATATTCCGGTTTTAATTCAATATCTAATAAACCGTTCATTATAAAATTATGCAGTAAAGAGTCTCTTTATTTATAGATTTTTTAGGATATTTTAAGAATTTTTCTGAATTTCTTTTTTTTTTAAAAAAGTCAGATTTCTTTTTTTAAGTTTACTTATTTTTTCTGTAACAGCCCTTTTTATTATCATTCCCTGGATCATATGTAAATTTCAGACATTTTCGCTCAGTAGTTTCTTTGCAAACAGCGTTTCACTTTTCAAACATTCATGCAAACTGTTTTCCTAATTTATTCACTTCGCTCTGTCTGCGGTCTCGGCTTTCTCAGCTTTTTTCCGGCGGCTTCGCTGCGTGTGATCGGCATCTGCTTGGGTTTTTCCGTGGTTTTCGGCAGGCTAATCCAGATGTTTTTGCGGGTTTTTGGCGTGCATTCGACAGGTTTTGCAGTTCGTTTTCGTCGGGTTTGCGGTAGCTTTTCACTGCAATTCGGGGACCCTGTGGTGCTTGCTGAATACACCGCAGGGTCACCGAAATGGGATCGGCAAAAGGAACCGAATTGAAGAGAACGAAAAGTCACCGAACGTGCAGTGACTTTTCGAATCTCTTTGAATTACCCTGATAGAGAAATAATCGAATAGCAATGTTTGTGCTTTTATTGACTCCTCATACAACGCAAACCACTTCTTACACTCCGGCTTCTTTATACGTTCATGTTCACGTATAAATATTAATGTCTACCAGGAACAGGAAGGTGGGTCTAACACCTCATATAACTGAACCCTGTAAGAAATGATTTAAACAAAAAAACAAAGCAAGGAAATAGCAAACTTAATGAAGCTCCTCGCATTGGCTGCAGACATTTAACACAAAGGGAGTATTAGAAGCTTGTGTATGGGGTAATACATGATATAACTGCGATTAGAGAGACTTGGTGGGGGAGGGGTGACACGACTAGACAGGGCATTTATATGGTTTACACTGTTCAGGAGGGATAGAGGAAATAGGAAAGAGGGAGGGGTGTGTTTACATGTAGGGATGGGCTGCCGGTTCAAATCTGTTTGCAAACTTCAAACTTTTTGAGACGCTCGCCAAAATTTCGAAAAAAAATTTTTTTTATTTTTTTTAAAAAATGCTTAAAAAATCTAGAAATAGACTCTTTACTGCAGAATATTATAAGCAATGGTTTATTATATATTGAATTAAAACGGGAATATTTTTAACATCGAAACCTATGGGATAAAACATTCTTGTTGCTAAAACATCAGGCAGACACGGCCCTCTAATCAGGCACTGTAGAGGGCAGCCTGCCGGGGCCTCCCAAGGACCCCTTGAGGAGCATGCGGCCGCAGGATGTCAGAGCTGTGACTGTGCGGGCTAGTCGCCGGGGTGCATGTGGCAGAGAGGTGGCGCAGGGAGGGAGCCACAGCAGACCCCCCAAACAACCAGGATACAGGGAGCCCCCACTGACCACCAGGCTAAGGTAAGGCGACACATTTTTAAAAAAAATAAAATCCGAGGACATTTTTAAATGTCCCCAGCAACATAAAATAAAACTTTTTTTTTTTTCTTTCTAATACTCACCTGATTCCTGGATCAACAAACAAGCGCAGCCTCCTGTCAAGGCAACTACGTGCGCTGCTGCGAAAGACGTCGGGTTAACTATCTGTCTAGACCCAGATAATGACTATGCAGACAACAATCCACCACTCGCTTACCCAACCGTCCCCAGCGCCCGCAACTCACAATTTCGTAGCTATTCGAGCTTAACACAACAAGCAATACTCCAGTCTCTTTAGTTAGCGATGCAAAATGTGCAGCCGGCTTCCCCGCTACATCAAACTGTAGAGGTGCTGCCTGGCAATGTGCGGATTCATATGCTGCATTATTATACTGTAAAGGTGCTGCCCGACAGTGTGAGGATTCATATGCTGCATTATTATATTGTAGAGGTGCTGCCCGGCAGTGTGCGGAATCATATGCTGCATTAATTATTCTTATTACAAATTTGGTTACTTAACCCATTTGCGTTTGGATTGTAATATTGTGACATCCAGGGCCCCAGGTGGCGATTGCGGGGGGGTCCCGGACGCATTGTACCACCAGCTGGCCGAATGCCAGGAGCTTTGGCGGCACCCGGCGCAGCTGTAAGTGATCAGGAGGCAGGACGCGGCGTGATGATGCAAAGTAGGGATGAGCTGTTCGGGTGTTCGCCGCATGTTCGACCACAATGCATTTTCCCACTGGCCTGAAGCTCGTAATTGGCTACAGCCTTGCACCTAACCACAGGTCTGGTGCAAGACTGGTTGAACACTATGCCAATCACCGCTCAGAGTCCTGATTGGGCAAATTTTGCCCAATCATGGGCTCACAGAGCTAAGTCCCGCAGCACACTATATAAGGCTTCCACGCATCGCTTCTGCACGCATTTCAGAGGAGATTTCAAAGAAGATAGTTGTGTGTGTTGTTACTGCCGGTCTGCCACGCTACTGGGGGGGTCTGGGGGGGTCTCATTTCTACCAAATATCAGGGAATTTAGGTGATGTGTGTCTTGTCACTGTGCCAGCAAGTTTTTTGGGGTTTACAACTTTATTTAAAACATTTGTGAATTGAGGTGATTTTCTGGGTCTTGTCACTGTGCCAGCAAATCTTTTTGGGGCTCACTAATTTCTTTAAAACACTCTGGAATTAAGGTGATCTGTGTCTCGTCACACAGCCAGCAAATCTTTTTGGGGCTCACTAATTTCTTTAAAACACTTGTGAATTAAGGTGATCTGTGTCTCGTCATACAAAAAGTACCACGCTGTATTTTGGGGCTCACTAATTTCTTTAAAACACTTGGGAATTAAGGTGATCTGTGTCTCGTCATACAAAAAGTACCACGCCGTATTTTGGGGCTCACTAATTTCTTTAAAACATTTGTGAATTGAGGTGATCTGTGTCTTGTCACTGGCTGCCAGCTATCAGTGTGTCTCACTGAGTTATACCAGAGTTCTTTGATTCAACTCTGGTATAAAGATTTAGAGTTCTGTATATATTAATCTATATATCACTCACCATGTCTGAAAGAACAAAAAGGACTGGCAGACGCTCCTAGACACAGATAAGAGGGCAAGCAGCCCCTGTGTCGGGAGACTGTGCCTCTGGTCGTGGTGGACGTGGTGCATCCTCTGCAGGGGCACGCTTGTCCTTTCTAACTGGTGCTGGCCGTCTTCTTAAGCAGCAGCAACATACAGAGGATTTGGTGGATTGGCTAACCAGGCCATCCTCATCCTCCGAGTCCTCTGCCAGCCAGGCTTCTAGTGCTTTACAGTCCACCTCAGCTGCCAAAGCATCTATTGCAGAGCCGCCGGGACCTTTAAATCAGGAGCGTGCACTGTACACCTTGCCTTGCCGTGGAGTTTCATTCCCACATCGCTAGCTTACTGAATCAGTTTGTATACTTGTTACTGACCCTGCTTGTTCTGAGGACCCGATCTGTTGCCGGCTATGCCTGCCATTTTACAATTCTCTCTGTGTATTACCTGCCTGTTCTGTTTGCTTACTGTTGCTACTGGTGTGCGCCAATTCTCACCATATACAGTAGCGCAGCACTAGTGCCTAAACATTGTTGACCCGGTTTTGTTATAACAACTACTCTTGCTCTGTGCCCCTGTCTGGTATATTCCCCTGCTTGTTACTGCTGGTGCACTTCCATCCTGCCATACACTATAGCGCAGTAATATTTGGGTGCACTGCCACTGACACGTGTACTAAATTCATATCATCGTAATATTTGACCACAGGGTCCACCACCACTGCACTCTTCCACAATAACTCAGAGGCGTTACGGTATGAAGGCACTAGCTGGCACCAAAGGTCCAATTTTTATGCACCTGTTGTTACTTTCATCCAAAGCCTGCATAAGTTTCACCATAATTTAGCCAAAAAATCACTAAACTTGTTCTGTGTCCTAAAACGTCTCCTCTTTTCATACAGGCTGCCGCCCCAAGCAGTTGTTTATGAATATATTAAAGGAAAACCATTTACTGTCATTTGAAATGTCATTTATTTATTTTTAAATGTCCTACAAATCCTACAATGCACATCCTACAAATCCACCACTTCACGGGTAGGTTATGGGGACCTCCTAGGCATGATATTTGAAGGACTTTTTCGTTTTTATTCTTAACCTTTATTTCATGGTAAAATCACTGTTCCTTTAAAAACGGGGTTTTCTTTTTTAGTTTTTTTTCCTTGTTTCCTGTCCCCCAGGGCACTACCCGGACCCCCATACACCTTTTATGGCAAATATATTGCATATATGCCCTATTGGAGGGCACTCTAAAAATCGAACTTTCAAGTCCCATTGACTTGCATTGAGTTCGAATCGTGTTCGCGTTCAAATTCAAACTTTTGAAATTGTTTGTGTTCGAATTCGAACCGAAGACGGGGGAGTTCGGCCCATCCCTATTTACACGTTAAGCCTGAATTACAGTCTATTTTTAAGGAATCTGTACTGGAAGGAAACGGAGACATGGTGGAAGTCTTTTGCATCGAAACTTACAAAGGAAATATGAGGAAAAGGTTACATTTTAGAAATATGCTACAAGACCAAAACACTTAAACTGAAAAGGAGGATTGCATTGTACTCCAGACTGAAATTGTTGCACTTATGGGTCGCGTTTTAATCACAGGGGACTGTATATGGCCAGATTTTGGGCTTAACCCCTTTAGTGACCGGGCAGTTTTACAAAAATCCGTCCTTTAGTGCCCACTGCTGCTTTTATGTTTCTGCGCTGTTTGTGGTTAGGTCTAATTTTCCTCTTACTCAATTATGAAACTCACACATGTTATATACCAATGGACTTTATAAAGATAACATTATTTCCATCATATCCTATCCTATGTAATAAAACAGTTTAATGTCCGTTGCCATCAAGCGCTGAGTGCACATGCGCGACGGACATTACAAACTGGGTTTGCGAGCTGGCCGTTAAAACAATGCGCAATGACGAAAAAAATGCCGGTATGCACAAGCGAGGGGGAGGGAGCAGAGCCGTTGGAGAGGCGTGCACAGATCGCCTCTCCCTCTCTCACCCAGGGGCGGATCCAGAAACAGGTTTTGGGGGGGCATTCTACCAGTTTTGGCCAAGAGCTGGTGTTGGGTTTGCAGTGACAGGCAGATATATTGGCCCCTGGCTCACATGGATATATATTGCCCCAACTCACATGGATATATATATTGCCCCCAGGCAGATCATATGGATATATATATATATTGCCCCCAAGGCAGCTCACATGGATATATATATTGCCCCCAGGTAGCTCACATGGATATATATATTGCCCCCAGGCAGCTCACATGGATATATATATATTGCCCCAAAGCAGCTCACATGGATATAGATATTTGCCCCCAGGCAGCTCACATGGATTAGATATTTGCCCCCCGGCAGCTCACATGGATATATAACCCTGCAAACCTCACACACACACCCTTCAAACCACACATATACACACACCAAACCACACACACACACCAAAGTCCACACACACACCAAACCCCCCCACACACCAAACCCCCACACACACACACACCCTGTGAACTTCACACACACAACCTGCGAACCTCACACACACACCCTGCAAACCTCACACACACCCTGCGAACCTCACACACAGACACCCTCCAAACCTCACAAACACACCCTGCGAACCTCACTCACACACCCTGCAAATCTGACACACACACCCTGCGAACTTCACACACCCCCTGCGAACCTCACAAACACATCCTGCAAACCTCACACACACCCTGCAAACCTCACACACACACCCTGCAAACAACACACACACCATGCAAACCTCTCACCCACACCCCCTGCAAACCTCCCACACACACACCTTGCAAACCCCAGATACACACCCTGCAATCCACACACACACCCTGCAAACCTCACACACACCCTGCAAACCTCACACACCCACACACCCTTCAAACCTCCCACACACACCCTGCAAACCTCTCACACACACCCTGCAAACCACGCACACAAACACCCTGCAAACCACACAAACCCCCCGCAAACATCCCACACCCACACACCCTGCAAACCTCACACACCCACACCCTTCAAACCTCCCACACACGGCGGGGTTAATACAGCTGTTTCTGTGGCTTTTGTTGCGTATTCGGTAGGTGTTTGGCGGGTCTGTGGAGAGTGTTCCGTGTATTTGCGGCGAGTTTTCCCTACACTATGGGGGGTCCTGTGGTGCTTGCTGAATACACCGCAGGGTCGGTGAACTAGGATCTAAAATAAGTTAGAAAACCTAAAATATAACCAAAAAAATCCCAAAAATTTATAAACTAATACGAAATAAGAAATAACGCATAAAATGAAAAGCGAAGTGATCTGAAATACTGTCCATCCGAAAATACGAATTGCCCAAAATAACCACCCAAAAAGACCCCGGCTAAATAGTTTCATAAGTTTCTCCTGAGTTTAGAAATACCCAATTTTTACATGTTTTTGCTTATTAACTCATTCACTGCTGAGCCATTTCACCCCTGTGTGCTGAGCTTTTTTTAACCATTTTTTGCTCATCAAGCTTAAACTAGGGATGAGCCGAACACTCCCTGAGTTCGGTTCGGAGCCGAACCCGAACTTCCCAAATGTTCGTATCCGAACCCGAACTCAAACTCAATACAAGTCAATGGGGCTGAAAATTCGGTTTTTAGAGTGCCCTCCAAGAGGGCATATTTGCTAGATATTTGCCATAAAAGGTGTATGGGGGTCTGGGTAGTGCCCTGGGGGACAGGAAACAAGGTCAAAAAGTTTTTTAAAAAAACGTTTTTAAAGGGACAGTGAGTTTTCCATGAAATAAGGGTTAAAAATAAAAACAAAAAATTCCTTCAAATATCGTGCCTAGGAGGTCCCCATAACCTGCCCGTGAAGTGGCGGATTTCTAGGATATATAGAAACACTTAAAAACCAAAAGATGACATTTCAAATGACGGTAAATGCTTTTCCTTTAATCTATTCATAAACAACTGCTTGGGGCGGCAGTCTGTATGAAAAGAGGAGACATTTTCGGACACGCAGAAAAAGTTTACTGATTTTTTGGCGGTGAAAAGCAGGAGAATGACTGGAGAATGGAAAATTCTAGACCAAATAGCCGATTTGGAAAGTGAGATAAATGGGCGAATTTTTCTGGTTTGGCTATTTTGACCTAGAATTTTCTCTTCAGTCATTCTCCTGAGTTTCACCTTTCTCTGAATAACCCTGTCAGGGTTATTCAGAGAGCGGTGAAGAGCAGGAGAATGACTGGAGAATGGAAAATTCTAGGTCAAAATAGCCACTTTTTGACGGTCGCTGCGAAAAATGCGTTAGTCTGACCCTAGCCTTATCTCACTTTGCAATTCGGCTATTTGGTCCAGATTGTTCTCTTTTCCTGCCATTCTCCTGGTTTTCACCTTTCTCTGAACAACCCTGAGAGAGAGGTGAAAGCCAGGAGAACTGTCAGGAGACCAATTATGACCTAGAATTTTCACTTCTCCAGTTATTCTCCTGCTTTTCACCGCTCTCTGAATAACCCTGTGAATGTTTAATCCCGAGGTGAAAAATAACATTGCTTTAGATGTTATTTTGAATTTTTTTCAAACACCAGTTAAATGCAGCATATTAGGAAGTTTTAGGAGGGAATTCTCACATCTCAATCAAAAGCAGACACCACCCCCTTAGTACCTCAGTATAGTGTGCAATGTATCAAATTGATTACCAGACTAAAAACACCTGGTGTTATGCCCGTTTGTGAACAGTGGTCATTTAGAGTTGAGAATCTTTCCACATATACATTAGTTTTTAATTCAATATCTAATAAACCGTTGCTTATAATATTCTGCAGTAAAGAGTCTATTTATTTCTAGATTTTTTAAGCATTTTCTATACTTTTTTCAAAATTTCTTTTTTTTTTTTAACTCGAACCGAACACACCCAAAAAGTTCGAAGTTTGCGAACTTTTGAAATGCCAAAGTTCAGGTCGAACTCCGAACCGTCCAAACCCGAACAGCTCATCCCTAGCTTAAACGTGGTTTGAAATTATATTTTATTATACCACCAGACAAATTTAACAACAAAAAACACACTATTTTTATTATATATATTTTTTTATTTTTTTAACCCTTTCGATGCTGAAACACTTCACACCACTGTGCTGAGCTAATTTTTACCAGTTTCGCTCATCATGTTTAAACGTGTTTTGAAGCCTTATTTTAATATATGACCCAGACATGTTATATATCGTTCTTTCTGGCAGACTCCGCAGATTCATAATATATCATTATTATATGTATACGTTATGTCCTGTCTGTATATTATAACAAAAAATGCAATAAAATATGAATTTTCAAAAATTCACAAGGTGTAAAGTGTTTTTTTCACATTTTGACATGCGAGAGTTTACAGTTATATTTTCTATGAGTTGCACTTGTTAAAAAAAATTGTAATGGGGGACTTGTTACATTTTTTTGGGGAAAAAAAACGATTTTTAACAGACCCACCCAATACAAAAATTATTAGTGCCACATCATTGTTCACATTATAATTGAAATGGGAACAATATTGCTGCATTTACAAAACAAAACAAAAAAACTGTCTATTTTTTATTTATTTATTTATTTTTTAGATTTTCTTTTTTTTCCCTTAACTTTTACCATTATAATGTTTGGTATTGTTGGAAAGGCCATGCTCTGGCCGATCCAATGATACCACACTTTAACAGAACTTACAGACATTCATAATACACTAGGAGAGAAGTTAGAAAAAGAAGTCCTAGTGATTAAAAAACGGAAATATGAACGTGATGTAGAAGATTATAGGAGAGGTAATGTTCATAAATTATATGAGGAAAAAATAATGGATTCCAATTATACTGAGAGAAGGGTAACAACGTCTAATAATAATAAGTGGCCAGAGAGAAACCCAAGATGGGATAATAGAGGCAATGATAGGTACCATCATTGAAATAATTGGAGGAGTAATAATTACCAAAGATATGGAGATTCTCAATTAAGAAATAATGACACCCTTAGAGCTCCATATCAGAGGGTCCATCAAGATAATCATTCAGAGAGACAATCATACTATCGCCATAGAGAGAATGGAAGAGAACCATGCGATAGACCTCATAGGTCTAACCAGGATTTAGATAGACAACAAAATTATCACCAGAACTCGACCAATAAATGGTCACTTAATCTCACTCCAAAAAGGAGCGAAAGAGAGAAAGTAGACAGTGATATACCACTGTCTAATAGATTCACAGTTTTAAGCGAAAATCATGAGGAGGAGATTTTTTGGGAGGACCCCATAAACAAGAACAACAGACAAGGGGAGCACAGAGATTTGGATTTAAGACTAGAAAGAGGGGGAGGGCAAAAAAGACCATGGGAAAAACCAGAAGAGGTAAGAGAGCAGGAAAACAGCTACGGAAGAGGAAAGAGAGAAAGGAGATGATCCCTTTAAGAGGAATATTTAACTTAAGTGATAAAAATCTAACAAGAACAGAAATTAATGTCCTCAATAAAGGTCTTAAGTTCGCCCCCACCAATCCTGTGGATAAGTTCGGAGTGTATATTGATTTACAGAGGTTTAAGCGCAAACTCAGCTTGAAAAAATATTTTTGAAAAAAAACAAATAGAAAGGGAGATTTTGGTAAATAACACCTCCGCTGTGCATACCAATTTAAAAAACAAGTCAAATTTGAGATAAAGGTGTTTGAGAAATTAGTCATGAGGGATGTAGAAAAAATGTCTACAAAAATTAATCATTATAATCTGACTAAGGAAGAAAATTTAGCCCTTAAAAATTTACAAAAAGATTCGAATATAGTTATAAAACCCGCCGATAACGCGGCGGGACAGTGATTTTACCAAAAGAACAATATCAAGAGGAAGTTATGCGTATTTTAAATGATAACCAGACTTATTGTAAATTGAAGACCGATCCAGTTAAAGATATAAGACAAAAGATGGAACTCTTCCTCCAAGAGGGTCTAGATAGAGGTATTTTGAATAAAGCTGAGTTTGAATACCTAGCCATGAAATTTACTAGGACATCATACTTTTACATTCTTCTGAAAGTACACAAAAATCCGGTTAAACCTCCGGGCAGGCCGGTAGTAGCGGGCATAGAATCTATTACTAGACATTTATCAGAATACTAGGTGTAAAGCCTGCCCAGAGGGCAGTCTATTGATAAGTGTGGTGCTTATGAATGTTGGTGGAAAGGAAAACACAGCAGCGTCAAGAAAAGTTAAATATTTTTAGTGACTATTTTGAATAAACTACTCTGTGCTTGACTCTGCGCTCGGCTCTGTATATTGTGCTCGGCTCTGTGGCATTTATTCTGTTGTGCTCTACTCTGTGCTTGGCTCTGCGCTCGGCTCCGTATATTGTGCTCGGCTCTGTGGCGTTTATTCTGTTGTGCTCGGCTCTGTGGCGTTTATTCTGTTGTGCTCTACTCTGTGCTTGGCTCTGCGCTCGACTCTGTATATTTTGCTCGGCTCTGTGCTGGGCTCTGCGCATTGGCTCTGTGCTCTGCTCTGCGCCATCTATTGTGTTCTGTGCTCTGCGCCGTCTATTGTGTTCTGTGCTTGGTTCTGTGCTCTGCGCCGTCTATTGTGTTCTGTGCTTAGTTCTGTGCTCTGCTCTGCGCCGTCTATTGGGCTCTGTGCTTGGTTCTGTGCTCGACGCCGTCTATTGGGCTCTGTGCTCTGCGCCGTCTATTGGGCTCTGCGCCGTCTATTGGGTTCTGTGCTCTGCGCCGTCTATTGGGCTCTCTGCTCTGCGGCGTCTATTGGGCTCTCTGCTCTGTGGCGTTCAGGCGCTGGGCTCTGCGGCGCTCAGGTGCTGGGCTCTGCGGCGCTGGGCTCTGTGGCGCTCAGGCGCTGGGCTCTGTGGTGCTGGGCTCTGCGGCGCTGGGCTCTGCGGCACTCAGGCGCTGGGCTCTGCGGCGCTCAGGCGCTGGGCTCTGTGGCGCTCAGGCACTGGGCACTGCGGCGCTCGGCTCTGCGCTCAGGTGCTGGGCTCGGTGCTGGGCTCGGTGCTCAGCTCGATGCTGGGCTCTGGGCTCGGTGCTGGGCTCGGTGCTGTGCTCGGTGCTGTGCTCGGTGCTGAGCTCTGGGCTCGGTGCTGGGCTCTGGGCTCGGTGCTGGGCTCGGTGCTGGGCTCTGGGCTCGGTGCTGGGCTTGGCGCTGGGCACTGCGGTGCTCAGGCGCTGGGCTCTGCGGCGCTCAGGCGCTGGGCTCTGCGGTGCTCAGCCGCTGGGCTCTGTGGCGCTCAGGCGCTGGGCTCTGCGGCGCTCAGGCGCTGGGCTCGGTGCTTGGTGCTGGGCTCGGTGCTGGGCTCTGGGCTCGGTGCTGGGCTCTGGGCCCGGTGCTGGGCTCTGGGCTCAGTGCTGGGCTCGGTGCTGGGCTCTGGGCTCGGTGCTGGGTTCGGCGCTGGGCTCTGCGGCGCTCAGGCGCTGGGCTCTGCGGCGCTCAAGCACTGGGCTCTGCAGCGCTCAGCTCTGCGGCACTCAGGCGCTGGGCTCTGTGGCGCTCAGGCGCTGGGCTCTGCGCTCAGGCACTGGGCTCAGTGCTGGGCTCGGTGCTCGGCTCGGTGCTGGGCTCGGTGCTGGGCTCGGTGCTGGGCTCTTTGCTGGGCTCTGTGCTGGGCTCTGGGCTGGGCTCGGTGCTGGGTTTGGTGCTGTGCTCTGGGCTCGGTGCTGGGCTCTGTGCTGGGCTCGGTGCTGGGCTCTGGGCTCGGTGCTGGGCTCGGCGCTGGGTTCTACGGCGCTCAGGCGCTGGGCTCTGCGGCGCTCAGGTGCTGGGCTTTGTGGCGCTCAGGCACTGGGCTCTGCGGCGCTCAGGCGCTGGGCTCGGTGCTGGGCTCTGGGCTTGGTGCTGGGCTCTGGGCTGGGCTCGGTGCTGGGCTCTGGGCTGGGCTCGGTGCTGGGCTCTGGGCTGGGCTCGGCGCTTGGCGCTGCGGTGCTGGGCTCGGTGCTGGACTCGGTGCTGGGCTCTGGGCTCGGTGCTGGGCTCGGTGCTGGGCTCTGGGCTCGGTGCTGGGCTCGGTGCTGGGCTCTGGGCTCGGTGCTGGGCTCGGGGCTGGGCTCGGGGCTGGGCTCAGTGCTGGGCTCTGGGCTCGGTGCTGGGCTCAGTGCTGGGCTCTGGGCTCGGTGCCGTTTTCACGCCCTTCCAACATTTGTGGTCCTGCGGCGGGAGGCGCGTGGCAACCTCCGTAACAGGCTGTGGCGGTTGGATGCGCACGCAGCCGGGTGCGCGCGCCACCCGCCGCAGCACGCCCAAAGCATCCTACGGAGGTTGGATGCGCGCGCAGCCAACCTCCGTAGGACGCTTTGGGCGTGCTGCTGCGGGTGGCGCGCACGCACCCGGCTGCGCGCGCATCCAACCGCCACAGCACCCTGTGGGCTGCGCGCATGCGCAGTCCGTTTTTTGGTGACGGACACGCCGCAGCTTATTCTTTTATAGGATAGATGTGGATACTATCCTCCAATTTATCGTACGCACTATCCCGTCTTATCTAAAATATACTTTGAATATGCTGCAGATATTGGAAGATATAGTCTGGCAGGAAGGTGATGTTATGGTAACGTGTGACGTCAATTCGCTTTACAGCAACATACCCCATGAGTTGGGTTTGGCGAAACTGGAGGAAGAAATCTCCAAATCTAACCTATTAGGTAGCGACCAGATGTCCTTTACCTTGGAGAGTGTTAAGTTTATATTAAAAAATAATTACTTTAGATTTGAAGAGGATTTTTATATCCAACTAAGAGGTACTAAGATGGGCACTAGGTTTGCGCCCAGCTACGCCAACCTATATATGGCAGCATGGGAAACCCTGTTCATCTACGGTTCGCGTAGCTGGGCGCAAGGAACCATCCAGGCCTATAAAAGATTCATTGATGATATTTTTTTCATTTGGAGAGGGAAGGAGGAAGATTTATCAATATTCTTGGATAGCCTCAATAATGTGGAGTGGGGCATCAAGTTAGAGAACAACTGGAGCACACATAAGATAAATTTCCTTGATTTAGAAATTTATATAGAAAAAGATTGTATCAAATCTAAAACATTCTTTAAAGATGTAGATACGAACACCTACATTGATTACACCAGCTGCCACCATTCTACATGGTTTAGGGGTATCCCTAAGGGACAATTTATCCGTGTCATGGAGCTGATGTAACGCTCCATGCTTCAAACCCCAAGAGACTTTATGTTCATTTTTATCGTATGTTTTTGAATATATTTTACATCGTTTGGTTTTAGTTTAATTTAGTTTAGTGTAAAATGGCATAGCTTTGGTTTTAAAAATACTTATATTCCTGTAGGTAAATGTGTTTTTGTGTAAACAGTAAACAAGCTTTACTGCTGTGTAATTTATGCACCAGGGTTTTTCCCTTTATCTAGCTGCATGTTTAATTCAAGGAATCTCTGATAGTGTGTGTTTAATCTGATGTGTTAGAACAATGGATATACAAATGTTGTGTGAGCTGAAAGGCTAAAGAATCTAAAGAATGTTTATTGTAAATAACTGACTTAATGGTATTAGTATGGGTATGCAAATTATGACTGTTGGACTTCAGCATAAATGGTGGCGTTTGTTTTATTAAAAAGTCAGAGAACTCTCAGAGCTCAGAGAGAGAGGATCCTGTTTTAAAGCATACAGCTGCACCTGGTGTCTTTATTTCAGCGACGCTACACTCCACACTCACCCTCAGAAGGCAGAGAGCGGCCTTCTGGAGATTCCTAACGGCTCCAGGGCAGAGGAACAGAAGCAGGCAGGTCAAGCCGCTCGAGGCGCTGAGGACAGCGCTCCCAGTAGCCGGGCTGACCGCAACGAAGGGGTGTCTGGAGAGCCAGGACAGACGGAAGGGAACGGTTCCTTCACAATCAGCTTGAGGCGTAATTTTACTGATACAAGAGTTTTTAAAGAACAGGCCGAAAATATGAAAAAAGACTTTGTGGAAAAGGGGTACGAAGAGATAGACTTGGACAGTACCATCTCCGATATTATGTTGAAAGAATGGAATGACCTATTAAGGTATAAACCTAGAACCCAGAAGGAAGAGGGAGAAGTTCGGTTTATCTGTGATTTTAACGATAAGGCTAACAATATCAAAAAAATATTCAACAAACATTGGCATGTTTTGTTGAATGATGGTGATCTTAGACAACACATAGGAGCGACACCAAAAATAATTTTTAGAGGAACCAAAAATGTTAAATACAGTTTAGTGCATAGCAAAACTAGTAAGAAGGATATCTCAAAAAAATTCTTCGGTTTGAAGGAAGGTTTTTATCAATGCGGACTATGCCTAGCCTGTAAATCTACGGGCAATAGGAAGAAACATATGGGTTCTTATTGCAATCAAAAACAGAATAGAATAGTGGAAATAAGGGTGTATTAAATTGCTGCTCTAAAAATGTAATTTACATGCTGGAATGCCCCTGTGGCCTGAGATACATAGGTCAAACAAAACGGGCCTTGAATCTATACTATAAAAGAGTAAGCCTTCAAGTGTCCGTCGCCAAAAGCAGTCTGCGCATGCGTGACGGACATTTGAAAGTGGCCGTTAAAACAAACAGGTAGCTGCGCGTGCCGGCCGCCTGCAAAAAAAAAAAAAAAAATCGGCACGAGCCGCGCGCAGCTACCCGTGTGTTTAAACGGCGCAAGCCCCGATCCTCCAGCGGTGACTTCCTCCGGCTGTCGCGGCCTGCTCGGCGGGCATCCAGGCTCAGGCGAGCCCCCGGCTTGGTTTGGGCCTAAAGGCCCAGCCGAGCCGGGGACTCGCCTAAGCCTAGAGGCCGGCCGAGCAGCCAGCGACAGCCGGAGGACGGTCACCGCTGGAGCTCCGGGCCGAAGTTCACAAAACATACTCCCCTAAATCGGCCCTGAGCTCCAGCGGTGACCTCCTCCGGCCGAGCAGGCTGCTAGGCCGGCCTCCAGGCTCAGGCGAGCCCCCGGCTTGGCTTGGGCCTGCAGGCCCAGCCGAGCCGGGGACTCGCCTAAGCCTAGAGGCCGGCCGAGCAGCCAGCGACAGCCGGAGGACGGTCACCGCTGGAGCTCCGGGCCGAAGTTCACAAAACATACTCCCCTAAATCGGCCCTGAGCTCCAGCGGTGACCTCCTCCGGCCGAGCAGGCTGCTAGGCCGGCCTCCAGGCTCAGGCGAGCCCCCGGCTTGGCTTGGGCCTACAGGCCCAGCCGAGCCGGGGACTCGCCTAAGCCTAGAGGTCGGCCGAGCAGGGTCACCGCTGGAGCTCAGGGCCGATGTTGCCTACACATACTCCCCTACATTGACCCTGAGCTCCAGCGGTGACTTCCTCCTGGCGAGCAGGCTGCTAGG
Organism: Leptobrachium leishanense; assembly: GCA_009667805.1. Taxonomy (NCBI): domain Eukaryota; kingdom Metazoa; phylum Chordata; class Amphibia; order Anura; family Megophryidae; genus Leptobrachium; species Leptobrachium leishanense. Next base: position 557,147,210 of record CM019063.1, read on the forward strand.
CCGGCCTCCAGGCTCAGGCGAGCCCCCGGCTTGGCTTGGGCCTACAGGCCCAGCCGAGCCAGGGACTCGCCTAAGCCTGGAGGCCGGCCTAGCAGCCTGCGACAGCCAGAGGACAGCCACCGGTGGAGCTCCGGGCCAATGTAAGAGGATGTTGCCTACACATACTCACCGACATCGGCCCTTAGCTCCTCCAGCGATGGCGGTCCCGCTTCCAGCGTCCTCTCTGTCTCCGTTGGACGCCGGTATGACGTCACGAAAGCCTTTGACCCCGGGTCAAAATGCCGGGGTCAAAGGCTTTCGTTACATCATGCCGGCGACCAACAAAGAGAGAGAGGACGCTGGAAGCGGGACTGCCATCGCTGGAGGAGCTAAGGGCCGATGTCGGTGAGTATGTGTAGGCAACATCCCCCTACATTGGCCCGGAGCTCCAGTGGTGGCTGTCCTCTGGCTGTCGCAGGCAACTCGGCCGGCCTCCAGGCTTAGGCGAGCCCCCGGCTCGGCTGGGCCTGTAGGCCCAAGCCAAGCCGGGGGCTCGCCTGAGCCTGGAGGCCGGCCGAGCAGCCTGCGACAGCCGGAGGACAGTCACCGCTGGAGCTCAGGGCTAATGTAGGTGAGTATGTGCTCTCCACACCCACCCTGCTTGCTCGGCCGGTATCCAAGGTTAGGCGAGCCCCCGGCTTGGCGTTGGCCTAGAGGCCCAGCCGAGCCGGGGACTCGCTTGAGCCTGGAGGACGCCCGAGCATGCAACTCGACCGGCCTCCATGCTCAGGCAAGTCCCCGGCTCGACAGGTCCTCTAGGCCCAAGCCAAGCCGGGGGCTCACCTAAGCTTGGTAACCGGCCGAGCAAGCAGGGTGGGTGTGGAGAGCATATACTCACCTACATTGGCCTCGAGTCCTCCACCGGTCCACACATACTCACCGACATCGGCCCTTAGCTCCTCCAGCGATGGCGGTCCCGCTTCCAGCATCCTCTCTCTCTTCGTTGGTCGCCGGTATGACGTCACGAAAGCCTTTGACCCCGGGTCAAAATGCCAGGGTCAAAGGCTTTCGTTACATCATGCCGGCGACCAACGAAGAGAGAGAGGAAGCGGGACCGCCATCGCTGGAGGAGCTAAGGGCCGATGTCGGTGAGTATGTGTAGGCAACATCCCCCTACATTGGCCCGGAGCTCCAGCGGTGGCTGTCGCAGGCAACTCGGCCGGCCTCCAGGCTTAGGCGAGCCTCCGGCTCGGCTGGGCCTGTAGGCCCAAGCCAAGCCGGGGGCTCGCCTGAGCCTCGAGGCCGGCCGAGCAGCCTGCGACAGCCGGAGGACAGTCACCGCTGGAGCTCCGGGCCGAAGTTGCCAAAACATACTCCCCTACATTGGCCCTGAGCTCCAGCGGTGACTTCCTCCGGCTGTCGCTGGCTGCTAGGCCGGCCTCCAGGCTCAGGCGAGCCCCCGGCTTGGCTTGGGCCTACAGGCCCAGCCGAGCCGGGGACTCGCCTAAGCCTAGAGGCCGGCCGAGCAGCCAGCGACAGCCGGAGGACGGTCACCGCTGGAGCTCAGGGCCAATGTAGGAGGATGTTGCCTACACATACTCACCTACATCGGCCCTTAGCTCCTCCAGCGATGGCGGTCCCGCTTCCAGCGTCCTCTCTGTCTCCGTTTGTCGTCGGTATGACGTCACGAAAGCCTTTGACCCTGGGTCAAAGGCTTTTGTGATGTCATACCGGTGACCAACAGAGAGAGGACACTGGAAGCGGGACTGCCATCGCTGGAGGGCCGATGTAGGTGAGTATGTGCTCTCCACCCTGCTTGCTCGGCCGGTATCCAAGCTTAGGCGAGCCCCCGGCTTGGCCTTGGCTTAGAGGCCCAGCCGAGCCGGGGACTCACCTAAGCATGGAGGCCGGCCGAATTGCCTGCTCGGGCGTCCTCCAGGCTCAGGCGAGTCCACGGCTCGGCTGGGCCTCTAGGCCCAAGCCAAGCCGGGGGCTCGCCTGAGCCTGGATGCCGGCCATACACACACACACTGTAAAAAACATATATGTGTGTATATATATCAACCTGGGGTTACAGTGTGTGTGTGTGTATAATATATATTATATATATATATGTATATATATATATATATATATGGACTGCGCATGCGCGCAGCCCACGGGGTGCTGTGGCGGTTGGATGCGCGCGCAGCCGGGTGCGCGCGCGCCACCTGCCGCAGCACGCCCAAAGCGTCCTACGGAGGTTTGCTGCGCGCGCATCCAACCTCCGTTAGACGCTTTTTGCGTGCTGTGGCAGGTTGCGCGCGCGCATCCAACCGCAACAGCCTGAGCGCAGAGCCCAGCGCCTGAGCGCAGAGCCCAGCGCCTGAGCCCAGCGCCTGAGCGCAGAGCCCAGCGCCTGAGCGCAGAGCCCAGCGCCTGAGCCCAGCGCCTGAGCGCAGAGCCCAGCGCCTGAGCGCAGAGCCCAGCGCCTGAGCCCAGCGCCTGAGTGCAGAGCCCAGCGCCTGAGCCCAGCGCCTGAGCGCAGAGCCCAGCGCCTGAGCGCAGAGCCCAGCGCCTGAGCCCAGCGCCTGAGCGCAGCGCCTGAGCACAGAGCCCAGCGCCTGAGCCCAGCGCCTGAGCCCAGCGCCTGAGCCCAGCGCCTGAGCGCAGAGCCCAGCGCCTGAGCGCAGAGCCCAGCGCCTGAGCGCAGAGCAGAGCGCCTGAGCCCAGTACCTGAACACAGCCCAGCACCGAGTGCAGAGCACAGAGCAGAGCGCCAAGCAGAGCACAATAGATGGCACAGAGCAGAGCACAACCCATTAAAGGCACAGAGCCGAGCACAATAAACGCCACAGAGCCGAGCACAATAAACGCCACAGAGCCGAGCACAATAAACGCCACAGAGCCGAGCACAATAAACTCCACTGAGCCGAGCACAGTACAATAGACGGCACAGAGCCGAGCACAATAAACGCCACAGAGCCGAGCACAATAAACGCCACAGAGCCGAGCACAATAAACGCCACAGAGCCGAGCACAAAAAAATGCCACAAAGCACAGCACAATAAACGGCGCCGAGCACAATAAAAAGCAGAGCACAATATACGGCACGGAGCAGAGCACAGAGCCGATGTGCAGAGCCCAGCACAGAGCCGAGCAAAACAGAATAAACGCCACAGAGCCGAGCACAATAAACGCCACAGAGCCGAGCACAATAAACGCCACAGAGCCGAGCACAATAAACGCCACAGAGCCAAGCACAGCACAATAGACGCCACAGAGCCAAGCACAATAAATGGCACAGTGCCGAGCACAACACAATATACGGCACAGAGCATAGCACAATAAACGGCACAGCCAATCACAGCACAATAAACGGCGCCAAGCACAGAACCAAGCACAACACAATAAACGGCGCAGAGCACAATAAAAGCAGAGCACAATATACGGCACGGAGCAGAGCACAGAGCCGATGTGCAGAGCCCAGCACAGAGCCGAGCAAAACAGAATAAACGCCACAGAGCCAAGCACAATAAACTCCACAGAGCCGAGCACGATAAACTCCACAGAGCCGAGCACAATAAACTCCACAGAGCCGAGCACAATAAACACCACAGAGCCGAGCACAATAAACTCCACAGAGCACAGCACAATAAACGCCACAGAGCCGAGCACAGTACAATAGACGGCACAGAGCCGAGCACAACAGAATAAACGGCACAGAGCCGAGCACAGAGCCAAACACAGCACAATAAATGGCACCGAACCAAGCACAACGCACCACACTTATCAATAGACTGCCCTCTGGGCAGGCTTTACACCTAGTGTTAGAATAAATGAACATGCTAGAAATATTAGAAACGAATTTGAGAAACACTCTGTTTCTCTACATTTTAAGACGCATCATAGCAGTTCTCCCATGGGTTTAAAATTCTGGATAATTAAACAGGTCAAAAAGGTAGAAATTGAAGAGGATATTATTAAAAAATTGGGAAGAGAGGAGATGAGATCAATTTTTGAAAATGGTACATTGACCCTGAGTGGCCTGAACGATGATTTTGAGATTGTACATTTCTTGTAAAGATCTTCTTCCATTCTATTTTATTGAGGTTATCCATTTAGGTGAGATACCCTGTATCAGTACACATAATAAATATCTACATAATGGTTTTTTTTTATTATTGTGATTGGATAAGTAATATGTATCACAATAATTAATTGTATCTAGAATTACACATAAAATTTCATCTAATCAGCATTTTAGTAACTACACTAATATATGTGCAATAGGTTTTAGTCAACAATTTAGTTGTAGATATAGGTGAGATTCTATATTGTGACACAGCCAACAACAGCACTTTAAACGAGGCACATAAAATTTATCACAATTATTAATTAGATCTTAATTGGTCTTATTTATACACATTAGAAATAGCAACATGAAATTAGCACTTTATTAATTATATTACACTAGTATACATATTATGTATATAGGAGAATTTGATAAGTATTGTTCGACACAACAAATAATTGCACATTAAATGAGGCACTTTAGAATTATCACTTTAAATGAAACAAGATTTGAGATACTGTCGGTTTTTTAGAACCAGCAGAATCTATGTTCAATATTTAATATACTGAGATAGGAACATATAGATTTAAACAGCACTTTATTAATATAATCACATTATACTAATATATAAAAGGTTTTGGTTTATGACATAGTTTGAAAGAGTTGATAATAGCACTTTAAACACAGCACTTTAAAATTATCATTGCTAACAGAATTAGACTATTATTACACTGTTGATATTAAGCAATATATATGTAGGATTTTAATAAGATTGTTTAATATTAATAATTTTGCACAAACACTCAAAACCAGCACTTTATTTATTTATTTTAACTACCAAAGATAATTGGCGAGATTTTTTAGAAGAAATAGAAGAATTCCTAAATAGGATTTAATGTTATGGTTCACTAAATAGGTGTATCCCACATTTTTATATGGGAGAGTATATATTGGTCTTTATCCATAGTTACATCTTTATTATTCCTCCATGGGATAGAGTTGGGGAAGATCTAATGGATTTAAAAATCTGTGTCCTAATTAGCTTTTCTTGGTTTATTCCTGTTTGAGAGTTATTGTGCATCAATCCAAAGGGAAAATCAAAGTACTGGCATCTGCATGAAGATTTAGAGTAGGGACCTGCGAATATTCGAAATTCGATTCGAAATCGAATCGCTGGTCTTATTCGATTCGGATTCGATTTTGAGGCATGATTCGAAAATTTATCGAATCTCTCCGATCGCACGCAGAGCGCGCCTTCCAGACGTGCAGCACATGGCTGCACGTGGTTGGGAAGGAACGGCACGCTCTTAGGCGCCGCCCACCTCAAGTTCCCTTCACAGTGGAGGCTGCGGTGGACTGGAAGGCAGCTGCGGTTGGAGGGAGCTCCTGCAGTGAACAAAGTCAACAAACTACAGTCTCTGGACGTTCTGGACGTGATCCGTGATCGGAGAAGGAGAGAGAGAGCTGCAAGGCAAGCAGGCTGAGTCTGTTCTCTGTTGGTGGTGAGTAGTGGTAAAAATAAGTATAGATTTCCCTGGCCTGTGAATGTGAAAATGGTGTCACACGTAGCCAGAAGATGGCCGTCGGGGGGGGGGGGGGGGGGGGGCATCCATTCCAGGGGGTCATTCACTGCTGTCTGCTGCTCTGTGGGAGATAATTATGGGGGTCACTCATTGCTGTCTGCTGCTCTGAGATAATTATGGGGTCACTCACTGCTGTCTGATGCTGTTTGGGAGATAATTATGGGGTCACTCATTGCTGTCTGCTGCTCTGTGTGGGAGATAATTATGGGGGTCACTCATTGCTGTCTGCTGCTCTGTGAGATAATTATGGGGGTCACTCACTGCTGTCTGATGCTGTTTGGGAGATAATTATGGGGTCACTCATTGCTGTCTGCTGCTCTGTGTGGGAGATAATTATGGGGGTCACTCATTGCTGTCTGCTGCTCTGTGTGGGAGATAATTATGGGGGTCACTCATTGCTGTCTGCTGCTCTGTGAGATAATTATGGGGGTCACTCACTGCTGTCTGCTGCTCTGTGTGGGAGATAATTATGGGGGTCACTCATTGCTGTCTGCTGCTCTTTGAGAAAATTATGGGGGTCACTCACTGCTGTCTGCTGCTCTGTTTGGGAGATAATTATGGGGGTCACTCATTGCTGTCTGCTGCTCTGTGGGAGATAATTATGGGGGTCACTCACTGCTGTCTGCTGCTCTGTGTGGGAGATAAGTATGGGGGTCAATCACTGCTGTCTGCTGCTCTGTGTGGGAGATAATTAATTATAGGGGGGCTGCTCTATTGGAGATAATTAATTATAGGGGGGCTGCTCTATGGGAGATAATTATAGGGGGGGCTGCCGCTGCTCTGTGTGGGGAGATAATTAATTTGAAGTGAAACATAGTGAAAGGAACACTGTCTTGAATCACACAGATATACAAGCTCCAAAAATATAACACCTCCTTATTTCCCATTAATAAAACCACATTTTTTTGTAATCAATTTAATTATTTTTTTTGTAGACCAATCTGATAAAAAAAAAAACAAAGTCATTCATCTTCAGCAAGACTGACCTGTGAGAGTGACGTCTCTCTCACACTGTCACACACGGTTCACAGAGGAGGCTGAGGTGAGGTCGGGACTCGGGAGTCGACTAGACGACGGGCGCAGTCGGTCCGTGCGAAGAGGACGACGGTGACGTGTTCGTAGGACAGAGGAGCAATTGGCAGGCTGACGCCTGAGCCAAGTTGGGATGGTGATTGGTGAGTATATATAATATTTAATTATCAGTATCCCTGTCACCGCCACGTTTATATTGTGCGTCTTTTGCAGGACGCCAGGTGATGGAATCAATGGATCTAGTCATTGATTCATTCATAGTCACCAGAAGATGAGAATGGCTGTGCGGACTGGAGGGTGGGGGTGGGCCAGGGGCTTAAAAGTAATTCTGCAATATGTAACTAGTATGACTATGATGAACTTACTACTAGTATGATTAATTTATATGTTATTATTATTATACTGCAACAAGAGAAATTAATTATATGGGGGCCTGCTCTGTGTGGGAAATAATAAATTATATGGGGGCCTGCTGGCTGCTCTGTGAGACTTGGGAGATCAATTATATGTGAAATGAATGTGAAGAATGTTGAAAGGAACATGCACAGATATACAAGCTCCAACTTAGAATATACCCCTTTATTTTCCCATTAATTAAGCCAACTTTTTTTTAAAATACAAATTTTTTATTTATTTTTGTAGACAAATCAATGATCAAATTCAAAATGTCATCTGTGAAAAATCATTTTGAAGTGAAGGAAGATTCCTTAACTTGCAAAGTATGCAAAAAAGCATTCTCATTGCAAGCTACTGGCACAACATCCCATCTTTGGTCTCACCTAGAAAGAAAGCATCCGTCCGTGTATCAACAGGCCAAGACCGATGATACAAAGAAGAAAACATTGGTGTCGGCAGTGGCACGACGTCATTCACTGCCAATGACAGAAGGCCGTGCTATGAAAAAACAGACTTGCATTTCAGCGTACAGTTTGTCACGGATCCCTCTGATTACCAGAAGTGTGGTCCCTTTACGCAGACCGCTCTCTACCCTTCCGATCCTTGAATGGTCGGCGAAACTAGAAGGACAATTAACCAGACAATAGATAGACAAGGGGTAACACCAGACAGAGGTATGGAATAGAGTATCGTCACGAATCCTTCTGACTACCAAGATATATATCTCTTTCTGTAGCTCCCTTTCTACTCTTCCGATCCTTGAATGGTCGGCAAAGCTATGTAGACAATGAAGCAGGTAACAGACAAAGAAAGGGAAATACCAGACAGGGGTACAGACCAGATCACAAGTCCTCCCTAGGACTTTAGTAATAGCAGAGGTAATCTGATGCGTGCTTAGGATGCCACATAGACTGACCTCAGTACCAACGTTAAGGGCAGAACCTAGAGCAGAGTAAATGCCAATACCAGGGGTCATACACAGGAGGGTTCGTTTGCCAATGCCAAGGGTCATACACAGGAGGGTTCGTTTGCCAATGCCAAGGGTCATACACAGGAGGGTTCGTTTGCCAATGCCAAGGGTCATACACAGGAGGGTTCGTTTGCCAATGCCAAGGGTTATACACAAGAGGGTTCGTTTGCCAATGCCAAGGGTCATACACAAGAGGATTCGTTTGCCAATGCCAAGGATCATACACAGGAGATAGCCAAAAATCACAAGAGCTCTGCGGGAGGTGAATACCACGTCAGGGCACCGGTGTATGGGAGAGACTGGGTTTTAAACCCGGCGGGTCCGCGTCACAGCGCCAGGCCCCGCCCCTCGGCGTCCCACGTGAGCGGGCCCGGAAGCGCTTACATTCGGCGCCTGGCCAGCGAGCAGCGAGGAAGCTGCTGCCAGGCGCCCCATCCCCTGAGCCACCGTGACAGAACCCCCCCCTCCAGGGGCGGCCACTGGACGACCCCCAGGGGCACGGGGATGCGCTAAATAGAAGGCCTTCACTAGCCTAGGAGCATGGACTTCCGCAGCCGGTACCCAAGAACGATCCTCCGGACCGTACCCCACCCAATCGACCAAATACTGCAAGGACCCCCTAGACAGCCTGGCACCCAGAATGGCCTGAACTTCGAATTCCTCCTCGCCCTCCACAGAGACAGGAGGCGGTGGAGCATGGACTTTGGTGTACCGGTTACATAACAGCGGCTTCAAAAGGTTCACATGGAATACATTGTGTATTTTAAAATGGGGGGGTAACGCCAAAGCATAGGAGACAGGGTTGAGTCGCCGTAGTATCTTATAGGGGCCGATATACCTAGGAGCCAACTTCATGGAAGGCACTAAGAGCTTGATGTTACGCGAAGACAGCCAAACCCTGTCCCCAACTTGATACACTGGTGCCTGCCTCCTGTGTCTGTCGGCCTTAGTTTTCTGGATGGCACTACTTTCCTCCAGTGCCCGTCTCACTCTCCCCCAAGTCTCTTTCAATGATGCCAGTTGTTTATCTAAAGCAGGAATCGTGGAATCAGGAAACGTATCGGGGAGCACGGGAGGATCAAAGCCATAAACAGTGAAGAAAGGAGAATGACCTGTGGATTCACTTACTGCGCTGTTAATAGCATATTCTGCCCACGGTAGCAGATCTGACCAGTTATCTTGTTGTTCTGAGATGAAGCACCTGAGATATTTCTCTACGTTTTGGTTTGCTCGTTCTGCTGCTCCGTTGGTCTGGGGGTGATAGGCCGAAGAGAAAGAGAGGTCTATCCCCACGTTCTTACAAAACCCTCTCCAGAATCCTGAGATGAATTGGGTCCCCCTATCAGAGACTATCTCCCGAGGGACACCGTGAATGCGGACCACATTGGCAATGAATATGGGCACCAGTTCAGCTGCCGAAGGTAGTTTCTGAAGAGGAACATAGTGACCCATCTTGGAAAATCGATCTATGATCGTAAGTATCACTGTATTCCCTCTTGACTCAGGTAACTCTACGATAAAATCCATGGCTACATGTGACCAGGGTCGTTCGGGGATCGGCAAAGGCTGGAGTAAGCCAATGGGTGCTGTTTTGGGACTTTTCTGCCTTGTGCACACTTCGCACACAGCAATGTAATCTTTGACATCTCGGCGCAATGTGGGCCACCAGAGGAGTTTACTGATACTAGACACAGTCTTGGTGATACCCATATGCCCGGAAGTTTTATTATCATGATAGATGTTAAGTACTTCCTCTCTTTCGTTCTCAGGTACAAAGAGTCTCGCAGGAGGTTTTCCCCCAGGAGCTGCGCCCTGGACGGTCTGCAACCTTTTCATTAGAGGAGACGAAACACTAATCGTGGTAGCGGCTATAATCCTCTCCTGGGGTACAATGGGATGCTGATCTTGGATATTATGTTCATAAGACTCATACTGTCTCGACAATGCGTCTGCTTTGATGTTTCTGGACCCAGGTCTATAGGTGAGTACGAAATTAAAACTTGAAAGAAACAATGACCATCTCGCTTGTCTGGAGTTTAAACGTTTGGCATCTCCAATGTACGTGAGATTCTTATGGTCGGTTATGATAACAATGGGGTCCTTAGACCCTTCTAATAAGTATCTCCATTCAGCCAAGGCCGCGATGACTGCTAACAATTCTCTATTTCCAATGTCATAGTTCTTCTCTGCCGGGGACAACTTCCGAGAATAGAAGCCGCATGGATGCAAGGGTTTGTCAGGAGCCTCCCTTTGGGACAAGACTGCACCAAGACCTAGTTCGGAGGCGTCAACTTCTAATTGGAAAGGCAGAGCCGGATCTGGATGCCGGAGAACAGGGGCAGTAGTAAAGGCTTGTTTTAGTGCCTCAAAGGCTTGAGTGGCTTGAGGTGTCCATTTCTGATTTCCCACCCCTTTCTTTGTCATAGCCGTGAGGGGGGCCACCAAGGCCGAAAAATCTTTAATGAACCTTCGGTAATAGTTCGTAAACCCCAGAAACCTCTGAATGGCTTTAAGTCCTTGGGGTAGAGGCCAGTCAAGAATAGCTGAGAGCTTCTTAGGATCCATTTGAAAACCCCCAGGAGTTATTATATAACCAAGGAATTGCACAGTTACTATGTCGAATAGACATTTTTCTAGCTTACAGTACAATCCAGCCTTCAATAGTTTTTTCAACACTTGTTTCACGTGGACATGATGAGTGTCCACATCAGGAGAGTATATCAGGATATCATCCAGATATACTATGACGAATTCTTGCAGAAAGTCCCTTAGAGTGTCATTTATAAGGTCCTGAAAGACGGCTGGCGCATTACACAACCCAAAAGGCATCACCAGGTATTCGTAATGCCCGCTACGTGTATTAAAAGCCGTTTTCCATTCGTCTCCCTTTTTAACCCTGACCAGGTTGTACGCTCCGCGTAAATCAAGCTTAGTATAGACACGAGCCCCTTTTAATCGGTCAAACAATTCTGTTATGAGAGGTATGGGATATTCATTTCTTATAGTGATCCTATTTAAACCCCTATAGTCGATGCAAGGTCGCAGATCTCCCTCTTTCTTGGAAACAAAAAAGAAACCTGCTCCTGCTGGAGAGGAGGACCGTCTAATGAATCCTCGTTCCAGATTCTCCCTTATATATTCCTCCATAATGTCGTTCTCCCTTTGTGACAAAGGGTATACGTGACCCCTAGGAGGCATCGTACCGGGGAGCAAGTCAATGGCACAGTCATATGGACGATGTGGTGGTAGGACCTCAGTCCTGGCTTTAGAGAACACCTCCTTTAATGCCAGGTAACATTCCGGAACCTCCGTGGACAAAGGAGGAGCTGTGGCAATATTGAGGCTACCAATCACATTAACTGTGCCTAGGCACTTAGACTGACAACTCTGACCCCAACATTTTATGTCTCTCTGGACCCAATCGACTACTGGGTTGTGCTCTGTTAGCCATGGAAACCCAAGGACGACAGGACATGAGGGTGATTCAATGATTTGAAATCTTATTGTCTCCTGGTGTAAAACTCCTACTTTCATACATACATCGACTGTATCGTGAGTGATATGTGGACATGCCAGGGGGTTACCATCTATGGCCTCCACCCTTAGAGGTCTTTCCCTGAGAACCAGTGGTATGAGGTTTTTGGCAGCAAAATTCTTATCCATAAAATTGCCTGAGGCCCCAGAGTCCAAAAACGCCTCAGTCTTGAGGTGAACCCCCTCCCAGGTTAGGGAGACCGGTAACAGAATCCTGGATTTTTTTTTTCATTATCCACAAAGGAGGCACACAGAGAACCGACAACCTGGGTGTCTCCTGTTCTGAATCCCACTCTGCTATGTTCAGCTCTGCCAACCCTGGGTCTCTGAGGACATTGAAGGCGGAAGTGATCTGCCCCTGCACAATAAAAGCAGAGCCCCTTTTCTCTTCTGTGAGCTTTTTCTGCTTCTGAAATACCTGTCCTCCCTATTTGCATGGGTTCAACGACCGGTAAATCTGTTTTTACATTCTCCGAACCACCTGATGTACTGGGGTGTCTGGGTAACGAGGGTAAAGGAGGCAAGACCCTTCTGGGTCTATCTCTGGGGTGTCTCCTTTCCCTGATTTGATCGTCCATGGCTATACAGAAATCTATCAGGTGGTCCAGACTTTCTGGTAATTTTAAGGGAGCCAGTTCAAACATAAAAGCCTCGTTCAAGCCTTCGGTAAAGGCTAAGGTTAAAACGTCGTTCGGCCAAAGTACTTCAGAAACCAAAGTCTTAAACTCTATGGCATAATCGGCGACCCTCTTATTACCTTGTTTGATGTGAAACAAGGACCTACCCGCATTGGTAGCCCTTCTAGAGGGATCAAAGGTACGTTTTAACTCAGAGGTAAAACCCTCATAGTCATAAATGATGGGTTTCTTATTTTCCCACAACGGCGTAGCCCACAATAAAGCTTTTTCTGTTAAATGATTAATCAGATATCCTACTTTGGCTTTATCAGACATACAAGAACCTGGATTGTTCTCAAACAAAATCTCGAGTTGAGTCAAAAACCCCCGACATAGGCTTGGTGTACCATCATAGCGTAGGGGTGCCTTCATACTAAGCCTATGTCCTTCAGGGGGACGGGACTGACCCTAGGTAACACTGGATCTGGAGGGTTTGTGATACCTGTATTGGACCGATTTAACAGGGTTTGCAGAGCGAGAGAAATCTGGTCCATCCTATGGTCTTGTTCCTCTTGTCTGGCTGCGATACGTGCCAGCTGGTTAGAGAGGTCTGCGGGATCCATTGGCCCTGACGTAATGTCACGGATCCTCTGATTACCAGAAGTGTGGTCCCTTTACGCAGACCGCTCTCTACCCTTCCGATCCTTGAATGGTCGGCGAAACTAGAAGGACAATTAACCAGACAATAGATAGACAAGGGGTAACACCAGACAGAGGTATGGAATAGAGTATCGTCACGAATCCTTCTGACTACCAAGATATATATCTCTTTCTGTAGCTCCCTTTCTACTCTTCCGATCCTTGAATGGTCGGCAAAGCTATGTAGACAATGAAGCAGGTAACAGACAAAGAAAGGGAAATACCAGACAGGGGTACAGACCAGATCACAAGTCCTCCCTAGGACTTTAGTAATAGCAGAGGTAATCTGATGCGTGCTTAGGATGCCACATAGACTGACCTCAGTACCAACGTTAAGGGCAGAACCTAGAGCAGAGTAAATGCCAATACCAGGGGTCATACACAGGAGGGTTCGTTTGCCAATGCCAAGGGTCATACACAGGAGGGTTCGTTTGCCAATGCCAAGGGTCATACACAGGAGGGTTCGTTTGCCAATGCCAAGGGTCATACACAGGAGGGTTCGTTTGCCAATGCCAAGGGTTATACACAAGAGGGTTCGTTTGCCAATGCCAAGGGTCATACACAAGAGGATTCGTTTGCCAATGCCAAGGATCATACACAGGAGATAGCCAAAAATCACAAGAGCTCTGCGGGAGGTGAATACCACGTCAGGGCACCGGTGTATGGGAGAGACTGGGTTTTAAACCCGGCGGGTCCGCGTCACAGCGCCAGGCCCCGCCCCTCGGCGTCCCACGTGAGCGGGCCCGGAAGTGATAAATTTGGATTTAAAGCAAACAAAACAAACTCCCTATAATAATTACCATTTATGAAATTTCAATAAACCTTTTCTAGTTTCTTCTCATATATCAAAGTTGAAAACTGGGCGCGGCGCATCACCATGATGAGAGACAACAAAATCAGCCACAAAGCAATGTAGCGTCAGTCCTGTCTGAAATATCCTTCCTTAGACAGGTCTTTTATTAGATTTCAAAGAACTTATAGCCAATCAGCATACAGATACATTTCTACGTCAGAGTTTAACCAACAGTGAGCCAAAAATTACTATATTGATTCAGAGATGGCTTTTTCTAGCATACACTTTTCACACACCCCTTCCTGCACACAAAGGAAATGGCTAAATTCCACAGGCTAACATCCTATGTAAGTAAAAGACTTGCAGGGTTTGACACTTATAATGGGGGGGGGGGGATTCACACTACCTATCATATTAAAATACCTTTCAATCGTCTCATTGATCACATATACAATCGTGATCACAAAAAGGGATGAAACAAACTAGACAATTAAACTAATTATACCTGGGGCCATAGTATCCTCGCCTAATACCTGTATGATATACGAAAAGGATTCCCCAAGGATGCCCTTTATGAGCATAAAATACACTTATCTATCTAGATTCACTCTTCCAGCGAACCACATTTGGAGCGTAGGCAAAAATACCTAATCTAGACATTAAATAACTATTTATTCCCATTTCCCAAAATATAATTCACCGAACAAGAAAAGTATAATAACTTGAATGTAAAAGTTAATTTATCTAATAAATCAACATGAGTCAGATCTATATCTGTGTGTTTTCCTATGTTCAGCTTCACTCCACAAAACGCATATACACCTGCATTCATACACACATTCAAGAAATACATTCTCATTTTCACAAATTAAATCCTTTCTCAAACTTATCTAGGGGATTAAATAAATAAAAAAAATAATATTCCATAATCTAATACCATAGTCCACAGTGCGAGATCAGGGTGTGGTCTTTTTTTTTTCAACATCCCAGCTTGAGACGCATAATCATTGAATGTCATTAGAGCTCCCACCATAGGGACTCCTGAACAAGCTGTCTCTTTGCGCTGGTTGCTTATTACCTGTGACCTTCGACCTTGACACAAAATGTCCATGATTCGTTCCATATGCAGTCATTGTGACTGTCAGGTTTCTTGATGATGTGATATGGTTTCAGCAACAATAAAGAAAAAATAAAAAGAAAAGAAAATATGGTATACCCCGCTAATCATCTACATCCATTCATTCATTGTCACTCTCAAATGCACGAAAACAATAAAAATGTTAATTTACACAAGAAAAGACACAGATAATAAATTTCAAAATGTCCCCGCGCGAAGCCTGTCGGCCTCACGCAATAAAAAAATATACTACTTCTGACTCATTGTTAGAGAAAAAATATATATATACGCAACTTTGGCTCAAAAGGGAAATAGCCGAAGTGCATATTCCACCCTTTTATTAAATATAATTGTTTTTTCCTTTTTTTTTGTAATTACTATCCTATTCAGTCTTGTTCGGTGTTGTGAAACAAACCTGGCGTTTATAAAACACACCAATCCTCAAATGAAATAAAAAATAAAATAAAAACCGCATTAATTTTATCGAATTAAAACTTCCCATTTACCACTATATATGTCATGAAACGTATTCATGCAAATGCATTAAATTATATGTTCCTAAAAACATTAATGAACTCTAATTTTAATTGGATGTGATCTTCAATAATCCTAAATGTGTCAGGGAATTTTGAACAATATTGATTGTAACTAAACAACAAAAATAACAAAATATAAAATAATAAAAGACACAAAATAATTATCACTTAGACGACATCAGAATATAAAAATACATTATCTTCTTTCTTTGTCTTCTGTCTTATTGGTTGAAAATAACAGTTTTGTAAAACTGACATGTCTTAAGTTGTATTTCCAAATCAATGATCTTCTACAAATAGCATGATTTATTGATGAGTTGTCGATAATCAGATTGTTTTATTGCCTGGTGTCTGATAATTCCTTATTATCCGGTTGATGTAACATTGCAATGTGAAATGATAATGTGTTTGAGTAAATTTCCTTCAATTCCAACATCTTTATCAATATTGGTATCGCATAATCTTCCATCTAGCTTGAGCAAAGTTGGCATGCATGGGTAATTTTCACCTAAAGTAAAAACTTGGGGAAAAAAAGTATTATTAACCTGTCAAAAACTTTAAAATTCATATGGTTAAAATACTTTTAAAATGGAGAAAAACAATGCAACACATTTTTTTGGACACAAAGAAAAGGAGTGGTCATGAGTGAGACAACACGGAGGAGAGGAGGGGTCATGAGAGAGACAACATGGAGGAGACTAGGAAAAGAATGTGAACTTCAATTCAAATAAAAAAACACAACAAAAATATCATGAACTGGGAAAGAAAGTATAGAAGGGCATGTTTAAAACTTGACGCGTTAATTAGCACAAAGTTCTCAGAGGAAACTCAGAGAAAAAGATTCTTAATAAACATCAATAATCTTTATTAAGGATATTGGTTAAAAACAAACATTCAAACGTGAGGTGTCTGTGCAGCTATTTTACAACCTGTTTTATTCCCTCCAAGAATATTCAATTTTAGGCAAAGTTATACGCTATTGCACTTCACACCCAAAAGACAAAAACATCAGACAGCAAAGAAAATAAAAAAAATAATACTAGACATCTGGCTACCACTGCAGAAAAAGAAAACAAATCAAACAATACTCAGATACCAAACTACAACCTTCCATCTCCCTTAGTCAACTAAAATAAAACCCAAAAAACCACCTTCTCTTATTTGAAATCTGCCTAAATTCCTTTGTACAGCGCTACTAAACCTGTAGGCGCTTTCCTTTAAACTTTCACTCAAATCCTTCAGCTTTATATCACTTCCTCCTCTTAGATTCCAAACAACTAAACATGAACCTACATATATATAAGTTACAAAACTGTAAATGATCTCAGTCAGCCATTTTGGCAAAACATATAACCTATATTTAAGGTGCGGTCAATCCCTTAGTGCTGGACTCAAACAAAGACCAGAGGAAAATAACCGACCACGCCTCTCTTGGAAAATGTACAACTTTGAGCCCATCACCTTGATACACTACTTTTTTATATATATCATACATCAATTTATAATCCATTTACAGTAAATAAAGCTCCCATAATTACTTTCTTCTGTTCCACTACTGTACGCACGCCGAAGCACTCAAACCGCGCCCAATTCCACAACAGTTACAGTTTTATAAAGCACTAACAGCTCCAGAATTCAACTGCTACTACAGTCTTTCAAGGCATTAAACACATGTCATTTGTATATCCTGTTCAATTATCCCAAATAGATACTCACAGAACAACAAAAATAACTACATATTCCATTATCCAACTTGCACTGCTAAAAGACTACTAGCATTCAAAGAAAAAAAATCCTTATACAAACACATAATAACATTATACATTACAAATAAAGAGTTTCTTTTCATTAAATAAAAAAAAGAACAAAGAGAAAAAATTAATGTATAAGAAAAAAAGTTAGCAGGCGCTTTTGAAAGTCACTGTAAAAGTAAAGCCCTATTGTCTTCTCCATTTCCTGTGCCCCTTCTTTTTTTTTTATACACGAGGCAAGGCAGTAATGACACAGAAACAAAGAAACCTGGTTTACGAGAAGCAGTCCCTATACATAAATTACATATAAAAAACATAATATCAAAACTACGAAATACAAAACATCAAAGATAAACACATACATTAATAGTTAGTAAAGACAAACATTTAAATAAGCAGACGCAATCAATGGCCATAAAAAATAAAAAATAAAACAAAAACAAACATGCAATCTGAAAGAAAAAAACAGTTAGCAAATCCTTTAGAATCAGCGCGCAAACACATGCAGCAAAAAAAATAAAAAAAAAAATGGCAGCAGCGCGCAAGAAAATAAAAATAAAAAATTAAGAGGAAAAAAACTGTCTCTCAATGGGAGATTAAATCAGTTGATATACAAGAAGAAAATCCAATCAGTTAAAAATAAAATTCTCACAATTACAAGATATGGACGACCCAGAAACACCAGAATTGAAGTACAAGATAGACACAGAACGGAGACAAAACAACTAGAAACATCTCGTTTCTTTTTTTATGAGTTCAATTTCCAGCAAATACAAATACTCAACACAGCGGGCGAGTTCAAACACACGTGAGGTCCTCAAACGATTTTCCTTTACTACAATACATAAAATGACAAAAAACAAATCAAGACAAAGAGTCCAACCTTGCACCAAAAAAAAAAAAAAAATTAAAAAAAAATCAACAAGCTCTGAACCATAGCTTTAACGTCAGGGAAAATAAACAAAAAACCAAACCTGGAGGCAAGTTCGCAAAATCTGAACAAGCAAATGTAAGGATATATTCAAATGTAAAGATACACTTAAATATAAATAACATCTGAATGGCAAATCCCACTTCAGACAACAACCTTTCAGGAAGCGCTTACATTCGGCGCCTGGCCAGCGAGCAGCGAGGAAGCTGCTGCCAGGCGCCCCATCCCCTGAGCCACCGTGACACAGTTTGACACTTGACGCGTCTACTAAAAAAAAGTATGATGCAGCAGTTTTGAAGTTTATTGTAGCAGATGGCCGGCCATTTGAGAGTGCAGCAGGAAGTGGATTTAAGAATTTGTGTTCAGTGTTAACTAGTGGCCGCTATCAACCGCCCCACCCAACCACACTGTCGCGTAAGCTTGATGACATGGCAAATAACTTGCACCAGAAGTTAGTGCAGTTCCTCAGGTCTGAAATTAATGACTGCCGACCATCCATCACGTTTGATCACTGGAAGGCTGACAATAAGTCAAATTATTTGGTGCTTACAATACATTACATATCCGAGTCATCGTGGGTAATGCAATCCCGTTGCTTATCTGTGGTCAACCTAGAGAATTTGGAAGCTGACCATACAGCGAGGAAAACTTCTGAAATAATTTCCAACGAGTTTGCTAAGCATGGATTTGGTGAAGAGAAAATCCTATTTGCCACAACAGACACAACAAACACAATGCCTTGTACTGCTAAAATCCTGGACATACAGTGGCATGGCTGTGCTGCTCACATTTTGCAGCTCACTATAAATGCAGCATTGGACGTTCAAAGAACAGTAAAAAATCTTATAGGCTGTTTGCATTACATTGCTGGGTTTTTTCACTCTTCAACTGTGGGACAAGCTGTATTGACAAAATATCAAGTCGATAAGGGCTTACCCGAATCCAAACCACCACTTGATGTTACAACACGTTTCAATAGTACATATCTGCTGATGGACTGGGTTTCTAGAAATTACGAGTCAATTTCTTTGGCCCTCGTCGATTGTGCAATGAACAAAAAGTGCGCACGAAGCCCTCCACAACCACTTTCAACGCAGTTGCAAGATACGCTGAAGAATGTTCTCCCATTACTCAAACCAACAGCAGAGGCTACAACAATTTTGAGTGCTGACACGCATGTAAGCGTTAGTTTGATTATACCATGTATTTCGGTTCTAAAAGAAGAGCTTGCCAGTGCCACTCTTGCTACGCCTGGCATTCAATGCTTTCGTAATGAGCTTTTACGTCAACTGAATACGCGATTTGATTTGTCCAAAGACTACCTATTAGCAGCCACTTTCATTGACCCCAGATTCAAAACTGTGTTATTCCCTGAACATCAAGTGACACAAGCAAAAGTTTACATAGAGAATATTGCACTGTCGACGTCTTCACCACCTTGGCCTACTACGAGCAATAGCTCCTCCAGTGCACCTGAATTCAATGCCCAGACGAGTGCCACCGATAGCGCCGTACAGTTTGAGTCAACTGTTGTCAACAAGTCCAGTCATAAAGGAAGCCTGCTTGATTCCGTGTTTAAAAAAGTAGACGATGCAAAGAAAGAAGAAGCCACCAGCACCTGGTCAACGGCTCAACAACTTGAAAGTGAAGTCAGTGCATATTTGAAGCAGCCCATAAGTGAACGTGATAGTGATCCGTTGCAGTATTGGAAGGAAAATAAAAGTATCCTACCACTGTTGTCTAGTGTGGCGCGCAACTTACTTGCTATACAAGCAACGAACTGTTCATCAGAAAGGGTTAATTCAGTTGGCGGACAAATAATAACAGATCTTCGCTACAACCTCTCGAGAACTAATGCAGAAACTCTGATTTGGGCTCGGAATAACAAAGATTTACTACTATTTTGACAAATATTGACATGTTAGTAAAGCAGGCACGTGCCGTCAGGGTAGGCAGGTGAGGCAGAGCCTCTCACACGGTCACCTGCCATTAAGCCAGCGTTAAAATAATAAAAGAAACTCAGCTCCTGCTCCACGCTCCCCCAATGTCGGCTTTGTCCTCTGTCAGTCTGCCTTTTCCTCTGTGTGCATTCTTTTACAGCCTATGCAATTTGCGTAGCGGTTGTATGCTTCCCCGCTATGCAAATCGCGTAGGCTGCTGCTGCCTGCTGCTCAGGAGGTCTGCAGCCACGCGTCTGTTCGAATAGGAACACACGCGCGCGCTGCCTACTTCCTGAGCACTGCTCAAATGTTAGTAAAGCAGGGACATGCCTTCAGGGTAGGCAGGTGAGGCAGAGCCTCACTCATGGTCACCTGCCATTAAGCCAGCGTTAAAATAATAAAATAAACTCAGCTCCTGCTCCACGCTCCCCCAATGTCGGCTTTGTCCTCTGTCAGTCTGCCTTTTCCTCTGTGCGCATTCTTTTACAGCCTATGCAATTTGCGTAGCGGTTGTATGCTTCCCCGCTATGCAAATCGCGTAGGCTGCTGCTGCCTGCTGCTCAGGAGGTCTGCAGCCACGCGTCTGTTCGAATAGGAACACACGCGCGCTGCCAACTTCCTGAGCGCTGCTGGAAAGGTCGTCAGAGCCTCAGACTCAGGCCCTGACAGACCAATGGAATAGCTTGGACCAATGGGAAAGCACCATTGGTCCAAGCCATTAAAAAAAAACACCTGCATTGAAGGCTGGCATCTGATTGACAGGAAGGGGCCCAGGCAGCTCCCCCTGCTTCCTCTAGTGGCAGATACAGACTTACAGAGTATGACAGGGGCACAGAAAAACTTTTTTTCTCTATCATTTTATTTTACAACTAAACACAAACCGCAGAAAGTTAGTTAATATATCTGTGTAAAGTGTGTATATCTAGCTCTGACCAGCCTCACCCATTGACCTCACCGCATGTCCCTCAAGTAAAGTAAAGTTAAAAAACTTATAGTGGAAGGTTAAATAAAGGCTATACAGCGGTTACAGCCCTACCTAGGCCTAATGTAACTTTGTAATTTAGTATGGTTATTAAAATCATTTCAATAAAGTTTGCAAAGTTGCAATAATTTAAGCTTGCATTTGAAGTTTTTATTTTACGTTTGATTTTTATGATGTGAAATACTTTGCTATAACCTACTAATGAAACAAATCTGTTAGATTGCAGCTGTAACGTCAGCTGAACCTGCATGCACAAACAAAGCATACCTATCCAGGCTGTATCGTACACAAAATGCTCGAAAGCGGCATTTTTCGTAATTTTTCGATTCGATTCGATATTCGATTCGAATTCGAAACTAACAGCCGATTTGATTCGAGATTCGATTCGAGCGAAAATTTATGATTCGCAGGTTCCTAATTTAGAGTGATATACGAGGTGGAACGCTAGTAACTTCTGGATTTTGGCGTGACACGCAAGATGGAACGCATATGACACTACAGCGCATGCGCAAGATGGCGGCTTCGGTCCCACCGCCGGAGATGCGGTTTTGGGGCAATGAATGCACGCTAATGAAGTAATTTGGAACATGTGGGGATTTTTAATTGTTAAATGGACAAACCATATAAGAGAGAGATCACAGTCCAGTCTGTAAACCAGCTGATGAAGCCAGCACGTCTGGCGAAACGCGTCCTGGTCTCCTGGCTGAGCCAGTAATTTTATTTATGTTTTAAATAAATATTTTAAATTTCAACTTTCCCCGCTGTTCTGGATTCCTAAAAGAGGTTGTTTGAGCTTTACCTATAAACAAGTCCTGAGGCGCATACACCTAGAGCTTGGTCTATAGCTCCAACTAATGTGAGTTGACTGGCTTTATTTATTTTATGCTATTTCATCTGTGGAAGACCTGCACAAGGAAGTTGTTTCGTTTTTCTTTTCATATCCATCCTATGCAAGTCCTACTACAATTTCTATAAGGTGTGGGTCACCTTTAGAAGCGGAGAAGTCAAGCACCCAAGAGCTTTGACCCACTCAGAGCCAGTGCTTGGGCTCTGTAATTTGTGAGTGGAACAGCATATAACTACTTATTTAATGTGTTAAAACCATCTGCACTATATACTGTTTATTTTCTTTCACATGCCCCATATGGATGTAATGAACTAAGGGAACCATCAGCTGCCAATTGGTGATTGTCTTCGCACCGCCAGATATGTACCATTATCTTTGTTATTTTCACTGGTTTGAGGGAGGCCACTAAAATTTCTGGTTCGCATTGGTTGGTTGGTGGTGGTACAACTTCGGGCACCTGTTCATTTTTTTTCTGTATTTGATCGTTGCTTATAATATTCTGCAGTAAAGAGTCTCTTTATTTCTAGATTTTTTTAGTATTTTTTTAAGCATTTTCTATACTTTTTTCAAAATTTCTTTTTTTTTTCGAACTCGAACCGAACACACCCAAAAAGTTTGAAGTTCGCGAACTTTCGAAATGCCAAAGTTCGGGCCGAACTCCGAACCGTCCAAACCCGAACAGCTCATCCCTAGCTTAAACGTGGTTTGAAATTATATTTTATTATACCCCCAGACAAATTTAAAAACAAAAAACACACTATTTTTATTTTATTATATTTAATTTTTTTATTTTTTTAACCCTTTCGCTGCTGAAACACTTCACACCTCTGTGCTGAGCTAATTTTTACCAGTTTCGCTCATAGAAACATAGAAAAATGTCGGCAGATAAGAACCTTTCGGCCCATCTAGTCTGCCCAATTACATGGATACTTTACCTGGATTTATCTTTTGTTTAGGATAGCCTTATGGCTATCCCATGCCTGCTTCAATTCAATTACTGTTTTGGCCTCTACCACTTCAACTGGAAGACTGTTCCATGTATCCACCACCCTCTCAGTAAAATAATGCTTTCTGATGTTACTTTTAAACCTTTGCCCCTCTAATCTAAGACTATGTCCTCTTGTTTTGCTACTTTGTTTCCTTTTAAATATACTCCCTTCCTCTACCTTGTGGATTCCCTTTACGTATTTAAATGTTTCTATCATATCTCCTCTGTCTCGTCTTTTTTCCAAGCTGTACATGTTAAGATCATTAAGCCTTTCCTGGTAACTTTTCTCCTTCAAGCCGTACACCATTTTAGTAGCCCTTCTCTGAACTCTCTCTAAGATGTATATATCCTTCTGGAGATACGGTCTCCAGTACTGCACACAGTACTACAAGTGAGGTCTCACCAGTGCTCTGTACAGTGGCATGAGCACTTCCCTTTTCCTACTGCTAATACCTCTCCCTACACAACCAAGCATTCTGCTAGCATTTTCTGCTGCTTTATTACATTGACTACTTACCCTTAGATCCTCTGCAATAATAACCCCTAAATCCCTTTCCTCAGATGTTGAGGTTAGGACTGTATCAAATATTCTATATTCAGCCCTTGGGTTTTTACGTCCCAGGTGCATTATCTTGCACTTATCCACGTTAAAACTCAATTGCCACAGCTCCGACCATTTTTTTAGTTTACCTAAATCATTTGTCATTTGGCTGATCCCTCCAGGAACGTCAACCCTGTTGCAAATCTTTGTGTCATCAGCAAAAAGACATACTTTCCATTAATACCTTCTGCAATATCACTAATAAAAATATTAAATAGAATGGGTCCAAGTACTGACCCCTGAGGTACCCCACTGGTAACAAGACCTTGCGCCGAATAAACTCCATTTACCACAACCCTCTGTTGCCTGTCACTCAGTCACTGCCTAATCCATTCAACAATATTGGAATCCAAGCTCAAAGATTGCAATTTATTGATAAGCCTTCTATGCAGAACAGTATCAAAAGCCTTACTGAAATCTAAATAAGCAATGTCTACTTCACCATCTGTGTCTATTATTTTTGTTACCCAATCAAAAAAATCAATAAGATTAGTTTGGCATGATCTCCCTGAGGTAAACCCATGTTGTTTCTGATCCTGTAATCTATGTGTTTTTAGATGTTCAACAATCCTTTCCTTTAACATGGTTTCCATTAATTTCCCTACTACTGACGTAAGACTAACTGGCCTATAGTTCCCAGATTCCTCCCTACTACCCTTCTTGTGAATGAGCACAACATTTGCTAATTTCCAGTCTTCTGGGACGACTCCCGTTAGCAAGGATTGGTTAAATAAATCTGTTAACGGTTTTACTATTACATCACTGAGCTCTTTTAATAATTTAGGGTGGATCCCATCAGGCCCCATTGACTTATTTGTCTTTACTTTAGACAGCTGCTGTAGAACCTCCTCCTCTGTAAACTGATATGTAAATGTCTCTTTAGTGTTCTCTCCTAACTGAGGTCCCTTTCCTTCCTTTTCTTCTGCAAAAATATTCATTGAGGCAGTCAGCGAGACTTTTATCCTCTTCTACATACCTTCCTTCCTTTGTTTTTAATCTAACTAATCCTTGTTTTACTTTTCTTTTCTCGTTTATGTATCTAAAAAATGTTTTGTCCCCCTTTTTTACTGACTGAGCTATTTTCTCTTCTGCGTGTGCTTTGGAAGCTCTTATAAATTGCTTTGCCTCTTTCTGCCTAATCTTATAGGTTTGCCTATCTTCTTCACTCTGAGTTGTTTTATAATTATTGAATGCTGTCTTTTTGTTCTTAACTATTTTGGCCACTTCTGCAGAGTACCACAGTGGTTTCTTCCCTTTTTTGTTTTTGCTAACAAGTCGAATGCAATTGCCTGTGGCCTTCAATAATGCTTCCTTTAAATAATCCCATTTCTCCTGGACTCCCTTTAAACTCCTCCAGTCTGATAATGACTCCTTCACACAAAGTCTCATTTTAGAAAAATCTGTTTTTTTAAAGTCTAAAACTTTTGTTTTTGTGTGGTGCGGCTCCATCCCTGTTCTTATATTAAACCATACTGACTGGTGATCACTAGATCCCAAATTTTCACCTACAACAACGTCCGATACCAAACCTCCATTTGTGAGTATTAAATCCAATATGGCCTCTTTACGGGTCGGCTCCTCAACTACTTGTGTTAGAGATAATCCCAGTAGGGAGTTTAGAATATTTGTACTCCTGGTGCACCCAGCTGTTTTGGTTTTCCAGTTCACATCAGGAAGATTAAAGTCCCCCATGATAATAACTTCCCCCTTCATTGCCATTTTGGCTATTTCCTCAAGCAGCAGATTATCTAGCTCTTCTACTTGTCCAGGGGGTCTATAGATCACACCTACACGAGCTACTGTATGATTGCCAAATGTTAGCGTAACCCAAACTGACTCTATGTTCACCTTGCTCACTTTTATTTGGTTCGTTTTTATGTTGTTTTTCACATACAGGGCCACTCCTCCTCCTTTCCTACCTTCTCTGTCTTTTCTATATAAAGAGTACCCCGGTATTGTTATGTCCCAGTTATTTTTCTCACTGAACCATGTCTCAGTAACCGCAACTAAATCTACTTTTTCAGCTGCCATCATTGCCTCCAGTTCATTGATTTTATTGACTAAACTGCGAGCATTTATAGACACGACTCTGAGCTTGTCATTTTTTTCCCTGCATGTTGCTTGCACCCTCCGATTTAGTTTTGGGGGACAATCAGACAGATTGTTTTTTACCCTTTTGTCCCCCCTCCTAGTTTAAATATTTCTTTGCGAAACCTTTGAACTTCTCACTGAGAACATATGTTCCCCTATGAGTAAGATGCAAACCATCTTTTTTATACAGTTCCTTTCTGCTCCAATTAGAGCTATCATGGGACACAAAGCCAAATCCTTGCTCTTGACACCATTCCGGAAGCCACAAATTAAATTCCCTATTGCGCATCTAACTATCCTGAATGCTATGCACAGGCAAAACTTCAGAGAATGACACAGTGGACGCAATCTGCTGTATTTCACCTCCAAGAACACAAAAATCTTCCTTAATCTCAGAAACCTCATTGCTAGCCAAGTCATTTGTCCCTAGATGGACTAGAACATCCACTTCCCCTTGCTGCTTTGTTTGTTTGACAATATTGAGAATACGTCTCTTGTCTCTACGAGCAGTAGCCCCAGGAAGACATCTCACCAAACCACTACTCTCCAGCTCAACAACTCTTATGATAGAATCACCCAGCAACAATTGTCTTCTATCATGTCCCACCTTTTCCTTATTGTTCTTGGTTGCAGTCCTGCATACCTTAGGCATAGGGGATGGTGGTTCCTCAACTATGGTGTCTGAGCCTACTTCTGTCTCACCACTACACTCTGAAAGTGCCTCAAAAGAATTAAGAAGAGCCACAGACTGTGGGATATGCCTTCTATCTACAACTCTAAA
This sequence comes from Leptobrachium leishanense, assembly GCA_009667805.1. Classification (NCBI taxonomy): domain Eukaryota; kingdom Metazoa; phylum Chordata; class Amphibia; order Anura; family Megophryidae; genus Leptobrachium; species Leptobrachium leishanense. The sequence goes on from CM019063.1 coordinate 557,173,432, forward strand.
TCTACCAGATCCTACAGTAGTCCATCTGCCACTCCTAGGAGGCCTCTGTGGCAGTGGCTTTGTCACATCTCACCACGTGCCCGCTCGACCCCATTCCCTCACATCTAATTCCTCCCCTCTCCTCCTCCCTCACCCCTGCTCTCACACACATCTTCAACCTATCTCTCTCCACTGGCTCCTTTCCATCCGCCTTCAAACACGCGCTAGTTACCCCTTTACTAAAGAAACCATCCCTAGACACCAACTCTCCATCCAACTACCGCCCTGTATCCCTGCTTCCCTTCACATCAAAGCTCTTAGAAAAACTAGTCTTCAACCGCCTCTCCCTCTTCCTGTCCTCCAATTCCCTACTTGACCCCCTGCAATCTGGCTTCCGTCCGCTACACTCAACTGAAACTGCCCTCACCAAAGTCACCAACGACCTCCTAACTGCTAAAAAACACGGCCACTATTCTATTCTCATCCTGCTTGACCTCTCGGCTGCTTTTGACACTGTTGACCACCCCCTCCTTCTACAGACCCTCAACTCTCTGGGTCTCGGTGACACTGCACTTGCTTGGGTTGACTCCTATTTATCCAACAGGTCCTTCTGTGTGTCCTTTGCTGGTAACTCCTCCTCTTCATTGCCTCTATCTGTTGGTGTACCTCAAGGCTCTGTCCTTGGTCCTCTGCTCTTTTCCATCTACACCTCCTCCCTGGGCAAAATCATCAACAGCTTTGGCTTTAATTACCACCTCTACGCTGATGACACTCAGATCTACCTCTCTACCCCTGATCTCTCTCCCCCTGTCCTTTCAAAAGTCAGTGACTGTTTATCTGGCATCTCCTCCTGGATGGCCTCCCACCACCTAAAGATCAACATGTCAAAGACTGAGCTCCTACTTATTCCTCCCTCTAATGCCTCCCCACCTCCTGACTTCTCTATCACGGTGGAGGGTATCACCATCTCCCCATCAAACCAAGTTCGCTGTCTTGGAGTTACACTGGACTCTGCTCTTTCCTTCATCCCCCACATCAAGTCTCTTTCCTCCTCCTGCCGATACCAACTGCGTAATATTTCCAGAATTCGGCCATTTCTTACCGCTGTCACCACAAAACAACTCATACACGCCCTGGTAATCTCCCGACTCGACTATTGCAATAATCTCTTATCTGGCCTCCCTCTGTCCCGCCTCTCCCCCCTACAATCCATCCTGAACGCCTCCGCCAGGCTAATTCACCTCACCCGCCGCTCTGTCTCTGCCGCTCCCCTCTGCGAGTCCCTTCACTGGCTCCCCATCCACTGCAGAATTAAGTTCAAAATCCTTATCCTTACCTACAAAACCCTCACTAACTCAGCGCCCCACTACCTGTCCTCACTAATCACCAAATACACCCCAGCCCGCTCCCTAAGGTCAAACAGTGACCTGCGCCTAGCTTCTCCCCGCATCACCTCTTCCCATGATAGACTGCAGGATTTCTCACGCGCAGCCCCCACTCTCTGGAACGCTCTCCCTTGTGCTGTCAGACTTTCCCCTAACTTCTCTTCCTTCAAACGCTCCCTGAAAACATTGCTATTTAGGGAAGCCTACCACCCAACTCACTGACGCAACCATCAATCACTCTCACCTTACAGTCCTCTCCTCCTGTTTCCAACCCCAACCCTCCTAGATTGTAAGTTCCTACGGGAATAGGGCCCTCATCTCCTCCTGTACTGTTTGTCAAATGTTGTTCAATGTATTGTAACCCTGTCTGTACTGTGCTTATTGTACAGCGCTGCGGAATATGCTGGCGCTTTATAAATTAATAATAATAATAATAATAATAACAGTCATAGCCATAGCCTGAGTTTGTGTAACAGATAATTTACAAATCTCAGACTTCAAACAGGCAATTTCCTACTGCAATAAAGAGAGCTGCCTACATATCAGGCACACTCCAAACCTCCAAAAATTGGATCTAAAAACAAATGCATGACAGCTCTTACACTGGACCAAGCCTGCCATTATAAAAGAATGGATTTAAACCAACAAATCTTACCTTTTTGTAGGTTTTCTACCTCCTGTCTAACCTCAGACTACCTCCAGAGTATCTCCAGAAGATCTCTAAGTGCTCACTTTGAAGGCTTCACACAAGCTCTTATTAGACAAGCTAATATTCCACAAGCTTTATATAGTCACCTAAGAACACCTCCCCCAGCAAGGCGTGGACAAGTTTAACAACCTTTGCAAATAGCACGCAATTGATTCCAATTGTATGCTAATCAGTAAGAGGAATGAGTCACCAGCCTAACCTAATTTACACACCAGACCTAACTTAAAACCTTAAGATGAAAAGAAAAGATCTGTTTGAAACGAAAATCAAAATCACCCACCAGAAGATCGCTAAGTGCTCACTTTGAAGATTTCACTTAGAAGGCTTCCCAAGCTCAATTAGACCAAGCTAATATTCCACAAGCTTTATATAGTCACCTAAGAACACCTAAGAACACCTCCCCCATCATGTTTAAACGTGTTTTGAAGCCTTATTTTAATATATGACCCAGACATGTTGTATATCGTTCTTTCTGGCAGACTCCGCAGATTCATAATATATCATTATTATATGTATACGTTATGTCCTGTCTGTATATTATAACAAAAAATGCAATAAAATATGAATTTTCAATAATTCACAAGGTGTAAAGTGTTTTTTTCACATTTTGACATGCGAGAGTTTACAGTTATATTTTCTATGAGTTGCACTTTTTAAAAAAATTAGTAATGGGGGACTTGTTACATTTTTTGGGGGGAAAAAACACGATTTTTAACAGACCCACCCAATACAAAAATCTTTAGTGCCGCATCATTGTTCACATTATAATTGAAATGGGAACAATATTGCTGCATTTACAAAACAAAACAAAAAAACTTTATTTTTTATTTATTTATTTATTTTTTAGATTTTCATTTTTTTCCCTTAACTTTTACCATTATAATGTTTGGTATTGTTGGAAAGGCCATGCTCTGGCCGATCCAATGATACCACACATTAACCCCTAGTTACCACAGATTGGGAGATAGGGGGTACATTGGAACCCCTATCTCCACCATTGGTGGCAGCTAGGGGTTAACGCCACAACTGACAACATCGCGCTATGCACAATAACGTCAGTCATCAGGGGGAGATCCTGGAAGCTTGGCCGACATCTTGGATGTCCAGGAGAGGATCGCTATCTGGTGCTTTTTGGCGCCGATTCGCGATCTGGCCCCCAAGGGGATAAAGCCAGCCACTGTTTGGAAGGGCAGGCTGTGCCCTTCCAAACGGTGCCTGATGTTCACCACTGCCCCTTATGGAAGGGGAGAGAGAGAGGTCCAAAGGACCTCTCCCCTCTATTTCGGGCACCTTCCCCGTACTCATCTATTGTCCCCGCTGAGGTCCCTGAGTGCTGGGCTGACATCCAAGGTGTCAGCCCGCACCGGGGGGGCGCAGCAATTAGCCAGAATCCTGGCCGATTGCTGCCTCCTGCGCTAGGACACGCTCAGCGCGCCCATAGTACAAGAGAACCACTTGGCTGGACGTGCTGAGCGCATCCTTAGCAGCAAAGTGCTTAATTTTATTTTATTTTGTTATTACACCACCATGGTAATGCTCTGGCTTTTCCAATGATACCAAACATGATCCTCTAGCTGGCTAAGACCCCCCTCCTATCTCCACTTGGCAACTAGGGGGTTAACTTGCCAACTGAGATCATCGCGCATATGGCGACGACGTCAGTGTTCGGGGGAGGCACACCGGGCTTGGCTGACATCCAAGATGTAAGCCACCTCTAGGAGAGGACCGTGATCCAATGACGATTGGCACCGAATCTCGTTTTGGCACCTAAGGGGTTAAAGAGGGGCACTTCTGGAAAGGGCAGACTGTGCTTGAGATATAGGTAGCTCTTTTTTAGCGAACCCTGTTCCTTTATTCGCCCACCATTAGGGTACTAGGTAGTGCTCCTATAGTGAGCCCTACAATCATATATATAAATATTTCTCTGTGGTCCACTGTATTTTATTTTATATCTAAATGTTAAAGTTTTAAGGTTTTCATTTGCAACTCCTTGTTCCTATGATACATTTGTATATTTTATTTCAGACCGTGAGAGCTGCAGGATGTGTCCTGAGACTGAATGGCCGGACAGGAGGAGAGTAACATGTATTCCCAAAATGTACGACTTTCTATCATTTGAAAAGGACACATTGACTCTGGTTTTTACTATAATCTCCATAATATTTTCATTTATTACTATTCTAATCTTGGCAATCTTTATTTTATTCCGAAGCACCCCAATTGTTCGAGCTAATAACCGGAACCTGAGTTTTCTCCTCCTGGTGTCCATCATGCTGAGCTTCCTCTGTGTGTTTCTGTTCCTTGGCCGCCCTGTGGATATAACCTGCATGCTGCGTCAGGCTGTGTTTGGAATTATTTTCTCTGTAGCTTTGTCCTCTGTTTTGGCCAAAACTATCACAGTTTGTATCGCATTTAAAACCACCAAACCGGGAAGTTTCTGGAGAAAATGGGTGGGAATGAATTTCTTCTTATATTGTTACAATTGTCTCCTCTATCCAATTCCTGATTAACGTTAGGGATGAGCTGTTCGGTTTGATCAGTTCGGAGTTCGATTCGAACTTTGGTCGTTCGAAAGTTCGCGAACTTCGAACTTTTTGGGTGTGTTCGGTTCCAGTTCGGAAAAAAAAAGGAAATTTTGAAAAAAGTATAAAAATTTGCTTAAAAAATACAAAAAAATCTAGAAATAAAGAGACTCTTTACTGCAGAATATTATAAGCAATGGTTTATTAGATATTGAATTAGAAACTAATGTGTACGGGCAAAGATTCTCACCTCTAAATGACCTGTGTTTTTCAAACGGCATAACAACAACAGGTGTTTTACTCTGGTCTAATGAATTTGATACATTTTATGTAGAATGAAGGTGTGGTGTCTGCTTCTGCTCTGAGTGAGAAGTGTTAATTTCCCTCCTAAAACTTCCTAATATGCTGCATTTAACTGCTGTGTGAAAAAATACAAAATTTCCTCATTGCCCGCTTTTAACATCTAAAGCAATGTTATTTTTTACCTCAGGATGAAACATTTACAGTGTTATTCAGAGAGCAGTGAAAAGCAGGAGAATAACTGGAGTAGTGAAAATTCTAGGTCAAAATGGCCAAACCAGAAAAATTCTCCCCTTTATCTCACTTTCCAAATCAGCTATTTTGACCTAGAATTTTCCATTCTCCAGTCATTCTCCTGCTTTTCACTGCTCTCTGAATAACCCTGACAGGGTTATTCAGAGAAAGGTGAAACTCAGGAGAATGACTGGAGAAGAGAAAATTCTAGGTCAAAATAGCCAAACCAGAAAAATTCTCCCATTTATCTCACTTTCCAAATCGGCTATTTGGTCTAGATTGTTCTATTCTCCTTCCAGTTCTCCTGGCTTTCACCTCTCTCTCAGGGTTGTTCAGAGAAAGGTGAAAACCAGGAGAATGGCAGGAAAGAGAACAATCTGGACCAAATAGCTGATTTGGAAAGTGAGATAAATGGGAGAATTTTGAACTAGAATTTTCACTTCTCAAGTCATTCTCCTGAGTTTCACCTTTCTCTGAATAACCCTGATAGTCATAAAACACAATCGGCCACAATACTCAGCCACTTTGGTTAGTCGAGACTCATGGGAAATGTAGTTGAAAAACAACTGGATGGCCAAGGTTGCTGCACCTCTGAATTATAAACATACAGGTTTATCAAAAGAGATCCGAATGGCTGGAGAAAGGTAACCGAACGCTGAAAATCAGCGTTCGGTTACCTTTCCTGGCCATTCGGCTATCCAGAGAGCAGGAATAAAATATTCCCGTTTTAATTCAATATCTAATAAACCGTTCATTATAAAATTCTGCAGTAAAAAGTCACTTTATTTATAGATTTTTTTTATGATATTTTTAGCATTTTCCTGGTGTTTTTTTTACTTATTTTTTCTGTAACAGCCCTTTTTATTATCATTCCCTGGCCCTCTTATGTAAATTTCAGAGATTTTCGCTCAGTAGTTTCTTTGCAAACAGTGTTTCACTTTTCAAACATTCAAGCAAACTGTTTTGCTAATTTATTCACTCCATTCGTCTGCGGTGTCGACTTTTTCCAGCAGCTTCGCTGCGTGTGATCGGCTCCTGCTCGGGTTTTTCCAGCGGGTTAATCTAGATGTTTTTGCGGGTTTTCGGTGTGCATTCTCTGGGTTTTGCCGTTAGTTTTCGGTGGGTTTGCGGCAAACTTTCCCTGCAATTCGGGGACCCTGTGGTGCTTGCTGAATACACCGCAGGGTCGCCGAACTGGGTATCGTTAAAACAAACCGAATTGAAGAGAACAAAAAGTCACCGAACGTGCATTGACTTTTCAATTCTCTTTGAATTACCCTGATTGTAATGATATATTTAGGCTGAATGTGTGAGAGTGTGTGCGTGTGTATGTATGCATAAGGGTGCGTGTGTGTGTATATATATATATAACATCATTTTTTTTCATGTGTTTGAGCTTTTGGTGCACACCCTAATGCAATAGGCTGCACACGCCTATGATGATGGCGCATCTGTGACTGTCTGTGAGCATGATGTGAGCTGGCCTGGGCAATATATATATATATGCATGATGAAAATTTGCAAAGGATAAGGCACGCAAAGTGAAATTTTGATGTGTCTGAAATTGAAACTTAAGTGACAACTCTTATTTTTTTCGTTAATTTATATTTGTTCAATACAGTTTATTTATATTTATTTTACCTTTACTATTGGTGCTTATCAAACTTTATTCTTAACTAAAAAGAAATTTAGCAGTTTCATGTTCTGTCGTTTTTTTGGGGGGGTGCAAGTAGCTGGTCCTGCCTAGGGCGCAAAATAGTCTAGCACCGGCCCTGACCGCATGGTGCACCCCTGCACTCTTCCACAATACCACAGAGGGGTTACGGTATGATGGTACTTGCTGGCCTGGCACCAAAGGCACAATATTTGGGTGCACTGCCACTGATGCCTGTATCAGATTCATATCCTCAGAGGGGTTACTGTGTGACGACACTGTTGCCGACTCTAAAGGCCCAATTTTAAAGCACCTATTGTTACTTTCATCCAAAGCCTGCATAAGTTTCACGATAATTTAGCCAAAAAATCACTAAACTTTTTCTGCGTGTCCGAAAATGTCTCCTCTTTTCATACAGGCTGCCGCCCCAAGCAGTTGTTTATGGATAGATTAAAGGAAAAGCATTTACCGTCATTTGAAATGTCATTTTTTGGTTTTTAAATATTTCTATATATCCTAGAAATCCGCCACTTCACGGGCAGGTTATGGGGACCTCCTAGGCACGATATTTGAAGGAATTTTTCGTTTTTATTTTTAACCCTTATTTCATGGAAAACTCACTGTCCCTTTAAAAATATCTTGCATATATGCCCTCTTGGAGGGTACTCTAAAAATCGAACTTTCAGCCACATTGACTTGTATTGAGTTCGAGTTCGAATTCGAACATTTGGAAAGTTCGAGTTCGAATGCGAACCGAACTCGGGGGTTTTCGGCTCATCCCTAATTAACATCATCTGGTTGTCAGTTTCTCCTCCTTTCCAGGAAAATAACATGCAGACATATCTAGGGGTCATCATCATCCAGTGTATACCGTTATCCAGGTAGACTCAGGCACTACCAAAGTATCTCAGGAAGGCAGCAGCACTTTTAGTTCAAACTTAAGAGACAAGCGCCACTCGTAGTTAACCCCCCTTTCTCATTCATCTAACACATAGTGCTTAGCGCTCGGAGTTTTGAATAACTTCTCCTGCTCCATTAGCAGGCACCAATGTACATCTGCTCCCCACTTTGGAACCTCAGCACACCACACCTTACTAAATAGCCACTATATTGTTTAGCTTAATACTCTTAAGAGTGCACACTGGCAATTCCCCTTTATATGGCACTATTAGTTTTACATATCACTCACTCTAGTGTATAACACTCCAATCTAAATCAATCTTACAGGTGGAACCTCGCTCTAGTGCATAGCACTCCAACCTAAATTAGCCTTACAGCTGGAACCTCGCTCTAGTGCATAGCACTCCAACTCAAATCAACCGTACAGCTGGAACCTCCAAAAGGACTATTTATAGGTAGAGCAGGACTGTGAAAACATTGGCAACTACTGAGGAAGCGGCTTCATACCGCGAAACGCGTTTAGATGCACTTTTTATATTGAAATTATTTTTTTTATCTTAATAAATTAATTAATCTTACATCTCCCTGCGTGCTGATCTTCACTTATGCTGCTACAATCCTGGATTGCTGCTGAGGAGCGGAAAGAAGGTGCTGGAGACTGTAAGGGGAACCTGGCATTCCTATAGCTGCCGGTTGCTGTTACATCTAGTGTCTGATCTTGAGACACCTGAAAAATGTGAGTCAATTCTCCCTAAAGGGGTTTATTCATATATCTACCTGACATACTGTGCAATATATATGTTTCTATTTTATTTGAGGGCTGGACCCCATCTAAATCGAGGGAACATTTTAAAGAACACCCCCACTGGCTGGAAGAAGCGCTTGTCTCACCACACTGTTTTTTTCATATGCCTCTCTTTGAGGAATTGGGATATTTCCTCTAGTGAGTGGAGACGAGCTGCTGATCTATCCCACCCTGGACTTCTGTATCGGTCCACAATAACATACTGAACTGTTTCATCACCACAATCCCTATCCCACTCATTATCACTACATTCAGTGAAATCCATTTCCGTTTCTCATAAGAAACCACTAGGTGGCGCCTGACATTCAGACTTTTGTGTATAGAGCCAAAGATGTGCCAAAGATTGTGAGTTCCTACGGGAATAGGTCCCTCATCTCCTCCTGTACTGTTTGTCAAATGTTGTTCAATGTATTGTAACCCTGTCTATACTGTGCTTATTGTACAGCGCTGCGGAATATGCTGGCGCTTTATAAATAAAGAATAATAAATAATAAAAATAATAATAATGTCAATGTCCCAATATTTCTGGACCTGACTGTATATGTATTTTTTTGAGCATTTATAAATTTATTAAATACACAGATGATATACAGTAAATAACAATCCACCGGGTGCAATTTTTCCCACTCGTTGTTGCTCAAACATTTCCCATGGCTTCAAATCGCGTTTAAACATGAGCAAAAGCGGTAAAAATGAGCTCAGCGCACAGCGGTGAAATGGCTCAGCACTCAGCAGTGAAAGGGTTATAAACGTTTGTTTTATTTGTTTTTCATTGTTTCCTGTCCCCCAGGGCACTACCCGGACCCCCATATAACTTTTATGACCAATATCTTGCATATATGCCCTCTAAAGGGGACCTTTTAATTTTCAAACTTCTGAGCCCTATTGACTTGCATTGCGTTCGATTCGTGTTTGCGTTCAAATTCAAACTTTTTCAAATGTTCGAATGCAAACCGAACATGGGGGTGTTCGGCCCATCACTAGTTAAGAGTCCATCTGTTGTCATAAAAGAGCCAGGGAGACCCCACGGCTGTGAGTTTGATACGTCCGCCTATTTAGGCAATTTATCTGTTAAAATGCTGTTACACTAAAAAGATTTTTTTATTGTGTTTCTTTAGAAATTTTCGATACTGAATGGGAATGTAAATGAAAACACGATAGAAATTGAACATGTAAGGTACCTAGTTTTACCCATTGAGCCCTGCACTTACCGTACTCCATCTTGCCCACAGCCTACATGCACTCCACTACTTACCCACACCTACAGGGTTATCCAAAGAGATTCGAAAAGTCACCGCACGTTCGGTGACTTTTCGTTCTCTTCAATTCGGTTCCTTTTGCCGATTGCATTTCGGTGACCCTGCGGTGTATTCAGCAAACAGCACAGGGTCCCCGAATTGCAGGGAAAAGCTGCCGTAAACCCACCGAAACCTAACCGAATGCACGCAGAAAACAAGCAAAAACATCTGGATTAACCTTTGAAAAAGACGAACAGGAGCCGAACATGAGCCGAATCGCACAGAGCCGAAGCAGCTGTGACGTAGAGGAGGCAGTGAATAAATTAGCAAAACCATTTGTATGAATCTGGGAAAATGAAACGCTGTTTGCAAAGAAACTACTGAGCGAAAATGTCTGAAATTTTCACAGGAGGTCCAGGGAATGATAATAAAGAGGGCTGTTACAAAAAAAATAAGTAAACTGAAAAAAAAAAAAAAAAAAAAATCGGACTTTTAATAAAAATAAAAAAAAATAAGAAAAATGCTTAAAGTATCCTAAAAAATCTATAAATAAAGAGACTTGTTGCTGCAGAATTTTATAATGAACGGTTTATTAGATATTGAGTTAAAACGGGAATATTTTTAACATTGAAGTCTATGGGATTCTCCTGAATAAATTTGCCGAATTAAACCACCGAATGGCAGGACATTAGGGGAACCTTTCACTGCTGGTTTGTGTTCTCTGAATAGCCGAAGCAGTGCTTTTTTATGGGGATTTCACTGCCCTCGAACAGGCACCGAACAGGCACCGTATGTGAAGGCAATTCGCCAGGATTTGGTGAATTGCCTGCTCTCTGGATAGCCGAATGGCCAGGAAAGGTAACCGAACGCTGATTTTCAGCGTTCGGTTACCTTTCTCAAGCAATTCGGATCTCTTTGGATAACCCTGCTAGTGTGTCACCCCTCTCCTCTTAGATTGCAAGCTCTTGGGCAAGGTCCTCTCTCCTACTGTTCTGTGTGTGTAATTTGTTATTCTGCCTCTCTCATTGTACAGCACTTTGGAACTTGCTCGCGCTTTATAAATGTACCTGTGATTCTATGAACTATAAAAACAAATTACAACGGCGCAATTTCATGCATTAAAATTTGAATACAAGTGTATTAAACCAAAAATATTGGGTCCCCAGATACCGTTTTGTCCCCAATTCACGACGTTCCACTTCCACTTTGATCTGAAAAAATCATGAAGTATGTAGTGTAGTATTTTAATATATAAAAAAATTCCTTAAAAAATGACAAAAAACAAACTCACAAAATTATAAACACATAACAAAATGTGTATATACGTGTGTGTCACACTGGCTCAGACCTCCCACAATTCATCATCTGGAACTGTCCATGATCCGCCAACCAGTGGTCACGATTTTTAGGAGCCGTCTGATCCCGGGGTCTCCCAGCACACTGTTCTGATTCCTTAGAGAAGCCGCTCAACGCGTTTCGTGAGAGTAATTGTCTCACTTCATCAGGAGCCCATTTATGCACAAAATTGCACCATTATAATGTTTCTGTGACCTTTCATTGATTATTAGGGCTTCAAGGTGCCCTTACTTTGTGCTGCAGTAGGCTAGAGGATTTTGACACAAAAATTATTTTTTTTTAATTGTATGAACTAACACAAGCTGTGCAGCTCAGGACCTCAGACTGGAGAAACAGATGCAGGGCCAGACTGGGGATAAAAACCAGCCCTGGAAATAATTTCATACCAGCCCTAGTAATATGTAGTGTGTTTGAGGTTATCACAGAGCAATGCAGTATATTGCCCCCAGCAGCTCACCCGTGGATATATATTGCCCCAGCAGCTCACACATGGATATATATTGCCCCCATCAGCTCACACATGGATATATATTGCCCCCAGCAGCTCACACATGGAGATATATTTGCCCCGAGCTCACATGGATATATTGCCCCAGCTCACACGTGGTTTTATTTGCCCCAGCTCACACATGGATATATATATTTGCCCCAGCTCTCATGGATATATTGCCCCAGTGCACACATGGATATATATTGCCCCCAGCAGCTCACACATGGATATATATTGCCCCCAGCAGCTCACACATGGAGATATATTTGCCCCAGCTCACATGGATATATTACACCCTGCTCACACATGGTTTATTTGCCCCAGCTCACACTGGTTTTATTTGCCCTAGCTCACACATGGATATATATTTTCCCCCAGCTCACATAGATATATTTCCCCCAGCTCTCATGGATATATTGCCCCAGCTCACACATGGATATACATTTTTCCCAGCAGCTCACACATGGATATATATTGCCCCCAGCAGTTCACACATGGATATATATTGCCTATATATTGCCCCCAGCTGCTCACACATGGAGATATATTTGCCCCCAGCTCACATGGATGTATTTGCCCCCAGCTCACATGGATATATTTGCCCCCAGCTCTCATAGATATATTGCCCCCAGGTTTCATGAATATATTTGCCCCATCTCACATGGATATATTTGCCCCCAGCTCACACATGGATATATATTTGCCCCTAGCTCTAATGGATATATTTGCCCCCAGCTCACACATGGAGATATATTTGCCCCTAGCTCTCGTGGATATATTTGCCCCCAGCTCTCGTGGATATATTGCCCCAGCTCGCCTCTCCTCTGCCAGGCCCCAGGTCATCGCTGGTGACCACACGCTTTTCCTCCTACGAGGCGAGCGGCCACCAGCATAAAGCACGGCCGCTCGCCTGGGATCTATCCAACAGCCAGTCGCAATCTCGCGGAGTTCACGTGAACTCCGCGATCTCGCGAGATCGTGGCTGGCTGTTGGATTCCAGGCGAGCGGCCGTGCTTTATGCTATGCTAGCGAATCGCATTTTTGTCAACTCTTTTATTATTTCATTAATAAATATTTTACCTGATTTTACACTTATCCTGGGTCCTGGATACTTTCATTCGCCGAGGAGGTGGCTGAGGCTGATAGGTGACTCAGTTCACTTTATGAAGTCACTGGCTGCCTGAACATCTGGTGTCTGATTGATTGAGACACCAGTATATGTGAGTAATATATTTTCTCTCTTTATACACTCCCTGCATATACAATATTACTCTATGTGAGTTTTGATTACTCTTTGACGGTCAAAGAGGAGTCTGACATCGTACCGAACCACATAGATAACGCAAGAGTGCACAACGATTGAGGCCTCAGTAGTACAAGAAGTGCCAACTCCACCACGTTCTCTTTGTACACTGTAATTTCTAGTGGGAAAGGGATTTACCACTTCAGTGGTTTGAAGAGGCAGCCGACTACACAAACTGCAAGACCTTGTTCTGAAACTTTTATTTTGAATTAATTGACAGGACTGCATACAGTATTTGCTGCTATACAATATTTGCTTTAGTTTGCTGCGATTTACTGCTATTTTTCACTGTCTTTTAACTACATTGCTTTATTGTATACATAAGGGTTGCAATCCCACCACCGGGCAAAGCCAGTGGCACAGATTTTACTGTATTCTTGTGCTTTCTCTGCTTTATCCTGCTGTTTTTCTCTACCATTTCTTGCTGTGTCTCTCTGATTTTCTTTGTCCCTCTCTCTGCTGTCTATTTTTATCCCTGTGTGTATGGATTTTTTCCCTTCCCTGTCTCTGCAGTAGCTGGAGGTGACAGTTCAGTCCCGTCCTCCCCGCAGCACACAGTGCAGGAGGGAGGAGAAGCAACTCAGTCGTACATGCTCAGTGCATTTTTTTTATCTATACCTAGGTATACACACGGATTGGTTAGCTCAAAGTGCCTCCTGAGGTGGGTGTGGAAAATGCCAAGAAATCTATATTTTTTTTTTCTTTTAGAAATCCCGATTTGCAATTAGGGGTTGATTGGTGCACCAAGTTAGCTAATATCCAAATAATGTTGTCCTAATTATGCCAACTCCTTTCACAATTTTGTTTACATGATTTTATTGATGTTTATCTTCCCAAGAGTGTTATTTTAATGATGTTAATAAAATAGTTTTGAATACCATCCTAGCACTCTTGGCTCTTTTTGTGAGCCAAGCAATTGGCTCTCATTACTTGCTTTGAATTCTGTATATTTCACGTTTGTTAGGTTTAATCCTACAGGCCAAGAGTGTTCACCCTAATTGCCTTGGTAGGGTGAAGTGATTACTACCGCACCTGGTGAATTTTCTTCTCTGGTGTATGTTGTAGTTCTTTTTTAAAAGTGGTGTATCACAAATTTTTGGTGCGCTATATACAGTGGCAAGAAAAAGTATGTGAACCCTTTGGGATTACGTGGAGTTTTGCATAAATTGGTCATAAAATGTGCTCTGATCTTCATCTAAGTCACAACAATTTGAAAAACACAGTCTGCTTAAAGTAATACAACACAAACCTTATATGTTTTCATGTTTTTTATTGAACAGAACATGTAAACATTCACAGTGCAGGGTGGAAAAAGTATGTGAACCTTTGGACTTAATAACTGGTTGACCCTCCTTTGGCAGCAATAACCTCAACCAAACGTTTCCTGTAGTTGCAGATCAGACCTGCACAACGATCTGGAGTAATTTTGGACCACTCCTCTTTATAAAACTGTTTCAGTGTAGCAATATTCTTGGGATGTCTGGTGTGAATCGCTCTCTTAAGGTCATGCCACAGCATTTCAATTAGGTTGAGGTCAGGACTCTGACTGGGTCACTCCAGAAGGCGTATTTTGTTTTGTTGAAGCCATTCTTTTGTTGAATTACATGTATGCTATGGGTCATTGTCCTGTTGCATCACCCATCCTCTGCGGAGCTTCAGTTGGCAGACAGAAGATCTTACGTTTTCCTGCAAAATGTCTTGATAAACTCTGGAATTCATTTTTCCATCAATGACAACAATCTGTCCAGGCCCTGAGGCAGCAATGCAGCCCCAAACCATGATGCTCCCTCCGCCATGTTTTACAGTGGGGATGAGGTTTTGATGTTGGTGTGCTGTGCCTTTTTTTCTCCACACATAGTGTTGTGTGTTTTTTCCAAACAACTCAATTTTGGTTTCATCTGTCCACAGAATATTTTGCCCGTAGTGCTGTGGAACATCCAGGTGCTCTTTTGCAAACTTCAAACATGCTGCAATATTCTTTTTGGACAGCAATGGCTTCCTCCGTGGTGTCTTCCCATGTACTCCATTCTTGTTTAATGTTTTCCTTATTGTAGTTGTGTCAACAAAAATGTTAGCATGTGTCAGAGATTTCTGTAAGTCTTTAGCTGACACTCTAGGATTCTTCTTTACCTCATTAAGCATTCTGCGCTGTGCTCTTGCAGTCATCTTTACAGGACGACCACGCCTAGGGAGAGTAGCAACAGTGCTTAACTTTCTCCATTTGTAGACAGTCTCTCTTACCGTGGACACATGAACATCAAGGCTTTTGGAGATACTTTGGTAACCCTTTCCAGGTTCATGCAAGCCAACAATTCTTGATTATAGGTCTTCTGAGAGCTCTTTTCTGCGAGGCATGGTTCACAACAGGCAGTGCTTCTTGAAACCAGTAAACCCAAAACTGGTGTGTGTTTTTAAAGGGCAGGACAGCTTTCAGCAACACATCCAATAATATCACACTGATTGGACTCAAGGTTGGCTCACTCCTGGCTTCAATTAGCTCTTGGAGAAGTCATTAGGCTAGGGGTTCACATACTTTTTCCACCCTGCACTGTGAATGTTTACATGTTATGTTCAATAAACACATGAAAACATATAATGTTTGTGGTATTATTTTAAGCAGACTGTGTTTTTCAAATTGTTGTGACTTAGATGAAGATCAAAGCACATTTTATGACCAATTCATGCAAAACTCCACGTAATCCCAAAGGGTTCACATACTTTTTCTTGCCACTGTATATATATTTATATATGAAAAGTCACTTATAGGCTTGACTTCGTTATGTAGATATTACTTTATTTTTGCTTCCAAGTAGATAGGCCTTTGTGTTCATTTCTGGTCTAAACAGAATAAGGAAACATTTTGGGGAAAATATACAGCCTAAAAGTCCAGCACTTGAGGTCAATATGGCAAATATCTCCACGGCCACCATGTCCTTCCCTTTGGTGCTCAGATAGGCCGGGATCATGGCGATCCAGACACTGCAGAACACCAGCATGCTGAAGGTGATGTACTTGGCCTCATTAAAACTGTCCGGTAATGTCCTGGCTAAAAAAGCAATAATAAAACTAACAGCGGCCAGAAGCCCCATATACCCCAGGACGGAGTAAAAGGCCATTACTGAACCTTCATTACATTGAACGATGATCTTTCCTGGATAAGAACGTGTGTCCAGCTCCTGAAAGGGAGGAGCAGCAGCCAACCACGTGATATTAATCATGACTTGAATCAATGAGAAGGTCAGGACGACAGCATTGGATATCTTCATATTAACCCACTTCTTCCAGACACTCCCAGGTTTGGTGGCTTTGAAGACAATGTAAATCATGGTGGTTTTCCCCAACACACAGGAGATGGCTATGGAGAAGACAATGGAGAAGGTGGATTGACGCAGCATGCAGGTTATATCCACAGGGCGACCGAGGAATAAAAACACACATGGGAAGGTCAACATGACGGACACCAGGAGGAGGAAGCTGAGACTCGTGTTATTGGCTTTGACGATTGCTGTGTCTTTGAATATAATAAAAATGATCAAGATGCCAATAGTTATAAGGAAGAATAAAGCTGAGAGCACTGAGAAAACAGCAGTAATCACATCACTGTATGAAAGGAATTCCTCCAGTCTGGGAATACACTGATCCTTCTTCTCATTGGGCCATTCAGTGTCTGGACATTTTATGCAGTTTTCACTGTCTGGGAAGTAAAAATATTATTTAAATATATTTATTGAAATTAAGTAAAAGTCCTCAATGTCTCTCAGTCTATCAACACATCCATGAAAACGGATACGATTTCTAATTTCATGTTTAAGACATTACTGTAAAAGAAAAATGAATCATAACTCTGTAACATCAATAGATACGTTAACCACTTGGCTGTGGGCAAAGCACTAAGCACATCCTACTCTCTCCTCGTAGGATGCAGAAGACATGTTTAGTGCATTGTCAAAGTCACACAGTGGGCTGACATCCTGGATCCTGCCTACGGGACCATCTTTTACCCACTGATGTCATGGCTTTGAACCTCTGTATCTCCAGAACCATAGAAGCTACAGGGTCATGTGAGGAATTGTTGGAAAGGTCAGAGTCAATGATACCAAACATGAATACTTATTGTGTGGGGAAGAAAAGCTCCAGCATTGTCCATTTGTCACAAATTAAATGAACAATACCACTGCTGTTACTCACCTTCTCATTTCCCACGCCGCACGCTAGGTCAGTGTTTTATTTATAGTCTTATTATTCATAAAATGCAATGCAGCAGAAGTTAAAACGTTTTGTCAGTTTTGGATAAAATTGCATATTTCTCAGGAAATGCAGTAACAGGTTTCCAATTCAGGCTCACATTACAATCCTGGTGCTAACGTTAGCGCTCATCTGCGTGAGCATTAACGCTAACCCCAGTGGTCACCGCACATTAAAATCCAAATGCTAATGGGTTAAGTAACCCATTAGCGTTTGGTATCTTGCACTTTTCAGAGCGAGGTTACTGTACTTTGCGCTCCCTATACTTAACATGTGGAGCACAAAGTGTTAATCAGCGTTAGGATTACAAAGTCCTAACACTGATTACCATCCGGCTGTAGTTAGCATCAAGTCCAGGCTGTGGTTAACTTTTTTTTAACGGATTCCGCTGCTGCAGAATCCGTCAGCATCAGCCAAAAAAATAAAAAAGTACTCACTTCCTGTACCGTGGCGAGGCCCGCGGCTCCACCCACCTCCTCTGTCGTCGGGAACCAAGGGAGAGACGAGGGGGAAAGTCCCCCAGTCTCTCCGTGCAGATCACTTCGCCGACCTTCATGAGGCGAGATCCGGCAGCTCATCTGACCGGGAGGGGAAAACTCAATGGAGTCCTATGGACTCCATCGAGTGGATGTTCGCAGCGGCGCTTAGGACTGCCGTGAGCATCCTGGGGCGTAGTGCCCGCTAACAATGCAGGCAGCTTTTTAAGCGCCTGCATTGTAGTCTCCCATTAAAATGGGTGCGGCAGTGAGAAAACTGCGGGTGCAGTTTCTTCTCCCTAGCGCCCCCGTTTTAACAAGAGGTACAGTCAGGTCCATACATATTGGGACATCGACACAATTCTAGCATCTTTGGCTCTATACACCACCACAATAGAGTTGGAATGAAACACAATGTGCTTTAACTGCAGACTGTCAGCTTTAATTTGAGGGTATGTACATCCAACTCAGATGAATGGTGTTGGACTTACAGCAGTTTGCAGATGTGCCTCCCACTTGTTAAGGGACCAAAGGTAATGGGACAATTGGCTTCTCAGCTGTTTCATGGCCAGGTGTGTGATATTCCCTCATTACCCCAATTATAATGTGCAGATAAAAGGCCCAGAGTTCATTTCAAGTGTGTTATTTGCATTTGGAAAATGTTGCTGTCAACTCTCAAGATGAGATCCAAAGAGCAGTCACTATCAGTGAAGCAAGCCATCATTAGGCTGAAGAAACAAAACAAACCCATCAGAGAGATAGCAAGAACATTAGGCGTGGCCAAAACAACTGTTTGGAACATTCTCAAAAAGAAGGAACGCACCGGTGAGCTCAGCAAAACCAAAAGATCCGGGAGTCCACGGAAAAGAACTGTGGTGGATGACCAAAGAATTCTTTCCCTGGTGAAGAAAACACCCTTCACAACAGTTGGCCAGATCAAGAACACTCTCCAGGAGGTAGGTGTATGTGTGTTAAAGTCAGCAATCAAGAGAAGACTTCACCAGAGTGAATACAGAGGGTTCACCACAAGATGTAAACCATTGGTGAGCCTTAAAAACAGGAAGGTCAGATTAGAGTTTGCCAAACAACACCTAACAAAGCCTTCACAGTTCTGGAACAAGATCCTATGGACAGATGAGACCAAGATCAACTTATAGCAGAGTGATGGGAAGAGAACAGTATGGAGAAGGAAACAAACTGCTCATGATCCTCAGCATACTACCTCATCAGTGAAGCATGGTGGTGGTAGTGTCATGGCATGGGCATGTATGGCTGCCAATGGAACTGGTTCTCTTGTATTTATTGATGATGTGACGGCTGACAAAAGCAGCAGGATGAATTCTGAAGTGTTTCGGGCAATATTATCTGCTCACATTCAGCCAAATGCTGCAGAACTTATTGGACGGCGCTTCACTTCACAGTGCAGATGGACAATGACCCAAAGCATACTGCAAAAGCAACCAAAGAGTTTTTGAAGGGACAGAAGTGGAATGTTATGCAATGGCCAAGTCAATCACCTGACCTGAATGCCATTGAGCATGCATTTCACTTGCTGAAGACAAAACTGAAGGGAAAATGCCCCAAGAACAAGCAGGAACTGAAGACAGTTGCAGTAGAGGCCTGGCAGAGCATCACCAGGGATGAAACCCAGTGTCTGGTGATGTCTATGCATTCCAGACTTCAGGCTGTGATTGACTGCAAAGGATTTGCAACCAAGTATTAAGAAGGGAAAGTTTGATTTATGATTATTATTCTGTCCCATTACCTTTGGTCCCTTTAACAAGTGGGAGGCACATCTGCAAACTGCTGTAAGTCCTACACCGCTCACCCGAGTTGGATGTACATACCCTCAAATTAAAGCTGACAGTCTGCAGTTAAAGCACATTGTGTTTGTTTCATTCCAACTCCATTGTGGTGGTGTATAGAGGCAAAGATGTTAGAATTGTGTTGATGTCCCAATATTTATGGACCTCACTGTATGTAATTTAGCCCTCAATGTTTTTAACAAGAGTGTCCCATAGAATATATAAGCACAAAGATTTGGATGATAAAATGTGAAAATATAATTTTACACACTGTAAATAATTGATTCCAGATTAATATTTAAACTTTTTTTATATTTTTGTTAACGAACTGACCGGACATGACATATACATATAATAATGATATATTATGAATCTGCCAGGGCTGCTGAAAATAAGGATATATAATGGGCCCTATTACAATATTCGCGCATACGTTTGCGCCGGCGCAAAAACGCGTTATTGCGAGGGGTAAAACCCTTTCGCTGAACGTTGTATTACAATGTCAGCACAACAAACACACAAATGTGCAAACGCTGCGCGAGCTTACTGTACGTCGCACGTCCTATACTTAACATTGTGAGCGCAAATGCGTTTGAGCGCTGAAACGCAGATGGTATTACAATCTATGCGCAGTTTTTAACGCACAACCTTTGCGCGCATAATTTTAGCAACTCCTAAAAGCTGGTGTTAATGGCAAATCTGACAACCTGGCTGAACCCAAATACACCAGCCCAAAAAAAATAATGCAGCAAAGTTTAGTTACACATTCTACACATACCAAACCAATAAAATGGAGAAGTTGTGTGTGCATTTATTATTGCTGCAGCATATATGCTCAGCTTGACTTTGACAGGCACAAAAACCTAGTGTAAGATAATTGTGGTTCTTAGCAGGGAAAAACCTTTACAGGAGATGAAGGGGTCATTTATTTTGTAAAGCATTAGGGGCCACATTACAATCCTCACATTAAAACAGGGGCGCTAGGTAGAGAAAACTGCACCCACAGCTTTCTCCCTACTGCTCCCGTTTTAACGTGAGATTACAATGCAAGTGCTTAAAAAGCTGCCTGCATTGTTTGCGGGCGCTACGCCCCGGGATGCTCTCACAGCCCTAAGCGCCTACGCGAGCATCCACTCAATGGAGTCCATAGGACTCCATTGAGTTTCCCCCTGCCGATGATATGACCTGCCGGATCTCGCGAGGCAAGATCCGGCAGGTCATATCATCGGCAGGGGGAAACTAGGGATTGGCGTTCGGAACAATTCGAACATGAGTTCAATTCGAACATTGGCCGTTCGGCGAACTTCGAACATTTCCGCGTGTTCGCCGTGTGTTCGCCCACAATGGACCACAATGCACTTTTCCACTGGCCCGAAGACTGTAATTGGCTACAGCCTTGCACCTGACCACAGGTGAGCATACTGACCACAGGTCAGGTGCAAGACAGGTGCAAGACTATGCCAATCAGGGCTCAGAGTCCTGATTGGGCAAATTTTGCTGAATCACGGGCTCACAGAGCTAAGTCCCGCAGCACACTATATATAGCTTCCCCGCAGCCCCAGCGTGTGTTTATTGCAGGAGTGAATCAGAGGAGAGCAGATTGTTGTATATCAGGCTGTATCACTGAGTTATAACAGATTTCTGGAAACTGGAATCTGTGTGTTGGCACTGCTGCCAGCTATCAGGGACAGGCTGTATCACTGACTTATATACATATTTTCCAGAACAATGCTATCTTTAATCTAATTCTAGATACCATACAATAACACAGTTTAATCAGAGTTCATCTGTTTATCTATTCAGAGTAGAATCTGGGTGTTGCCAAACTTGCCAGCTATCAGGGTGTATCACTGCCTTATAGCATTGTTCTGGAAAATCTGTATATCTTTAATCTAATTCTAGATACCATACAATAAATTAGGTAAGACTTTAACCAGTCTTCTTCTCGGATGCCTGCTTCTGCCCAAATGATGGAAGAAGTCAATTAATTATAGTGTGCACTGAAAGAAATGACACAGACAACGAATAGGTCTATGTAGTCTCTCTCGGACAAAGCCAAGTGACTTCTCCTTCTGTCGTCACTCATTGGGGCATAGATTCTAACCGTTAAGCACATTTTCAAACAAGATGTATTTTTGGACAGGCAGGAAATCAACGTAGATGTTTGTTATTGTCACCAGTCTTAGGGAAGTTCCATAGAACAGAATGTTTTGTACCAACCTTGCTCTTCTTGCAGAATAACAAAAACAACCGGCAGAGATACAATTTAGCCAGTTAAGCAAAATATTTGTGTTGAAATAACTCTTCTTCTTAAAGACATAATAGCAAGAAATGAACCAAAGAAATAAATGAGCATTTTTGTAGGCCTTGCTATAAGCCTATTGGTTAAAAGCAAATACATATATCTTGCCCATAACAAGGGTGTATCACTGTATATCTTTAATCTAATTCTAGATACCATACAATAACACAGTTTAACGAGTTCATCTGTTTATCTATTCAGAGTTGAATCTGGGTGTTGCCAGCTATCAGGGTGTATCACTGATTTATAGCATTGTTCTGGAAAATCTGTTTATCATATATATATATATATATATATATATATATATATCTATCACTAACCATGTCAGACCAAAAAGGACAGGCAGACGCTCCCAGACACAGATAAGACGGCAAGCAGCCTCTGTCGGAAGGCTGTGCCCCTGGTCATTGTGATCGTGGTGCATCCTCTGCAGGGGCACGCTTGTCCTTTCTAACTGGTGCTGGCCATCTTAAGCAGCAGCAACATACTGGGGAATTGCAGGATTGGCTACCCAGGCCATCCTCATCCTCCAAGTCCTCTGCCAGCCAGGCTTGTATTGGTTTACAGTCCACCTCAGCTGCCAAAGTATCTAATGCAGCCTCCTTGTCCACAGCTACTCCTGCCGTAGCCTCACCATCATACACGGAGGAGTCATCTGAATTGTTTGACTACAATGACTGTGACATGCTGCTTGGGGATGCGCAGCAACTCCAGTGCTCTGATTCAAACTCTGAGGTTGAGGAATGGAGTATAATCAGCCTAGAGGGAGGGGGTGCCAGTGACACACAAAGAACTGGCACTCGTGTTCCCCCAGAAGTTGCAGCATACTTCCAAGTTGGCTCCAGTGACGAGGAGATAAGGGGTGATGATGATGATGATGAGGTCACTGACTCCACCTGGGTGCCTGAATGAACAGAGGGGAGGAGGCACAACAAAAATAAGGCAGAACGTCCTCTATGAGCAACCGTAGCCAGTCCAAGGCATCAGATGTCAGAGCTGCTCAGGTACAGAGTGCTGTCGTCTTGCAGCACACGTCCAGGATCTCTGCTGTCTGGGAGTTCTTCAAGACATGTGCAGCAGACTGCAGCGTTGCTATTTGTAAACTATGTCGAAGAGGATCAAGCGTGGGAAAGACATCGGGCACTTGGGTACCAGGTGCTTGAGGCGACATATGACCACCTGCCAAGCATCCCGTTGGCACAACACTTTGCATAGGTCCTCCTCCTCATCTGTCTCTACCGCCACTATATGTTCTGCCATGTCATCTTAGAGTTCAGAGAAGGGCTACTAAAATGGTGTATGGCTTGAAGGAGAAAAGTTACCAGGAAAGGCTTAATGATCTTAACATGTACAGCTTGGAAAAAGACGAGACAGAGGAGATATGATATAAACATTTAAATACGTAAAGGGAATCCACAAGGTAGAGGAAGGGAGTATATTTAAAGGGAAACATAGTAGCAAAACAAGAGGACATAGTGTTAGATTAGAAACATAGAAACAAAGAAAAATGTTGGCAGATAAGAACCTTTCGGCCCATCTAATCTGCCCAATTACATGGATACTTTACCTGGTTTTATCTTTTGTTTAGGATAGCCTTATGCTGTCCCATGCTTGCTTAAATTCAATTACTGTTTTGGCTTCTACCACTTCAACTGGAAGGCTGTTCCAGTATCCACCACCCTCTCAGTAAACTAATGCTTCTGATGTTACTTTTAAAAACCTTTGCCCCTTTAATCTAAGACTATGTCCTCTTGTTTTGCTACTTTGTTTCCGTTAAAATATACTCCCTTCCTCTACCTTGTGGATTCCCTTTACGTATTTAATGTTTCTATTATATCTCTCTGTCTCGTCTTTTTTCCATGCTGTACATGTTAAGATCATTAAGCCTTTCCTGGTAACTTTTCTCCTTCAAGCCGTACACCTTTTAGTAGCCTTCTCTGAACTCTCTCTAAGATGTCTATATCCTTCTGGAGATAAGGTCTCAGTACTGCAACAGTACTCCAAGTGAGGTCCTCACCAGTGCTCTGTACAGTGGCAAGAGCACTTCCCTTTTCTACTGCTAATACCTCTCCCTACACAACCAAGCATTCTGCTAGCATTCCTGCTGCTCTATTACATTGACTACTTACCCTTAGATTCTCTGAAATAATAACCCCTAAATCCTTTCCTCAGATGTTGAGGTTAGGACTGTATCAAATATTCTATATTCAGCCCTTGGGTTTTTCGTCCCAGGTGCATTATCTTGCACTTATCCACATTAAACTCAATTGCCACAGCTCCCCACCATTTTTTTTAGTTTACCTAAATCATTTGTCATTTGGCTGATCCCTCCAGGAACGTCAACCCTGTTGCAAATCTTTGTGTGATCAGCAAAAATACATACTTTTCCATTAATACCTCTGCAATATCACTAATAAAAATATTAAAGAGAATGAGTCCAAGTACTGACCCCTGAGGTACCCCACTGGTAAAAGACCTTGCGCCGAATAAACTCCATTTACCACAACCCTCTGTTGCCTGTCACTCAGCCACTGCCTAATCCATTCAACAATATTGGAATCCAAGCTCAAAGATTGCAATTTTTGATAAGCCTTCTATGCGGAACAGTATCAAAAGCCTTACTGAAATCTAAATAAGCAATGTCTACTGCACCACCTGTGTCTATTAGTTTTTGTTACCACAATCAAAAAATCAATAAGAATTAGTTTTGGCATGATCTCCCTGAGGTAAACCCATGTTGTTTCTGATCCTGTAATCTATGTGTTTAGATGTTCAAACAATCTTTCCTTTAACATGGTTTCCATTAATTTCCCCCTACTGACGTAAGCCTAACTGGCCTATAGTTTCCCGATTCCTCCTACTACCCTTCTTGTAAGGGGGGGACAAAGGATTAAAGTAACATCAGGAAGCACTATTTTACTGAGAGGGTGGTGGAAACACGGAACAGCCTTCCCGTTGAAGTGGTAGAGGCCAAAACAGTAATTGAATTTAAGCAGGCATGGGATAGACATAAGGCTATCCTAAACAAAAGATAAATCCAGGTAAAGTATCCATGTAATTGAGCAGATTAGATGGGCCGAAAGGTTCTTATCTGCTGACATCTTTCTATGTTTCTATGTCATTGCCTACAAACCTCCACTGACAAGGATGATGCTACAGTAATGGGTGTACCATGTCCTTCCTCACAATGTGACTGCATCCCATCAGCTGCAGATTTACGCAGTCAGATTTTGTTGCCCCAGCTGCTGCAGGGTAAAAAAAAATATAGTCCAAACCATCCCCAAGCACAGCGTCTAAATGCCAGCTTAGCAAAATTAATCGCAATACGTCTTCTACCTTACCATCTGGTGGACTCCTTCCGTGAATTTGCTGAATGTACTGTACCACAGTGGCAGGTTCCAAAACACCTTTTCTTTTCACAGAAGGCCATTCTAGCACTATACCAGCACGCCTCCTCCTCCTCCTTCTCTGTCTCTGGTGACGTGGCAGTTAAACCAACGTGTGGCAGGGGTTAAGCAATGGCTGAAGCAAAAAGATGCCATACTGTGCTTGAGCTGGTTTGTTTAGGGGACAGGAGCCACACCGGGCCAGAAATTCTGTCAACTCTGCCGGGGCAGGCACAGAGATGGTTAACACCATGCCAGCTTCAGCTGGGAATGGTCGCCTATGATAATGGCAGCAACCTTCTCTCCGCCCTACGCCTGGGTAAGTTGAAGAATGTACCATGCCTAGCACACATCCTAAATCTAGGGGTACAGCATTTCCTAACCAGGTACCCATGGCTGGCAGAGCTTCTCAGCCAGACCAGAAAAGTCTGCAGTCACTTCAGACAGTCATTCCCAGCAAGTGTTCGCCTGGCAGAAATTCAAAGAGAATTCCACATTCCCACAAACCGTCTGATCTGTGACATGCCCACCAGGTGTAACTCATCATTGGCAATGCTGCAGTGCCTGCACAAGCAGCAGAGGGCCATCAATGAGTACCTGTGTGAGTAGGGCACAAGGACAGGTTCAGGTCAACTTGTTTCCCCCCCCGCAGTGGCTGATCAAGGATGAATGCACTGTACTGTCACCATTTGAGGAGGCAACAAGGATGGTGACCAGTGACAATGCATGCATCAGTGACAAAATTCCTTTAGTGTTCCTGCTGAAGTGCCCTCTGCAGGGAATTCTAGATGTGGCACTAGAGGCAGAGCAGCGGGAGGAAGAGGAGGCCTTCCCTATCTTTCAAGGCCCCAGTCTTTATGCAGACAGCATTCCTGTGGGTCCTCAGATCAGGGAGGAGGAGGATGAGGATGAGGATGAGGAATATTTAAGTTGTGGGGGCATTGAAGGTGGGGTGTCCCCAGAAACCCAAGGACTAGTATGTGGCTGGGAGGAGGTAGTGCACGATAGGGTCATCCTTAGCGACCAGGAAGACTCGTAAGCTAATGCCACCTTCAACCTACGCTGCATGGGTTCCCTTATCCTGCAAAGCCTGCTAAAGGACCCCAGGATTCATGCTATCAAGGAGAGGGATCATTACTGGTTGGCAACCCTTCTTGATCCACGATACAAGGGTGAGGTTACAGAGCTCATCCTGCCCTCACCGAGGGAGCACAGAATGAAACAACTTGAGGACGCTCTAAAGCGACACTTGTGTAACACCTTTCCAGAAACTGGTAGGTTACCAAGTGATGACACAGGTGCTTCTGAGGCTGCAGTTTATCAGAGAAAGAGCAGTGAAGGGGGCCGCTTTACTGATGCCTTTTCCAATTTTTTTTAGTCCACGACGCCCAGGGACATCAAATGTAGGCACCCATTGCCAGCGTCTTCACCATATGGTGCAGGAATACCTAGGGGCAAGGGCAGACCTGGATACCTTTACAGCAGATGATCCACTGGCTTACTGGGTGTTGAGATTGGATCACTGGCCAGAACTTAGCCAATATGCTATGCAGCTACTAGGTTGCCCTTCATCCAGTGTGTTTTCTGAAAGGATGTTCAGTGCCGCTGGAGGTTTTGTCACAGACAAAAGAGTGCGTCTGTCCACCAACTCTGTAGACCGGCTGACATTTATAAAAATGAATCAGTCTTGGATCAGCAGCTATCAATCCCCTGATGCTGATGTAACTGAATAGATCAGGGATCTATTCTGCATTACCAAAACGTCCACCACTGCACTCTTCCACAATACCTCAGAGGGGTTACGGTGTGAAGGCACTAGCTGTCACCAAAGGTCCAATTTTAATGCACCTGTTGTTACTTTCATCCAAAGCCTGCATAAGTTTCACATTAATTTTGCCAAAAAAATCACTAAACTTGTTCTGCGTGTCCTAAAACATCTCCTCTTATCATACAGGCTGCCGCCCCAAGCAGTTGTTTATGAATAGATTAAAGGAAAAACATTTACCGTCATTTGTAATGTCATTTTTTTTCTTTTTAAATGTTTCTATACATCCTACAAATCCGCCACTTAACGAGCAGGTTATGGGGACCTCCTAGGCACAATATTTGAAGGAATTTTTCATATTTATTCTTAACCTTTATTTCATGGAAAAATCACTGTTCCTTTAAAAAGTATATATTTTTTTCCTTTTTTTCCTTGTTTCCTGTTCCACAGGGCACTACCCGGACCCCCATACACCTTTTATAGCAAACAAGGTGGAAAGCCTGCCCAGAGGGCAGTCTATTGGGGATATACTGCCCCAGCTCATGGATATACTGCCCCAGCTCGTGGATATGTGCCCCAGCTCGTGGATATTGCCCCAGCTCGTGGATATTGCCCCAGCACGTGGATATTGCCCCAGCACGTGGATATACTGCCCCAGCACGTGGATATACTGCCCCAGCACGTGGATATACTGCCCCAGCTCGTGGATATACTGCCCCAGCTCGTGGATACTGCCCCAGCACGTGGATATACTGCCCCAGCACGTGGATACTGCCCCAGCTCGTGGATATTGCCCCAGCTCGTGGATACTGCCCCAGCTCGTGGATACTGCCCCAGCACGTGGATACTGCCCCAGCTCGTGGATAGTGCCCCAGCACATGGATACTGCCCCAGCTCATGGATATTTGGCCCCCACCTCTCATGGATATATGCCCCAGCTCATGGATATTTGCCCCCCACCTCTCGGATATTTGCCCCCCACCTCTCATGGCTATATGCCCCAGCTCATGGATATTTGCCCCCCACCTCTCATGGATATATGCCCCAGCTCATGGATA
This sequence comes from Leptobrachium leishanense, assembly GCA_009667805.1. Classification (NCBI taxonomy): domain Eukaryota; kingdom Metazoa; phylum Chordata; class Amphibia; order Anura; family Megophryidae; genus Leptobrachium; species Leptobrachium leishanense. The sequence goes on from CM019063.1 coordinate 557,201,344, forward strand.
TTTGCCCCCCACCTCTTGGATATTTGCCCCCCACCTCTCATGGCTATATTCCCCCCAGCTCAGACCCCAGACCAGACATGGGGCGGCTGTTCGAATGCTCTATCGGCATTCGGACAGCCGCCCCATGAGCTCCTCATACTTACCTTCCCGAGCGGCGAAGTGAAAGTTTCCCCGCTTCCGGTCGTTGAAGGACCCAAGCCGCGGTCATGTGACCGCGGCTTGGGTCCTTCAAAGAGCGGAAGCGAGGGAACTTTCCCTTTGCCGCTCGGGGATGGATGTGCGCGGCAGCGGGCAGAGGCTGCGAGCGCAGCCTCTACCCAGCTGCCGCGCGCATCCAACCCCCGAGCGGCGGAGGGAAAGTTCCCTCGCTTCCGCTCTTTGAAAGTTCTCTTCGCCGCTCGGGGGTTGAATGTGCGCGGCAGCCAGGTAGAGGCTGCGAGTGCAGCCTCTACCCGGCTGCTGTGTGCATCTTGTAACCGCCGCGGCGAGCGCACAGCCGGCTCGTGCCGCGGCGGTTGCATGCGCGCGCAACCAACCGCCGCTGGTTGCACGCGCCTGCGCAGAGTAAGGCTTGGCGACGAACACGCCAAGCCTTACTCAATTATATTATAGATATCTTGCATATATGCCCTCTTGGAGGGCACTCTAAAAATCGAACGTTCGAGTCCCATTGACTTGCATTGAGTTCGAATTGTGTTCGCATCCAAGCTCGAACTTCTGAAATTGTTCACGTTGGAATGCGAACCGAACACAGGGGTGTTCGGCCCATCGCTACCGGCAGGTTGACGAAGTGATCTGCAATGAGAGACTGGGGGACTTTTTCCCCCAGTCTCTCCCTCGTTCCCGGTGACAGAGGAGGCGGACGGAGCCGCGGTCCTCGGCGTGGGATAGGCGGCAAGTATCTGGATTTTCTATATATTTTTTTGGCTGGTGCTAATGGATTCTTCAGCAGCGGAATACGTTAGCACCAAGTCCAGGCTGTGGTTAACTTTTTGCTAACCACAGCGGGACTTTAATCAGTGTTAGGGCTTTGTAATCCTAACGCTGATTAACACTTTGCTCTCCCCATGTTAAGTATAGGGAGTGCAAAGTACAGTAACCTCACGCTGAAAAGTGCAAGATACCAAAAGCTAACGGATTACTTAACTCGTTAGCGTTTGGATTGTAATATGCGGTAGCCACCGGAGCTAACGTTAATGCTCACGCAGATGAGTGTTAACTTTAGCACCAGGATTATAATGTGGCCCTAGCATTTTTAATTATAAAGTGAAAAATGCCTTTTTGTTTTACTTTTATTTTTTTGAGAGTTTGACACCTTACCTACTCATTTCGCCAGTCCACAGCAAGTGTGGAGGTAATGGAACAGTGCGTTTTAAAGCCCCGTTTCATCGAAAACGTAAGCTGATGGACCACAGGGAGGGAATGATATGGATTTTTGAACCCCTCTTCTCCATTCCATGCAACCCACAAAGTCAAGTGAACTGTCGTTGGAAAGATCTGGGTCCAGCCTTTCCAATGATACCAAACCTCGCCATGTAAGAATAATTAAAACCAAGCAAACAAACGCAATTTCTTTAACTTTTTATGGCAGTGGTATTCTCTACTTTTACTAATAAAGTGCACACCGCTGCTGCTTTAACTCATCTACTCATTTCCAACTCCAAGAGCAAGTGTGGAATTGATGATGCAGTGTGTCTATTTAAACATAAGTTGGTACACCTGAGGGAGGAAAAGCGGAGTTAGGACCCCTGTATGTCCATTCTGTCCCACAAGGTCAAGTGAGCAAGTTGAGGTGGCATTCTAAAGGCCAGGGTCTGTCCTTTCTAATAATACCAAACATGACTCGTTAATGATGGTTTTTTTTTCTAAGCCTGTGAAATTGTGTACTTTTCAAGTGTAAAACAAAAAATGTCACTGTCATTACTCAGCTTCTCTTTTCTCACACTGAGAGAAATTTCATTGCTTTATGTAAAGTCATATTATTTATGAAATGTAATGCGCCAAAATGAAAAAGAGAAAAATTTGGATTTGTGAATACAAATTTCTTTACAAAAATGCAGCATCAGGTTCTCCAGTTCTATTTTTGTTTAAAGAGTAACACATAAAACCTATAATCCCAAATGTTAAGATGATAAAATGTGGAAAACTAAATGTAAGCTGCAAATGATTCAACTTTGAAAAGAGATTCACATATTTTGATACAGCATTCTGGTGTGATTTGGCATGACATATACATATGGTAATAATATATTCGGAATCTGTGTCTGCTGGAAAAAAATTAAATATAAATTGTCTGGGTCCTGCAATAAAACATGTGTTCACTCAGCGTTTAAACATAAAAAATCAGTAATGATGAAAATAAGCTCAGCACCCGTGGGTGAAATGGCCCAGCAATGACAGGGTTAATTATAAAATAATGTTTAGTACCAGATCTGTTGGATATTTCCCCGTCTGGACACTGGGCACAGTCATAGCAGCAGGTTTGTGCTCCTTCTCTTTGTACTTTCCTATATCCTGGCAAACAGTGTTCTGAGCATCGAGACCTTGGAACCTGAGAGAACAATTTGATACATTCATTCCATGATTCCAGATCAACTTAAACGATAAACAAATATTTAATGACTACATACACATAATCACATATCGCTAGTGTCCTTGGGCAAGACACCTAACGGTACATACTTGCCTGTCACACAATATCGGCTGTGGAGTCCAGTGGTGACGTTTCTACCCTTCGACCGTGGAGAATCAAATCAAATTACCATTCAGCACATCCCTCCAATACAACTGTGGAGAAGCAAGTCATGACTTTACGAGAAGCGGGTTCAACCGAACCACCAGGTCGGTGCTCTACAATCATGGAAAGACGACTCGATCCCACTCAGAAGATGCCAACAGCGAGAGTCCTTGGGCAAAACACCTAACAATACAAATGCGCCTACCTCACAAAATACTTGTACATCTCATAGATTGTAAGTTCCCTTGGGAACAGGGTCCCCTGAATCAAGTCATCATCCATGTGTGGTATTACAATGTATCACCTCCTTGTACACTGATCTTGTAAAGCGCTGCAGAACATGTGGGGTTATATAAATAAAGGATAATATTAATAATAATCAAGCCATTGATCATTTAGACAAGGAAACTCTGCGATCTGGAAATTATGATTATATTATTAAATATTTTTATCTTTTTTGCTTTTTTTTTATTTGGTTTTCATCTCATACAATTTTCCCGCATTTTCACTTTGCCATTTTATTAGACTAGGTATAAAACCTGCCCTAAGGGCAGTCTATATATATATATATATATATATATGTTACCGGAGATATATATATATATATATATATATATATATATATATATATACACACACATACATACACACCCTGTAACCCCATGTGGGTGTATGTATGTATGTATGTATATATATGTATATATATATATATATATATATACACACAACACCCTGTAACCCCATGTGGATATATATATATATATATATATATACACACACACCATGTAACCCCATGTGGGTATATTATGTTATATATATATATACACCATGTAACCCCATGTGGGTATATATATACACCTGTAACCCCATGTGGATATATATATATACACACACACCATGTAACCCCATGTGGGTATATATATATATATATTATATTATATATATACCCTGTAACCCCATGTGGGTATATTTATGTATATATATATATACACACCCTGTAACCCATGTGGGTGTATAATATATATATATATGTATATATATAAATAATACACACCCTGTAACCCCATGTGGGTATATACAGTTGTGTTCAAAATTATTCAACCCCCAATGCTGTAAAGGGTTTTAGGGAATTTAGTTACATTTGTAATTGTATTCAGAATGAAATCCTACAAGGACTTTTTAAAGAACCATATGCAACTAAAATGACATCAATTGGTTTTGTAATACAGTAGTAAATGTTTCTTTTGTGAATTCTTCATTGACACAATTATTCAACCCCTTAAAGACTACCACTCTGAAGAACAGAGGTTCATTCAAGTGTTTTCAATCAGGTATTGAAAAACCTGTGGATGTCACGGAGCAGCAATAAAGCATAATAAGCACCAATTAGGCAGCTTTAAAATGACTGTGATACTCAGCTCCTTCTAGACATTTACTGGTGTGGTTACAAACATGGTGAAGTCAAGAGAATGGTCCAGGAAGGCAAGAGAAGAGGTGATTACTCTTCATGAAGGGCATGGCTATAAGAAGATTGCAAAGATGTTAAATATACCAAGAGAGACCATAGGAAGCATCATTCACAAATTCAAGGCAAAGGGCACTGTTGAAACGCTACCTGGTCGTGGCAGAAAGAAGATGCTGACTTCGACTGCTGTGCGCTACCTGAAGCGTAGAGTGGAGAAAAGTCCACGTGTGACTGCTGAGGAACTGAGAAAAGATTTGGCAGATGTGGGTACTGAAGTTTCAGCTCAGACAATACGGCGCACACTGCGTAATGAAGGCCTCCATGCCAGAACTACCAGGCGCACTGCCTTGCTGTCTCCAAAGAATAAGAAGAGTCGACTGCAGTATGCCAAAAGTCATGTGGACAAACCACAGAAGTTTTGGGATAGTGTTCTGTGGACTGATGAAACAAAATTAGAACTGTTTGGGCCCATGGATCAACGCTATGTTTGGAGGAGGAAGAACAAGGCCTATGAACAAAAGAACACCTTGCCTACTGTGAAGCATGGCGGGGGGTCAATCATGCCTTGGGGCTGTTTTGCTTCTGCAGGTACAGGGAAGCTTCAGCGTGTGCAAGGTACCATGAATTCTCTTCAGTACCAGGAGATATTGGATGACAATGTGATGCAGTCCGTCACAAACCTGAGGCTTGGGAGACGTTGGACCTTTCAACAGGACAATGATCCCAAGCATACCTCCAAGTCCACTAGAGCATGGTTGCAGATTAAAGGCTGGAACATTTTGGAGTGGCCATCGCAGTCACCTGACTTAAATCCGATTGAGAACCTCTGGTGGGACTTAAAGAAAGCAGTTGCAGTGCGCAAGCCTAAGAATGTGACTGAACTGGAGGCTTTTGCCCATGATGAATGGGCGAAGATACCCGTAGATCGCTGCAAGACACTTGTGTCAAGCTATGCTTCACGTTTAAAAGCTGTTATAACTGTAAAAGGATGTTGTACTAAGTACTAAGATTGAATGTCACTTGGGGGTTGAATAAAACTGATAATGATGCGAGCACAGAAAAGACATTTGTGGTTATTTCATTATAAATGTTATGATATTTGTCTGACCTACACGTGCCTCTTTGATTTAATTGTAAGCAAGATGACTGAATGATCAAAATCAATGTCAAACTGGCCAAAACACTCAATTTCAGTGGGGGTTGAATAATTTTGAACACAACTGTATATACACACCCTGTAACCCCATGTGGGTATATATATATATATACACACCCTGTAACCCCATGTGGGTATATATATATTTACACACCCTGTAACCCCATGTGGGTATATATATACACACCCTGTAACCCCATGTGGATATATATATATAATATATACACACACACACCCTGTAACAACCATATATGTGTGTGTGTGTATGTGTATATAGGCAACTCGGCCGGCTTCCATGCTCAGGTGAGCCCCCGCTCGGCTGGGCCTCTAGGCCCAGGCCAAGCCGGGGGCTCGCCTGGGCTGGATGCCGGCCAAGCAAGTAGCTCGGCCGGCATCCAAGCTTAGGCAAGCCCACGGCTTGGCTTGGGCCTAGAGGCCCAGCTGAGCCGGCGATTCGCCTGAGCCTGGAAGACACCCGAGCAGAGCCTGGAGGACGCCCGAACAGGCAACTCGGCCGGCCTCCATGCTCAGGTGAGCCCCCGGCTCGGCTGGGCCTCTAGGCCCAGGCCAAGCCGGGGGCTCGCCTGAGCCTGGATGCCGGCCAAGCAAGTAGCTCGGCCGGCATCCAAGCTTAGGCGAGCCCCCGGCTTGGCTTGGGCCTAGAGGCCCAGCCGAGCCAGGGATTCGCCTGAGCCTGGAGGACGCCCGAGCAAGTAGCAGTAGCAAGTAGCAGGCAACTCGGCCGGCCTCCATGCTCAGGTGAGTCCCCGGCTCGGCTGGGCCTCTAGGCCCAAGCCAAGCTGGGGGCTCACCTAAGCTTGGATACCGGCCGAGCAAGCAGGGTGGGTGTGGAGAGCACATACTCACCTACAATCGGCCTAGAGTCCTTCACCGGTTCCACACAATCTCACCTACATCGGCCCTTAGCTCCTCCAGCAATGGCAGTCCCGCTTCCAGTGTCCTCTCTCCGTTGGTCGCCGGTATGACGTCACGAAAGCCTTTGACCCAGGGTCAAAGGCTTTCTTGACGTCATACCGGCGACCAACGGAGAGAGGACACTGGAAGCGGGACTGCCATCGCTGGAGGAGCTAAGGGCCGATGTAGGTGAGTATGTGTAGGAAACATCCTCTTACATCGGCCCTGAGCTCCAGCGGTGACTGTCCTCCGACTGTCCAGGCTGCTCGGCCGGCCTCCAGGCTTAGGCAAGTCCCCGGCTCGGCTGGGCCTGTAGGCCCAAGCCAAGCCAGGGGCTCGCCTGAGCCTGGAGGCTGGCCGAGCAGCCTGCGACAGCCGGAGGACAGTCACTGCTAGAGCTCAGGGCCAATGTAGGTGAGTATGTGCTCTCCACACCCACCCTGCTTGCTCAGCCAGTATCCAAGCTTAGGCGAGCCCCCAGCTTGGGCCTAGAGGCCCAGCCGAGCCGGGGACTCGCCTGAGCCTGGAGGATGCCCAAGCAGGCAACTCGGCCAGCCTCCATGCTCAGGTGTGCCCCCGGCTCGGTTGGGCCTCTAGGCCCAGGCCAAGCCGGGGGCTCACCTGAGCCTGGAGGACGCCCGAGCAAGCAGGGTGGGTGTGGAGAGCACATACTCACCTACATCAGCCTTGAGTCCTCAACATACTCACCTACATCGGCCCTTAGCTCCTCCAGCGATGGCAGTCCCGCTTCCAGTGTCCTCTCTCTGTTGGTCACTGGTATGACATCACAAACACCTTTTGACCCTGGGTCAAAGGCTTTCGTGACGTCATACCGGCAACCAACGGGGAGAGGACACTGGAAGCAGGACTGCCATCGCTGGAGGAGCTAAGGGCCGATGTAGGAGGATGTTTCCTACACATACTCACCTACATCGGCCCTGAGCTCCAGCGGTGACCGTCCTCCGGCTCTCCAGGCTGCTCGGCCAGGCTTAGGTGAGTCCCTGGCTCGCCTGAGCCTGGAGGCCGGCCGAGCAGCCTGCAACAGCCGGAGGACAGTCACCGCTGGAGCTCAGGGCCAATGTAGGGGAGTATGTGAAGGCAACATCCTCCTACATTGGCCCGGAGCTCCAGCGGTGACTGTCCTCCAGCTGTGGCAGGCTGCTCCGCCGGCTTCCAGGCTTAGGCGAGTCCCCGGCTCGGCTGGGCCTATAGGCCCAAGCTAAGCCGGGGGCTCGCCTGAGCCTGGATGCCGGCCGAGCAGCCTGCCACAGCTGGAGGACGGTCACCGCTGGAGGATTCGGGGCTTGCGGCGTTTAAACAAACTGGTAGCTGCGCGCCGCTCATGCCAATTTTTTTTTTTTGCAGGTGGCCGACACGCGCAGCTACCTGTTTGTTTTAACGGCCAGCTCGCAACCCAGTTTCAAATGTCCGTCACGCATGTGCACTCAGCGCTTGACGGCGACGGACTTTGAAACTGTTTTATTATATAGATAGCTTATGTTGGCATGGGACTTAAATCATTATAGGGATTATTCAAAGAGCATCAAATTGGCCACGAAGTTGCTCCGAACAGTGAATTTCTCCATACAATCCAATTTCGTGGCCATTCGGAGATTCAAAAAAGCTGGCAGTTCACCAAATATTGGCGCGTTGGCATATAAATACAGTGATTTTCGACGGCAGTGCAATCCCCTTAGAGAAGTAATGGTTAATCTATTCAGAGACACCGTACAGTAGTGAATTGCCTGCTGTTCGGTGGTTTCATTCGGCAGGTTTATTTAGGTGAATCCCCTAGATTTTAGTGTTAAAAAATCTCAGTTTTTCTCAAATATTTATTCAACTGTTTATTCTTTTCATTTGCAGCAAAAAGTCTCTTCTTTTATAAAAAATTTAGCAATTTTTGGAGATTTGTTCTGGGAATTTTTTTTCAGATTTTTTTAAAATGGCATTTTTTATTATTATTCATAGGACCTTATATATTATTTTCATGCAGTTGTTTTTTTTAAAAAAAGCACCTTTTAAAAGTTGCAGGCTTTTGTGTTTTTTTTTACCCCTGTTTGGCAGGTTGTCGGCTTTTTCAGGCGGTTGCTCTGCGATCTGTTCAGCGGGTCAACTTTTTCCAGATCGTTTTGGTGGCCCTTCGGGGGATGCATTCAGAGGTTTCCTAGATCAATCCGGTGGTTCTGCGCATTCGTTTGGCCGGTTGATTCGCTGCACTTTGGGGACTCTGGGGTGAATACTAAATTCACCACAGGGCCGGTGAATTTAACTCACCAAAGTGCACCAAGGCCCTGCCCCTTCTGAGCATCGCATGCCTGCCCGCCACCCAATAGAACGCTGGAGCTGGATGGAGCATCCTGTACCACAGATGCGGAGGAGGAGCCCTGCTCACCACAGGCACGGAGGACCACAGCTGAAAGGCACCCATCGAGAGGATGGTCAAGCCTGGGGGCTCCGAGGGAGGTGGGCACGACATGGGGATGAGGGGTCCTGATCCTGACATGTATGTCCTTCACGTTCAAGTGGTTAATGCATACTTATATCATTCATAAAACACGGTGCACCAAAACACTGGTGAAACACCTAGGGCCCTATTGCACAGCTGCTGCGAAATTGGAGACGGCAAGTAAAAACTCTGCGCCTACTGATTTACTTACTATCTCCATTTTAGTGCAGATATTCCGGGTTTGGCACTTTGTTAGCACTTGGTCCTGTAACAAAGTAAGATAAGGGTACCAAAACACAGGCTGTGGCCATGGGACTGCTTGGAGCTATGCACTAACTCAGTTTCGTGAGAGAACTCAGCACTGCAAATGAATCGTGGAGGGAGACTAGTAATTATTTGTTTCCATTCTCACACTGCTCACGGGATAGCGCCACCCTCACCACCGTGAGCTAAGAGGGGAGTATGGGATTTTTACAGGGTGTTTGTAGTTTATTAACCTCCCTGGCAGTCTAATTTTTTCAAACTTTTGTGTCTAAAAGCATTTCAATTTTTTTTTAAAGGAAACGTGTTTATGTACATAGTTAGCCGGTAATAATTAGGAATCACTCACTGAAATCCGTGAAATCAAGAGTCCTTACTGGTAAAATCCTTTATAAATAAATAAATAAAAAAATAGTAAATACACGGAGTCCGATAAAGTTTGAAACGCAAAATAATAATTAATTATCCAAAATAATGCAAATAAAATATATTCAATAAAATACAACAAAAAACACTGAAATCTGTCTGAAAACAAGGGTGAGAGGATGTAATGGTCTATTTCTTATCCTGTACTGCCACCTAGTGGCCGTTCATAAACATTGCACTTTGGATTCTACAGTGTAAAATGATATTTTTCTAAGTTTGCTGCTGGTCCCACCCCCTGCATCGTGTGACTCGCAGGGATCGAAATCAGGAAGCAAGTCCCGCGATCACACTGTGGGGGACAGCAAGGGAGCCTGGAGGAGGGGAGTATGCATCCAGCCCGAGTGTAGCTCGGGGTTACCGTTCACGGTAGTGAAATTTAACCCCGAGTCACACTCGGGAATACCGCCAGGGAGGTTAACACCAACTTTTAGACGTCGACATTTTTTAAGTTAAATACCAATCTCCAAATGGAAGGAGTTGCACCTTTTGAATAGCTTGTGCGCCTATTAGTAGCTGCAAATTGTGTACTTTGCATACGATACATTAAAGTATAGGAGAGGATAATATACACTAAGCTCATGCAGGGTATAAGGCATAAGTTTTAACTCTTTGTTACGGCTTCAGAAATCTAAGTTCCTTGTTCTCGCCATACATGACAGTGAGATTTCTAAAACAAGTACAATTTGTGTCTGGGTCACATATGATGCATTAATCTTCCTGAGGTCCTCTTACTTAAGGACCCCTCCCTTTCTCTCTAACGTTCCAATAAAAGATAAGTGCAAGCTCTAAGCTGTGCGTAGATGTGACAACCTAATTCTTTATTTGTGTGTGTCTCATTTTTTGTGCCTCAATATCGACATGGAGATGAGCAGCAAAGGAAGGGCCAATGCCAGAAGTCACAGGGCCCAGGTAAGGTTCAGGCAAAAGCAAAGATGTATTGACCAAAGGAATGGTGGAGGTTCCTATGCACTATAGACCTTCCTCTGTTAAAACAGTTGAATTCCTATTGTGGCATCTGTAGCATAGATGTATTGACGTCATGTCGAGGTTCCTATGTGACAGTCAGACAATTGGCAGACAGTTTATTTGTATCAGCATTGTATCACAGGGAATCGCTACATTCGAGTCGCAAGTTCAATTTACAGGAAGACTGAAACATTGATTCCCACCAGTCAGATAACCGCTGGGGATGTTATGTGTAATATCTCCTGTAGTGATCTTAACGATTCATTTATTTATTTATAAAGGATTTTACCAGGAAGGATACATTCAGAATTATCTCATTTTCAAGTATGTCCTGGGTTCAAGAACATTGAAATTTTACAGTCATTACAGAAATACAATGTAATAAAATGCAAGATATTAAAAAACCAACACAAATATACAGATTAACCCAGAAAATAAATATGTAGGAAATATTTATTTATTTATAAAGTATTTTACCAAGAAGGACACATTGAGATTTCTCTCGTTTTCGAGTACGTCCTGGGTTCAAGAACATTAAAAATGCTACAGTTGTTACAGAAATACAAAGTAATAAAATGGAAGATATTAAAAAAACAACACAAATATACAGATTAACAGACAATAAATATGTAGGTAGTAGTCATTATGTTACATGTTTACAGGTTAGTTCTGTATTGAAGTATGTTAATTAGGGATGAGCTGTTCGGTTCGGAGTTCGGACCGAACTTAGCCTGTTCGGTCTGATCGCAAACCCCCGAACATTTCCGGGTGTTCGCCGCATGTTCGACCACAATGCACTTTTACACTGGCCTGAAGCTTGTAATTGGCTACAACCTTGCACCTGACTACAGGTCTGGTGCAAAACAGGTTCAACAGTATGGCAATCACGGCTCAGAGTCCTGATTGGGCAAATTTTGCCCAATCATGGGCTCAGAGCTAAGTCCCGCAGCACACTATATAAGGTTTCCACGCACCGCTTCAGCATGCATTTCATAGGAGATTGTTGATGTGTTTTCTTATTGCCGGTCTGTCACGCTACTGGGGGGGTCTGGGGGGTCTGATTTCTACCAAATATCTGGGAATTGAGGTGATGTGTGTCTTGTCACTGCCAGCAAGTATTTTGGGGGTCTCACAAATTTCTACAAAACATTTGGGAATTAAGGTGATCTGTCTCTTGTCACACAGCCAGTACCATGCAGTATTTTGGGGTCACTAATATTTACAAAATACTAGCGGTTCTGCGTTCTCGAAAAAATGCGTTCATCTTCCACTTGCGTTGCGCAGCCGGACTTTCGTGCGACCGTACTTCGTATATTGGCCGTCATTGCCTGTCATTTGCTACTAGTGCGGCCGTGATTAAGTGCGCCTAAACGCACGTTAAAAATTCGCTAGTCTGACCCTAGCCTAAATGGGAGAATTTTTCTGGTTTGGCTATTTTGACCTAGAATTTTCCATTCTCCAGTCATTCTCCTGCTCTTCACCACTCTCTGAATAACCCTAACAGGGTTAACCCTAACAGGGTTATTCAGAGAAAGGTGAAACTCAGGAGAATGACTGAAGACAAAATTCTATGTCAAAATAGCCGAACCAGAAAAATTCTCCCATTTATCTCACTTTCCAAATCGGCTATTTGGTCTAGAATTTTCCATTCTCCTGCTGTTCACCGCCAAAAAATCAGTAAACTTTTTCTGAGTGTCCGAAAATGTCGCCTCTTTTCATACTGCCGCCCCACGCAGTTGTTTATGGATAGATTAAAGGAAAACTGTTTACCATCATTTGAAACGTCATTTTTTTGTTTTTAAGTGTTTCTATACATCCTAGAAATTCGCCACTTCACGGGCAGGTTATGGGGACCTTCTAGGCACGATATTTGAAGGAATTTTTCGTTTTCATTTTTAACCCTTATTTCATAGAAACTCACTGTCCCTTTTAAAAACGTGTTTTTTTAACTTTTTGTCCTTGTTTCCTGTCCCCCAGGGCACTACCCGGACCCCCATACACCTTTTATGGCAAATATCTAGCATATATGCCCTCTTGGAGGGCACTCTAAAAACCGAATTTTCAGCCCCATTGACTTGCATGGAGTTCGAGTTCAGGTTCGGACCCGAACATATGGGAAGTTCGGGTTCGGGCCCGAACCGAACTCGGGCGGTGTTCGGCTCATCCCTACTCACTGCCACCCATCAAGGGGTCACACTGATTTATAGGAGGTTTCTGAGACTTGTAATCTGTGGCTTCTCACTGGAACCCATCAGGTGGTCCCACATACTTCTAGCAGATTTATGCGAATTGTAATTTGTGTCTTATCACTGCCACCCATTAGGGGGGTCTCACTGATTTTTAGGATGGAATTGTAATCTGTTTCTTGTAACTGGCTGCCAGCTATCAGGGTGTCTCACTGAGTTATACCAGAGTTCTGTAAATCTTTAATCTTTATACCAGAGTTGAATCAGAGTTCTATATATATTTAATCTATATATCACTCACTATCAGGGTTATCCAAAGAGATCCAAATTGCTTGAGAAAGGTAACCGAACGCTGAAAATCAGCGTTCGGTGACCTTTCTTGGCCATTTGGCTATCCAGAGAGCAGGCAATTCGCCAAGTCCTGGCGAATTGCCTGAACATACAGTGCCTGTTCGAGGGCAGAGAATTCCCATGAAAAAGCACTGCTTCGGCTATTCAGAGAACACAAACCAGCAGTGAAAGGTTCCCGAAGTGCCCTGCCATTCGGTGGTTTCATGCAGCAAATTTAGTCAGAAAAATCCCATAGGCTTCAATGTTAAAAATATTCCCGTTTTTGAATTCAATATCTAATAAACCGTTCATTATAAAATTCTGCAGTAAAGAGTCTCTTTATTTATAAATTTTTTAGGATATTTTAAGCATTTTTCTGATTTTTTTTTTTTAAGTTTACTTATTTTTTCTGTAACAGCCCTTTTCATTATCATTCATTGGATCATATGTAAATTTCAGACATTTTCGCTCAGTAGTTTCTTTGCAAACAGCGTTTCACTTTTCAAACATTCACACAAACTGTTTTGCTAATTTATTCACTGCCTCGTCTGCGGTCTCGGCTGCTTCGCTGTGTGTGATCGGCTCCTGCTCGTGTTTTTCGACGGGTTGATCCAGATGTTTTTGCGGGTTTTCAGCGTGCATTCGGTGGGTTTTGCGGTTAGTTTTCGTCAGGTTTGCGGCAGCTTTTCCCTGCAATTCGGGGACCCTGTGGTGCTTGCTGAATACACCGCAGGGTCACCGAAATGGGATCAGCAAAAGTAACCGAATTGAAGAGAACGAAAAGTCACCGAATGTGCGGTGACTTTTCGAATCTCTTTGAATTACCCTGTATGTTTGAAAGTACAAAAAGGACAGGCAGACGCTCCCAGACACAGATAAGAGGGCAAGCAGCCCCTGTGTCGGGAGGCTGTGCCTCTGGTCGTGACGGACGTGGTGCATCCTCTGCAGTGGCACGCTTGTCCTTTCTAACCTGTGCTGGCCATCTTAAGCAGCAGCAACATACAGAGGATTTGGTGGATTGGCTAACCAGGCCATCCTCATCCTCTTCATCCTCTGCCAGCCAGGCTTGTAGTACTTTACAGTTCACCTCAGCTGCCAAAATATCTAATGCAGCCTCCATGTCCACAGCTACTCCTGCCATACCCTCACTATCACACACGGAGGAGTCAGCTGAATTATTTGACTACAATGAGAGTGACATGCTGCTTGAGGATGCGCAGCAAGTACAGTGCTCTGATTCAATCTCTGAGGTTGAGGAAGGGAGTATAATCAACCTAGAGGAAGGGGGTGCCAGTGATGACACACAAATAACTGGCACTCATGTTGCCCCAGCAGCTGCAGCATACTGCCAAGTTGGCTCCAGTGACGAGGAGATAGGGGTGAATGACATTGATGAGGAGGTCACTGACTCCACCTGGGTGCCATATGGAACAGAGGAATCAAGGGAGGAGGAGGGGGAGGAGGAGGAGGAGGCAGAGCATCCTCTATGACCAACCGTAGCACTAGCCAGTCCAAGGCATCAGATGTCAGAGCTGCTCCGGTGCAGAGCGCTGTTGTCTGGGAGTTCTTTAAGAAATGTGCAGCAGAGCGCACCGTTTCTATTTGTAACCTATGTCAGATGAGCCTAAAGCGTGGGAAAGACACCGGACACTTGGGTACCACGTGCTTGAGGTGACATATGAACACCTGCCACACATCACGTTGGCGCAAAACTTTGCGTAGGTCCTCCTCCTCCTCCTCATCATCTGTCTCTACCCACACTGTATGTCCTGCCATGTCATTGCCTACAACCTCCACTGACAGGGATGATGCCACAGTAATGGATGTACCAGGTCCTTCCTCACAATGTGACATCATCCCATCAGCTGAAAATTTATGCAGTCAGATTACGTTGCCGCAGCTGCTGCAGCGTAAGAAAAAATCTAGTCCCAACCATCCCCAAGTACAGCGTCTAAATGCCAGCTTAGCAAAATTACTCACATTGCAGCTGCTGCTTTTCCAGCTGGTGGACTCTGCTCCCTTCCGTGAATTTGCTGAATGTGCTGTACCACAGTGGCAGGTTCCAAAATGCCATTACTTTTCACAGAAGGCCATTCCAGCACTATACCAGCACGTGGAAGACAATGTTATCCAGTCATTGGGAAAGGCAGTCAGCAACAAGGTGCATGTGATTTTAGACACGTGGTCCAGCAAGCATGGACAGGGTCGTTACATTTCCTTCACGTTACACTGGGTAACTCTGATTGCAGCTGGGAGGGATCCAAGATGGAGCTCTGTGCTGGAGCTTGTTTATCCACCATGCCTCCAGAAAGCTGCTTGTATGAGGTCTGTCTGCTCCACCACCACCTCTTCCTCCTCCTCCTTCTCTGTCTCTGGTGATGTGGCAGTTAAACCGATTCGTAGCAGGGGCTACGCATTGGCTCAAGCAAAAGATGCCATACTGTGCTTGAGCTGGTTTATTTAGGGGACAGGAGCCACCCCGGGCCAGAAATTCTGTCAGCTCTGCAGGGCCAGGTGCAGAGATGGTTAACACCACGCCAGCTTCAGCTGGGAATGATCGTCTGTGATAATGGCAGCAACCTTCTCTCCACCCTATGCAAGGGTAAATTGACACATGTACCATGCCTAGCACACATCCTAAATCTAGTGGTACAGCGTTTCCTAACCAGGTACCCAGGGCTGGCAGAGCTTCTCAGCCAGGCCAGAAAAGTCTGCAGCCACTTCAGATGGTCATTCCCAGCAAGCATTCGCCTGGCAGAAATTCAAAGAGAATTCCACCTTCCCACAAACCGTCTGATCTGTGACATGCCCACCAAGGTGGAACTCGACATTAGCAATGCTGCAGCGTCTGCACAAGCAGCAGAGGGCCATCAACGAGTACCTGTGTGAGTATGGCACAAGGACAGGTTCAGGTCAACTTGTTTTTTTCTCCCCCACAGTGGCTGATGATCAAGGATGCATGCACTGTACTGTCACCATTTGAGGAAGCAACGAGGATGGTGAGCAGGGACAGTGCATGCATCAGTGACACAATTCCTTTAGTGTTCCTGCTGGAGCACACTCTGCAGGGAATTATAGATGTGGCTCTAGAGGCAGAGCAACAGGGAGGAAGAGGAGGCCTTCCCTAGCTCTCAAGGCCCCAGTCTTTCCGCAGACAGCATTCCAGCGGGTCCTCCTCAGATCAGACAGGAGGAGGATGAGGAGGAATATTTAAGTAGTGGAGGCATTGAAGGTGGGGATTCCTCAAGGGAGGGTTTTGTGTGCCCAGAAACACAAGGGCTAGTGCGTGGCTGGGAGGAGGAAGTGCACGATGGGTCATCCTCATTGACCAGGAAGACTTGGAAGCTAATGCCACCTCCAACCTACGCTGCATGGGCTCCCTTATAATGCAAAGCCTGCTAAAGGACCACAGGATTCGTTCTATCAAGGAGAGGGATCATTACTGGTTGGCTGCACTGACTCCTGTGCCACATCTATATCATTTTAATTTTTTGAACTGCAGGGTCCAACCCTGCACTCTTCGACAATACTACAGAGAGGTTAATGTATGTTAGTACTTGCTGGCAGTCTGACACCAAAAGCACAATATCTGGGTGCACTGATGCCTTGACCAGAATCATATCTTTTCAATATAGGACCACATGGTCCACCCCTGCATTCTTCCACAATACTACAGAGGGGTTACTGTATGATAGTACTTGCAGGCCTGGCACCAAAAGCACAATATTTGGGTGTACTGCCACTGATGCCTGTATCAGATTCATATCCTCCTCAGAGGGGTTACGGTGTGACTGCACTGTTGCTGACGCTAAAGGCCCAATTTTAAAGCAACTATTGTTACTTTCATCCAAAGCCTGCATAAGTTTCACAATAATTTAGCCAAAAAATTACTAAACTCTTTCTACGTGCCCGAAAATGTCTCCTCTTTTCATACAGACTGCCGCCCCAAGCAGTTGTTTATGGATAGATTAAAGGAAAAGCATTTACGGTAATTTGAAACGTAATTTTTTTGTTTTTAAGTGTTTCTATATGTGGCAGGATGGAAGTCCGCCTGCGGTCCTGCTCTCTGACCCCCCCCCCTTTGATGGCGTCCGGCCCGACTTCCGAGTGGCGCGGCACTCGGCGTCTCGAGCGGCCTGGAGGATGAAATGGCATTGTCCGGCGTCTGGAGAGATGGTGTGGTGTTGCCTTGGGGATCCCGTTCCTGGGTTGAGTGGTGATGCAGGAGACCGCTGAGTGTCTCCTGCAATAGTGATTGTAGCTCTGAAATGAAGACACTAGACGTGGCTGTATGCTTTAAAACAGTGAACTGAATTTTATGGGTTTCAATAGGGTCATTTATACAACTTCACACAAACAGATTACCAACTCCCCCACCCACACAACCAGCACTGATAGGGAACAGGAGGCTGGGAAAGGAGCCAATCAGGTCCCTTTCAGCCTTCCCATTGTCCAGGGATTAGGCAGCAGGAAAAGCCTCTAATCCTCTGGTTTGCTGTATCCTCTATTTTGCCCTTTCAGACTCCCCCATTGTCCAGGGGATTAGGCAGATGAGGTCTTGGAAAAGCATCAGATCAGCTGGCTTGCTGTATCCTCCATCTTGGGGCCTGAGATCCTTTGTCCTGTGAGACCATGCTGGGATGAGCAAAATGGCGACGGGGAAAAACACATACCAACGGTTTCTTTCATACTTTTACAGTCACATCATACAGGGTACATTGCTATTACATTACACCAATAAAACCACATCTAGCAATAAAATAAGAGGTCCATAGGCTCACACTCAAAACCAAAACGAAAACAGGAAAAATTGTCTTTAAAAAGGGTTCAGTCTTTAGTCCTGTGGCTCGCTAAAAAGAGCTCTCATGTCCGTTCCGTGACACTATACATCCCAGAAATCCACCACTTCATGCAGGTTATGGGGACCTCCTAGGCACGATATTTGAAGGAATTTTTCGTTTTTATTTTTAACCCTTATTTCATGGAAAACTCACTGTCCCTTTTTAAAACCTTTTTTTAAAACTTTTTGTCCTTGTTTCCTCTCCCCCAGGGCACTACCCGGACCCCCATACACCTTTTATGGCAAATATCTAGCTTATATGCCCTCTTGGAGGGCACTCTAAAAACTGAATTTTCAGCCCCATTGACTTGTATTGAGCTCGAGTTCGGTTTCGAACATTTGGAAAGTTCGGGTTCGGTACGGGTGCTGGTCCTGCATCAGAGGTTATAGGATGAGGGAACTGCTGGGGGAAGCAGTCTATTAAAGGTAGGGTGGTAGCTTCCCAGAAAATCTCTTAAACACCAGGCTGGAAAGGTGAAGGGTGCATCTAGATTCCAGCGACGGCCATTTTAGCTCTTTTAACATGTCACAATGGTGGGTCTTGTAGGTACATTGTAGCACAAAGCGACAGAATGAGTTATACAATGTAGTAAGTTTCTGAAGGTGTGTTTGCGGGGCAGCTGCGAACACTACGTCTCCGTATTCAATCTACTTTCTTATCGCAGGGCTCAGGCAGGATTTGTTTCTGTACAGGGCACTTAGTTTGGGGTAAAGTTTAGATTAGAGTTTTTTGATGTGGGGGCCAAATTATAGATTACATTGTTACAGTTTTGTCAGTATTTAAGAAAAGTTTGTTATCTTTGATCCACTTTTCTACCTCTGTGAATTGTTCTTGCAGCACGGCCTCCTACTGCGGGAGATTTGGTTTGCTGGTATAGATTACAGTGTCATCTGCGTACATGTGTACATTTGAGGTTTTGCAGACGTTAGTCAGATCATTCATGAATATCGTGAATAGCAGGGGCCGAGTATCGAGCCTTGGGGTACACTGCACATGACTGGGAGGGGGAGGGAGGAGCAGCCAGAAATGGACAAATATTGTGATCAGTCGGATACATACGATTGAAACCAGGTTAGCATGCGAAAACCAGATACTGAAGTTTTTAAGTTTTTGTAACAAGATGGCATGGTCTACTGTGTCAAAGGCCTTGGCAAAATCAAGAAAGATGGCTCCAGTTGGGTCTCCTTGTTCCATGCCAGTTTGGATATCTTTGCATAATTTTAAAAGGGCGGTTGTAGTTGAGTGATATGGACGAAAGCTGGATTGATCTCGGGTTAAGTAGTTCCAATATTGATAATAATCACGTAATTGCGTGTAGACACATTTTCCAAACTTTTTGACATAACAGGGCCAATGATATCGGACGGTAGTTGGATACCAGAGTAGTGTCACCACTTTTATGGATAGGTACCACTCTCACAGTCTTCCAGAGTTTGGGTATGTATCCAGTCACCAGTGATTCATTGATTAGGGTCGCGACAGTTTAGCAATTTCCAGCGCACTGATTTTTCAGCAGCATTGCTGGGATTAGATCAGGTTCAGACTGGTATTTCACTTTTTGAAAATGGAGAAGTTTAGTAATGACACTGACAGGCACTGGTCTAAAACTAAATTTCTCTCTGATAAAGGGTCTGTGCTCAGGTGGAGGGGCCTGAGCTGTGTGTGGTCTTTCTGATTGCATGTCATTTTCTAGCTTCGTAATCAGGGTGGTGGCGCATCCAACAAATTAATTATTAAAGGCATTTGCTACATCTAGGGGGTGTTGCAGGGTTTGGTTGTTTATTTTCACAGAAGCTGGCTGGGAGTGGACGGGGAAGTGCTTTTATGTTAATTATGATTTTCAAAAAAATTCTAGGGCTTGATATGTTATTGTTTAGATTTTCATTAAAGTAGTGGCCATTTTTGTTTTGTTTTGTGCATCCATACTGACATTTTCGGTATTCACAGTGATCGTTCGTGGGACATTTCATAGCGCTTTGCAATGAGGGAGTACAGACATGAGACATAATACAAACACATAAGGAACAGACGGCCCTGCCCGTAGGATAAATGCCCTACTGATACAGCACTTTATATAAGTGCTTAGCCAGACATCCCATGAGTTTATAATCTAAAGGAAAAAGGTAAGCGAAACAAAAGGGGAGCAGGGGAAGTGTGGAGTTTCTGGCTAGAGAGAGAGAATAACAAGGATTGTATGGGAATGACCAGAAGCTTGGACATATGAGTTTAATTAGAAAAACGTGGCAGCAGCTGGAAGGGAAGCAATGAGTTTGGGCCCAGGACTGGGTGGGTGGCACTGCAGAGTGCAGATGCAGAGCTTGGGGGAGAATGAGATGGCTGTGTGTGGTGAGCTGTAGAAAGAAAGACACAGAGATTTAGGAGCAGGGGGTGCTCCTGCATGCAAGGAGTTAAGGACATGTGAGGGGTGAGGAAGTGGTCGGGGAGCAAAGCTATGAGAGACTATCAAAAATAGAGAGAAAATATTAAAAAGAAAATTGGTGGTGACGTGCTAGTAGGCAGAGAAATAGAGTCTTTATTTCTCTGCCTACTAGCATGCTGACACCACTCTGTTTTTTCCGTGTCTATATATTAATGTTTGGGTTACCCCGTTGTACTATTTGAAGAAACAGTGCTGTCGATTAAAGGTGATTAATACACGGCTGACTTTGCCTAATCTTGATAATTAACTGCAGATTTTCTTGTCTAGTGATCTTAACGACAATCATGGAATAGGGCCCATCATCTTTTTTCAGTTTCGGTTAAAATTGTGTATCTGGAAAAAAAATCAGTTACAGTTTCTCCATTTCAGTTTTTTTTTTTCTAGAGAGTAATCCATAGAATAGAAAAACACAAAGGTTTGGATGCTAAAATGTGGAGAAATAAATGTACACGCAAAAAATGATTGAAATCGGAAAGGAAAGTTACATTTTTTTTGTTATATCATTCTGATGTGATACGACATATAAACATAATAATGATATAAATTTAATCTGCTGAGTTTGAATAAAATGTTATATAATGTGTGTGGGTCTCATAATAAAACATGACTTCAATTCACATTTAAACATGAGCACAAAACAGTCAAAATGAGCTCAGCATCTGGGGTGAAATGGTTCAGCAGTGAACGGGTTAATGCATGTAGTCAATCTGAACAGTAGAAAAGTTTCAGCCGCACCTGCCTTTTATCAAGATCATATTAGTAAAATGATTGGATCCTGGGAAGGTTTGTGAAAGGTGTAAAGCATTTTCCATCAGATGTTATATATGAGCTGCGCTGACACCTGCTCTCACCTCATTGTTCTTGCTCCTCCATAGAATTTTCAATGGCTTGAGGAGGAGCTTCTTTTCTTCTGATTCAAAATCTGTGTATTGGCCCAGAATGGATATGCTTATAAATTCACTGAGTTGTGTCCACTGGGTAATTAAATAATAAAAGACAAATTCTCCGTTCTCGTTAAAGAAAGACGTCTGATTGCGTTGGAATATATCTGGGGTCCTTTTTATAAAGTCATAGAGCTGCAGATAAAAGAATCACATGTCCAGCGTCAAATTAATGTCTCCGAAACAAACTTACTACAGATCAAGTTACATTAAGGATTCAATAACAAAAGGAATGTGTAAAACAGCGCACGTTAAGAATATCCGGGACTTTCACTTTCCGTGTAATTCTATCCCAGACCCATGATTTGTCACCGGACTCCAACAAAAAAGAGGAAAAGAAAATTACTAAACAAAAAACCTGATACCACAAACTCCTTCCTATTCTCACCGTCCATGTAACGACTCCAGGTATTTTAGACAATCCCTTTGTAATGAATCCCCTTCATAGCTGGAGAATGCAGCAGAGTAGTATAGCTTCTCCATAAAAAAACAGAGGCTTCATGCCATAGTATAATGTATAACCAAGCAGGTACAGGTGTTCCCTTAGACGACAAGCACCTCATAACACACAGGAAATGTACACAAACTGGCCATTTTATTAGGTACATCTGTTCAATTGTTTGTTACTACAAATTGCTAATCAGCCAACCACATGGCTGCAACTCAATACATTTAGGCATCTAGATGAGGTCAAGATGCGGAAGTTCAAACCGAGCATCAGAATTGGGAAGAAATGGGATTTAAATGACTTTGAACGTGGCATGGATTGTTGGTGCTAGACGGGCTGGTCTGAGAATTTCAAAAACTGTTGATCTACTGGGATTTTAATGCACAACCATCTCTAGGGTTTACAGAGAATGGCCCAAAAAAGATAAAATATCAAGTGAGTGGCAGCTGTGTGGACAAAAATGCCTTGTTTATGTCATAGGTCAGAGGAAAATGTGCAGACTGGTTCCAGATGTTAGAAAGGCAATAATAACTCAACCACTCGTTACAACCAAGGTCTGCAGAATACCATCTCTGAACACACAACAGTCCAACCTTGAAGCAGATGGGCTAGAGCAGCAGTAGACCATACCGGGTACCACTCCTGTCAGCTAAGAACAGGAAACCAAGTCTACATATTACACAGACTCACCAAAACTGGACAATACAAGATTGGAAGAGCGTTACCTGGTCTGATGAGTCTTGCTTTCAGCTGCAACATCCAGGTGGGTCAGAATTTGGTGTAAACAATATGAAAGCATGGATCCATTCTGCCTTGAATCAACGTTGGTGTAATGGTGTGGGGGATATATTTTTGGCACATTTTGGGCCCATTAGTACCAATTAAGCATTGTTTAAACCAGGTCCTGACAAAACTTGCTCGTCAGGTCGCCATATCAATTAGAAATGTTGTCCTGGCACCCGGGTAAACAGTTTTTTTTGTCTCTAGGTACACCAGGCAAGTAGTGCACTGGTTTGGCTTTTTTGCCTTCTCTGATTGGCTCATGCAGCGTCATACTGAATATTCAGTGCTGCCTCCACCCTTTGGTTGCAGGAGGTGAAGCTGCTCTCCCCTCCTCCCTGAGCACCGACTGAGTTGTTTCACAGCTGCCTACTAGAGATTGGAAGTTTGGTTCTTTAAGATGAATCAATTCATTCAGACGGTTCGATACAAAGAACCAGTTCATGAATCAAGTCATCAGTTCACTTACTGAAGAGCCGAGAATCAAGGACTGATGACTCACCAAAGACTCTGCACAGCTGCTGCCTCTGCCTGCTGGTTACTCTGGTGATGTGACTGGGGACAGGCAAAGGACAGCAGCTACTACTGCAATAAAATACACAATTACACTGTCACCCGCATTAAAATAAAATGTTCAAGCAGCTTTTATGTTTAATGTTTTCTCTAAATTAAATTAATTAGATAAATAATAATTAATTAATTACCCCCCTTCCCCCTAAAATTGTCTGAGGGGATCCACCCCCTCCCACTGTGAATAACCCATTAATCTACCTGTTATTACAGGTGTAATATTAATAATATATTTTATTTATTAGATTTTTTTAAATATTTATTATATTATTATAAAAAAAATAAACCATTATCACTGCTGCAATAGTACTTTTATATTCAGGAACTGCTGCGTGAGAAAGTCTTTGAATCATTATACTGGTGAGCTGCTCTGAATTAGGCTGGGGTCAGACGAGTGCACTGACTGCACACAGTAACGGATGTACTTTTTAACTGATGAGATTGTGGTTACATTGTATCAGTTAATTTTGACTGATGTTGAGAAAAAGAAAAAAAAGCTGTATGCAGTTGTTTCTCTGCGTCCGTCTAGCTTTTTCGCATGGATGCCATTTTGTGCACGCATGAAAAAGAGCGCACGTGCTTCGTGTGTTGTTCTCTATTGACTCCTTTGAAAAGCTACAACGGACAGCAAACAGTGCGCTCGTCTGACGCGGGCCTTAGAATTAACTGCTGTGAATCAGATTATGCATGTTTGAATCGGTACTGATGAAACCGATTCTGAATCTTTGTACTGGTGTGCTGTGAATCGGAACCGTTGAAACCAACTGTTTGGTTCTGTAAATGATTCACTGATTCAATCATTTACAGAGCCAATTATTTACAGAACCAATCATTTACAGCGCCAATCATTGCAGAGCCAAGAAATTACAGAACCAATTATTTACAGAACCAATTATTTACAGAACCAATCATTTACAGAGTGAATCATTTACAGAGCCAATCATTTACAGAGTGCATCATTTAAAGAGTCAATCATTTACGGAGTCTATTACTTACAGAGCAAATTGTTGCAGAGCCAATCATTTACAGAGCCAATCATTGCAGAGCCAATAAATTACAGAACCAATTATTTACAGAGCCAATCATTTACAGAGTGCATCATTTAAAGAGTCAATCATTTACGGAGTCTCTTACTTACAGAGCTAATCGTTACAGAGCTAATCGTTGCAGAGCCAATCATTTACAGAGCCCATCATTGCAGAGCTGAGCCAGCAGAAGCTGATGCCACAGTGCACACTGAAGGATCAGATTACCTCTGCCACTGTGTAGTGTACTGTGAACTGAAATTAGTAGTTTCAAAGAATTCCGTTTGAATCGATGAATCGTTTCATCCAGCTCACAGAAAAGAACCAGTTCAAATGAACGATTTGTTCATGAAAGGGGCATCACTACTGTCTACTTGATGGTTCAAGTTGCTCCTCCCTGGGCTGCAGATCTCCTGATTCTGACCAGCCTTTCACTTGGGAGGTTAATGTTTTTTTTATTCCAGCATTAACCACTTCCCTGCTAAGTGATTTTCCAAAAAAATATTATCATTTTTAATTAATTATACAGTAATACATAGTTCTGACTGTAAATAACCTATTTTGCTAGTAGATGGTGTCATCTACTGATAAATTGAGTTGTAGAGGTTTGAGCTGCAGGTCTATTTATTTCCCCCCTGCATTGACTGCTGAACGTCCGATACTTCAGAGCTTTGATCAGCTAATTTTACAGTTTTAACTCTTTGGGAATTATGCCCACAGGGATAAAACTTTGGGGTCACCTTCTGCAGCCCAAAAGCAAATGAAATTCATTTGCAGTGAACTAATTTCATTTGCTTTTTATCCGCACATCAGCAGATTGAGATATCTTGATATCGGGGCACCAGATGGTGCCCTTGAAACCTGAGATATCTCGATCTCGGTAGTGAATGGATTAGCCCCGTGCCCCATGCTGTCTACTGAGTCCCGTTCCTGCACCATCATGGAAGGCTCAGAGCTGATTTTACAATGCCCAGAAATCAGGCTAAGGAAACACAGAGGGGCTCCTGTGACAAGGACCGTTCAGAGGAGCTGTCAGAGCTAAGCCCAAATGCATCAGGACATGTGTGGAGGGTAGCAGGGTTAATCCTTCACTCTCTGTCCTTAGACCTCAGGGAAGGCAGAAGGCTCAGCAGCACTGAACCTGCAGAAAGACATCCTCCACAGCTTTGTGTGCAGAACCCCTGGATACTAAACTAAGGAATCAGCGGGGCTTACAATAAGAAATACATTAAAATATGGTCACCTAAAAATCTATGAATGTACATTTTATTATTTCTATACATGTGCTGCCAAAATGTAAATAAAAAAAAAATTCCAGTGGTGCTCACTAGGGATGAGCTGTTCGGTTCGATCGGTTCGGAGTTTGCATCGAACATAGCCTGTTCGCATGTTAGCGAACTACGAGCATTTCCGCTTGTTCGCTGCGTGTTCGCCCACAATGCACCACAATGCACTTTTCCACTGTCCTGAAGCTTGTAATTGGCTACATCCTTGCACCTGACCACAGGTCAGGTGCAAGACAGTTTCAAGAGTATGCCAATCACGGCTCAGAGTCCTGATTGGGCAAATTTTGCTGAATCATGGGCTCACAGAGCTAAGTCCCGCAGCACACTATATAAGGTTTCACACAGCGCTTCAACACGCGTTGGAGAGGAGATTTGAGAGGAGATTGTTGTTGTATTAGTGTGTGTTCTCACTGCCAGTCTGCCACCAACTACTGGGGGTCAGTAATAGCTACAAAATATTTGGGAATTGAGGTGATCTGTGTCTTGTCACTTCCACGCAGTATTTTGGGGGTCAATAATTTCTACAAAATATCTGGGAATTGAGGTGATCTGTGTCTTGTCACTGCCACCCAGTATTTTTGGGATCAGTAATTTCTACAAAATACTATCCCGTTTGAGCAACACGGGTATATTCAGTAATATATATAATAACATGACTCCTCACATTTGTACCCAAACCACCAAGTTTTTATTATTTTCTTCCCTGTATTAATGAAACCGGTTTCTGCAATCTATATGTATATATTAACAGTAATGATTTATAAAAGACTTTGTATATACTACTCTGAGTACATAAAGCATCCCTGGAATTATCCCCTGCTGCAAGATTTCACAATATTGAAGCACCAGGCTAACATAGATCCAGAGGTTCCAAACCCCTTTCAGCCAGAGATAGAGCAAAATCAGGATGACATCATCAGCTGAGGCCGAAAAACAAAACATTTCCGCCAAGAAGAACGGGCAAAACATTTCCCGCCGAAAAAAAACTGTTTAAAAATGCTGCACTGAAGCATAGGAAGAATCCAATTGATGAAGCTGGCCAGGGAGCTGGCGAAACGCGTCTTAGAGACCCCTATGCCCCCTTTTAAAGACTTTTTTTACCTCCTATGGACTTATGGGTTTTTTTACTTTCTAACTTTTTAAAAATATTTTTATTTTTCTTTTATCTTTGATTGCGTTATTATTTGATGTGAGCTGTCTTAATAAATTTTTGCACAAGCCAACCTCCTGCTGCATCCAGTTGCGATCTTTTAACATCGCCAGCAACCAGAAAGCACCGTATAAAGGGAAGCCTTCTACAGTATCCTGGACGAGGAAATTCAAAAGACAAGGCACGAAGGAGCAGATACAAAGAGGATTTCTGGGCAGAGCGCAACAGACAGAGCAGCATCCATCACCGCACTAGCGTAAATGTATCAATCCTTACTCTCTGCTGTATCCGACAGACGCGGACGTATCCTTAATCCCCTCTTTCTTTCTTGGAGGAATTTTAAAGGGACGAGAGGAGCGGAAGCAGTCAAGACCAAAAGGACACACTCAATCGTTAAGAGGAAAATTATTATTATTTTTTAATTATTTTTAAATTATTTTGCTTTTCTCTTTTTATGCAACACAAAGACTGATTTATTGTGCTTTTTAGAGACTGAGATTCATCACCCCCGAAGCCAGGGGGCGTATGTTTGTATCAATATAAAAGACTGATTTATTATGATTTTTAAAGACTGTGATTCATCACCCCCGAAGCCAGAGGGTATATGTTCTTAATATGAATATTTACACTTTTTTCTATACTCAGTTTTAATTTTTTATGGTACACAAAGCTGTTAAATTATTATTAAGAGCGATTACAAGAGCGATTACACCGCTACTTTAACAGACACGACTAGCGAGTAGCGCCTGACTAAGGGGTACCCCACACTTTCCTCCCAATTTCTACAAAATATTTGTGAATTGAGGTGATCTGTGTCATGTCACTGCCACGCAGTATTTTGGGGGTCAATAATTTCTACAAAATATCTGGGAATTGAGGTGATCTGTGTCTTGTCACTGCCACCCAGTATTTTTGGGATCAGTAATTTCTACAAAATACTATCCCGTTTGAGCAACACGGGTATATTCAGTAATATATATAATAACATGACTCCTCACATTTGTACCCAAACACCAAGTTTTTATTATTTTCTTCCCTGTATTAATGAAACCGGTTTCTGCAATCTATATGTATATATTAACAGTAATGATTTATAAAAGACTTTGTATATACTACTCTGAGTACATAAAGCATCCCTGGAATTATCCCCTGCTGCAAGATTTCACAATATTGAAGCACCAGGCTAACATAGATCCAGAGGTTCCAAACCCCTTTCAGCCAGAGATAGAGCAAAATCAGGATGACATCATCAGCTGCGGCCGAAAAACAAAACATTTCCGCCAAGAAGAACGGGCAAAACATTTCCCGCCGAAAAAAAACTGTTTAAAAATGCTGCACTGAAGCATAGGAAGAATCCAATTGATGAAGCTGGCCAGGGAGCTGGCGAAACGCGTCTTAGAGACCCCTATGCCCCCTTTTAAAGACTTTTTTTACCTCCTATGGACTTATGGGTTTTTTTACTTTCTAACTTTTTAAAAATATTTTTATTTTTCTTTTATCTTTGATTGCGTTATTATTTGATGTGAGCTGTCTTAATAAATTTTTGCACAAGCCAACCTCCTGCTGCATCCAGTTGCGATCTTTTAACATCGCCAGCAACCAGAAAGCACCGTATAAAGGGAAGCCTTCTACAGTATCCTGGACGAGGAAATTCAAAAGACAAGGCACGAAGGAGCAGATACAAAGAGGATTTCTGGGCAGAGCGCAACAGACAGAGCAGCATCCATCACCGCACTAGCGTAAATGTATCAATCCTTACTCTCTGCTGTATCCGACAGACGCGGACGTATCCTTAATCCCCTCTTTCTTTCTTGGAGGAATTTTAAAGGGACGAGAGGAGCGGAAGCAGTCAAGACCAAAAGGACACACTCAATCGTTAAGAGGAAAATTATTATTATTTTTTAATTATTTTTAAATTATTTTGCTTTTCTCTTTTTATGCAACACAAAGACTGATTTATTGTGCTTTTTAGAGACTGAGATTCATCACCCCCGAAGCCAGGGGGCGTATGTTTGTATCAATATAAAAGACTGATTTATTATGATTTTTAAAGACTGTGATTCATCACCCCCGAAGCCAGAGGGTATATGTTCTTAATATGAATATTTACACTTTTTTCTATACTCAGTTTTAATTTTTTATGGTACACAAAGCTGTTAAATTATTATTAAGAGCGATTACACCGCTACTTTAACAGACACGACTAGCGAGTAGCGCCTGACTAAGGGGTACCCCACACTTTCCTCCCAATTTCTACAAAATATTTGTGAATTGAGGTGATCTGTGTCATGTCACTGCCACGCAGTATTTTGGGGGTAAGTAATTTCTACAAAATATTTCTGAATTGAGGTGATCTGTGTCTTGTCACTGCCAGTGCCACCCAGTATTATGGGGGTCAGTAATTTCTACAAAATATTTGTGAATTGAAGTAATCTTTGTCTTGTCACTGCCACCAGCAACTATTTTGGGGGGGTCATTAATTTCTACAAAATATTTGGGAATTGAGGTAATCTGTGTGTTCTCACTGCCACCCATCGGGGGGTCTCACTGATTTAAAGGAGGTTTCTGAGATTTGTAATCTGTGTCTTGTCACTGTTGCCAGCTATCAGGGGGTCCTATCAGGGGGTCTCACTGACTTGTAGCAGATTTCTGCGAATTGTAATTTGTGTCTTGTCACTGCCACCCATCAAGGGATCTCACTGATTTATAGGAGGTTTCTGAGACTTGTAATCTGTGTCTTCTCACTGCCACCCATCAGGGGGTCTCACTGATTTATAGGAGGTTTCTGGGAATTGTAATTTGTGTCTTGTCACTGGCTGCCAGCTATCAGGGTGTCTCACTGAGTTCTACCAGAGTTCTGGAAATATTTAATCTTTACACCAGAGTTGAATCAGAGTTCTGTATATATTTAATCTATATATCACTCATCATGTCAGAAAGACCAAAAAGGACAGGCAGACGCTTCCAGACACAGATAAGAGGGCAAGCAGCCTCTGTGTCGGGAGGCTGTGCCTCTGGTCGTGGTGGACGTGGTGCATCCTCTGCAGGTGCACGCTTGTCCTTTCTAACTGGTGCTGGCCATCTTAAGCAGCAGCAACATACAGAGGATTTGGTGGATTGGCTAACCAGGCCATCATCATCCTTCAAGTCATCTGCCAGCCAGGCTTGTAGTGCTTTACAGTCCACCTCAGCTGCGAAAGCATCTAATGCAGCCTCCATGGTCACAGCTACTCCTGCCATAGCCTCACTATCACACACGGAGGAGTCAGCTGAATTGTTTGACTACAATGACAGTGACATGCTGCTTGAGGATGCACAGCAAGTACAGTGCTCTGATTCAATCTCTGAGGTTGAGGAAGGGAGTATAATCAACCTAGAGGAAGGGGGTGCCAGTGATGAAACACAAATAACTGGCACTCATGTTGCCCCAGCAGCTGCAGCATACTGCCAAGTTGGCTCCAGTGATGAGGAGATAGGGGGTGATGATGACAATGATGATGAGGTCACTGACTCCACCTGGGTGCCTGATCGACCAGAGGAGTCAAGTGAGGAGGATGAGGAGGCACAACAAACACAAGGCACAACATCCTCTATGACCAACCATAGCACTAGCCAGTCCAAGGCATCAGATGTCAGAGCTGCTCAGGTGCAGAGCGCTGTTGTCTCAAAGCACACATCCAGGAACTCTGCTGTTTGGGAGTTCTTTAAGAAATGTGCAGCAGACCCCACCATTGCTATTTGTAATCTATGTCAGATGAGGCTCAAGCGTGGGAAAGACACCGGTACCACGTGCTTGAGGCGACATATGACCACCTGCCACACATCCCGTTGGCGCAAAACTTTGCGTAGGTCCTCCTCCTCCTCATCTGTCTCTACCCCCACTGTATGTCCTGCCATGTCATTGCCTACAACCTCCACTGACAGGGATGATGCTACAGTAATGAATGTACCAGGTCCTCCCTCACAATGTGACAGCATCCCATCAGCTGAAGATTTACGCAGTCAGATTACGTTGCCCCAGCTGCAGAAAAAATATAGTCCCAACCATCCCCAAGAACAGCGCCTAAATGCCAGCTTAGCAAAATTACTCGCATTGCAGCTGCTGCCTTTCCAGCTGGTGGACTCTGCTACCTTCCGTGAATTTGCTGAATGTGCTGTACCACAGTGGCAGGTTCCAAAACGCCATTACTTTTCACGGAAGGCCATTCCAGCACTATACCAGCACATGGAAGACAATGTTGTCGAGTCATTGGGAAAAGCAGTCAGCAGCAAGGTGCATGTGACTTTAGACACGTGGTCCAGAAAGCATGGACATGGTCGTTACATTTCCTTCGCGGCACACTGGGTAACTCTGATTGCATCTGGGAGGGATCCAAGACGGGACTCTGTGCTGGAGCTTGTTCATTCACCACGCCTCCAGAAAGCTGCTTGTATGAAGTCTGTCTGCTCCACCACCACCTCTCCCTCTTCCTCCTCCTCCTCCTCCTCCTTCTCTGTCTCTGGCGAAGTGACAGTTAACCCGATGCCTGACAGGGGCTACGCAATAGCTCAAGCAAAAAGATGCCATACTGTGCTTGAGCTGGTTTGTTTAGGGGACAGGAGCCACACCAGGCCAGAAATTCTGTCAGCTCTGCAGGGGCAGGTGCAGAGATGGTTAACACCATGCCAGCTTCAGCTGGGAATGGTCGTCTTTGATAATGCAAAAACAAAAGAAAATAACCAGTATAACGGGCTGAATGGAAAGCACTAAAAGGCACTAATACTGTGTAATAATACAGTCCATATAGGGAAAGCACAGCAAAAAAAACATTAAACTCACTCAAGTGCACCACAATTGATTGAACAACCCAAAATTGCCCTAATGCTGATAGAGCTCATGCTCATAAATTCTATCCTGACCCTCTCGATGATGACACAACATGGACAACTTTAAAATAAAGTGATAATGGCAGCAACCTTCTCTCCGCCCTACTCCTGGGTAAGTTGATGCATGTACCATGCCTAGCACACGTCCTAAATCTGGTGGTACAGCGTTTCCTAACCAGGTACCCAGGGCTGGCAGAGCTTCTCATCCAGGCCAGAAAAGTCTGCAGCCACTTCAGATGGTCATTCCCAGCAAGTGTTCGCCTGGCAGAAATTCAAAGAGAAATCCACCTTCCCACAAACCATCTGATCTGTGACATGCCCACCAGGTGGAACTCGACATTAGCAATGCTGAAGCATCTGCACAAGCAGCAGAGGGCCATCAAAGAGTACCTGTGTGAGTATGGCACAAGGACAGGTTCAGGTCAACTTCGTTTTTTCCCCCACAGTGGCTGATGATCAAGGATGCATGCACTGTACTGTCACCATTTGAGGAGGCAAGAGGATGGTGAGCAGGGACAGTGCATGCATCAGTGACACCATTCCTTTAGTGTTCCTGCTGGAGCACACACTGCGGGAAATTATAGATGTGGCTCTAGAGGCAGAGCAGCGGGAGGAAGAGGAGGCCTTCCCTAGCTCTGAAGGCCCCAGTCTTTCCGCAGACAACATTCCAGCGGGTCCTACTCAGATCATACAGGAGGAGGATGAGGAGAAGGCAAAATATTTAAGTACTGGGGGCATTGAAGGTGGGGATTCCTCAAGGGAGGGTTTCGTGTGCCCAGAAACACAAGGGCTAGTGCGTGGCTGGGAGAAGGAAGTGCACGATGGGGTCATCCTCATTGACCAGGAAGACTCGGAAGCTAATGCCACCTCCAACTTACGCTGCATGTGCTCCCTAATGATGCAAAGCCTGCTAAAGGACCCCAGGATTCGTGCTATCAAGGAGAGGGATCATTACTGGTTGGCAACCCTTCTTGATCCACGATACAAGGGTAAAGTTGCAGAGCTCATCCTGCCCACACAGAGGGAGCACAGGATGAAAAAACTTGAGGACGCTCTAAAGCGACACTTGTGTAACACCTTTCCAGACACTGGTAGATTACCAAGTGATGACACAGGTGCTTCTGAGGCTGCGGATGATCAGAGGAATAGAGGTGAAGGCTGGGACCGCTTGACTGATGCCCAGGGACATCAAATGTAGGCACCCATTGCCAGCGTCTTCACTGTATGGTGCAGGACTACCTAGGGGCAAGGGCAGACCTGGATAACTTTCCAGCAGATGATCCACTGACTTACTGGGTGTTGAGATTGGATCACTGGCCAGAATTTAGCCAATATGCTATGCAGCTACAAGGTTGCCCTTCATCCAACGTGCTTTCTGAAAGCCTGCACTCTTCCACAATACCACAGAGGGGTTACTGTATGATGGCACTTGCTGGCCTGGCACCAAAGGCACAATTATTTTTATTCTTTATTTATAAAGCGCCAGCATATTCCGCAGTGCTGTACAATAGGCACAGTATAGACAGGGTTAAAATGCAATACATTGAACAACATTTGACAAACAGTACAGGAGGAGATGAGGGCCCTATTCCCATAGGAACTCACAATCTAGGAGGGTTGGGGTTGGAAACAGGAGGAGAGGACAGCAAGGTGAGAGTGATTGATGGTTGCGTCAGTGAGTTGGGTGGTAGGCTTCCCTAAATAGGAACGTTTTAAGGGAGCATTTGAAGGAAGAGAAGTTAGGGGACCCCACAATATTTGGGTGCACTGACACCTTTACCAGATTCATATCTTTTTAATATAGGACCGCATGGTCCACCCCTGCACTCTTCCACAATACCACAGAGGGGTTACTGTACGATGGCACTTGCTGGTCTGGCACCAAAGGCACAATATTTGGGTGCACTGACGCGTTTACCAGATTCATATCTTTTTAATATAGGACCGCAGTGTCCAACCCTGCACTCTTCCACAATACCACAGAAGGGTTACGGTGTAAAGGCACTTGCTGCCATGAAAGGCACATTATTTGGGTGCACTGACGCCTGTGCCAGATTTATATCATTTTAATTTTTTGAATCACAGGGTCCAACCCTGCACTCTTCCACAATACCACAGAGGGGTTGCGGTGTGACGGCACTGTTGCCGACACTAAAGGCCCAATTTTAAAGCACCTATTGTTACTGTCATCCAAAGCCTGCATAAGTTTCACCATAATGTAGCCAAAAAATCACTAAACTTGTTCTGCGTGTCCTAAAAGGTCTCCTTTTTTAATACAGACTGCCGCCCCAAGCAGTCGTTTATGAATAGATTAAAGGAAAACAGTTTACCATCATTTGAAATGTCATTTTTTTTGTTTTTAAATGTTTCTATACATCCTAGAAATCCGCCACTTCACGGGCAGGTTATGGGGACCTCCTAGCCACGATATTTGAAAGAATTTTTCATTTTTATTTTTAACCCTTATTTCATGGAAAACTCACTGTCACTTTAAAAACTTTTTTTTTTAACTTTTTGACCTTGTTTCCTGTCCCCCAGGGCACTATCCGGACCCCCATACACCTTTTATGGCAAATATCTTGCATATATGCCCTCTTGGAGGGCCCTCTAAAAACCGAACTTTTGACTCCTATTGACTTGCATTGAGTTCGGTTCGTGTTCGAGTTCGAACTCGAACTTTCGAAATTGTTCAAGTTCGAACTCGAACTTTTGAAATTGTTCGAATGCTAACTGAACACGGGGGTGTTCGGCTCATCCCTAGTCCAGACGGCTCAGTGCAATCTCGGATTGACTTTGTGTTCAGCTCCCGAACGGTTAGGCATTGCCAGGCAGACACTATTCCCTGTTACTTCTCGGACCACAGGGCAATGACGCTGAAAGCAACCGTGGGAAAGAGGTTCCCTCCTGGCCCGGGTTCCTGGAAGCTGAACTGCTTTTTGCTCGAAAAGCAGGCGTTAGTAAAGGAACTGCGTGATGCCTAAACCAGGTGGAAGGGGTCAAGCGTTTGTTCACTTCCAACTCCCAGTGGTGGGAATTCACGAAGGTGAAGCTGCGCAGCTTTCTACAATCCAAGGGCAGGTGCCTGGCGAGTGCCATGAAGAGGGAATTCAGAAGGCTGCAGTCTCGGCTTCAGAGTCTGACTGACCTCGAAAGCTGTGTTTGGAACGTGCGTGATGAACTGGAGGAAACCAAGAGGGGCCTGAAAGGGCACTTTGAGGAAGAATCCAAGCACATCATGTTTCGTGCCAAGGTGGAGAATATGGAGAAGGGGGAAAAGTGCAACGCATTCTTCTTCAGAAAACTCCACTCAGCCAACACTCTTTTATCTGAGCTCAAGGATGAGGACGGAAATTTGCACGAGGGGCAAGAGAGTGTCACTAGGGTAGTGTACGGCTACTATAGTGACCTCTACTCCGAGAAGGTTACGGACCCTGAAGACACCGACAGACTGCTGTCAGGCTTCACATGGAAGGTATCGGACGAAGGAAGCTTGTCCCTCGATGCCCCTCTGAGTTTGGACGAGCTGCGCTACGCCGTCATTTCCTTTAGGAAAGGCAGAACCCCGGACTCCGGCCTCCCAGTTGGAACTTTGTTACACTGTGAGACCTTTTGGGACTGGACTTGCTGAAACTTTACGAGGAAATGCTGGATGAGGGTTGTATGCCAGACTTTCTCAGAGAGGGCATGATCACGATTTTGTATAAGCGGAAGGGAGTGAAATTGGAGCTGAGAAATTGGCACCCGATTTCCTTCTTGAATGTGGACTACAAGATCTTGGCAAAAGTCATGGCCTGTAAGTTACGGTGATCGATCCAGACCAAACCTGCAACGTTGTGGGCCGCTGGATCACAGACAGTCTTGGGCTCATTCGGGACATGGTCCACTTTCTGGTGGACCGCCATTCGCCACCTGCCCTGGTTTCACTGGACCAGGAGAAAGCCTTCGATCGGGTGTCCCACGTGTTCATGGCTATGGTTCTGAAAAGGTTTGGTCTTGGGGAGAGATTCTGCGCCTGCGTCAAACTGATGTATGCAGACATACACAGTACCGTTCTGCTGAACGGTTGGAAAACCGACCCTTCCCCATTCAGTGCAGGGTCAGGCAAGGCTGCCGTTTGTCATCCCTGCTTTTCGTGTGCTGCATAGAGCTTTTTGCCGAGTGCATCAGACTTAACCCAGGGATCAAATGGATACAACCGCCAGGCGAACGTCAGAAGTCGGTGAAGCGCTCGCTCTACATGGACAACGTCACTGTCTTCTGCAGGGATGCAGATTCGGTTCGAACGCTAGCAGATATCTGCGACCTCTTCGGCAGAGCGTCAGGTGCTAAGATAAACTATGGGAGGTCCGAAGCCATGCTGTTTGGTTCGGTAGAGAAGGGGCGGCCCTGAAAAGCTGGCAGGATCGCTTGTCAAAGGTCAATCAGAAGGTCGGGCTCTGGGGTCTTCGGGACCTCACGATGGAGGGGAAAGAAACTTGTATTGCAGACCGAGATTCTTCCCGTGCTGCAATACGTGGCACAGGTGTGGCCCCCCTGATTACGGTCAGGAAGACCATTGCCAAAGCCGTCTTTCACTTTGTCTGGTGTTCCTAGATGGACAGAGTGAAGCGCGTAGTAATGTACAAGGATCCCTCGAAGGGTGGGAAGGGTATACCCGACATCCCCACCTTGCTCGGCAGGGCGCTCCATGTCTCTCTTGTTCCTAGTCCCTCTTCTCCGGAAGATTGGCTGGAAGAAGTAGGACAGTTCTATCCCTTTCAACTGGATGACGCCGTGGTTCTACCAGGATGTCAAGAAGTTTGTGTGGGATTTCCAGCTGGAGGGAGTGAATCCGGATTTGTGGAAGCCACGCGTCATCTACAAGTTGCTGAGAGCTCAAGAAGTGGAGGATTTGGTTTGCGGGTTGCCTGGGGCCACGGGACGCCTTGTATGGCAGAACGTTTCTGATAGGTTAACCAACAGACACAAAGACTTGGCGTGGATGGCGATCCAAGGAGGGTTGCCCCTCAGGACTTTCATGCACTTGAGCAGGTACAGACATTGCCCGCACTGTGTGGTGTTTGAGGAAACAGCGATGCTTGCCTTCTGGCAATGCCGCTTTGCCCAGGCGCTACTGACCGCCCTGGAACAGGACTTCAGAGACTCTGTACCCATTGGGAAAATGACTTGTCATGCGTCGCTCTACAGACTTTTCCACGGCACGCACACCTAGGCTGCCACTGCACATGCATGGCGACTGATGTGTTGTGTCAAGGACGCCTCGTGGTTCACCCAGAACCGCAAGGTACTGCACCGTGAGGACGTCACCATCGGAGACTGCGTGAGGCTGGTTTGAATCATGCTACGGGCGTATGCTATTATCGACACCTTGGGCAGGAGAAGACGACCAGACAACAACAACGATGACGGGGAGTACGTTTGGGTTGATTTTTCATGTCTGTATTTCCATGTACCCTTTTACCCCTCCCTCCCCACCCGTACCCCACTCGTGTCCCAACCCTCCCTTCTATAACCCCCAATCTTCTCCACTAGTGCAGTTAACTAATATGTAAGGGGGGCCGGGACTGATGATAATAAAGGTGATTGACACCAGTACAGCGTTACCCAGTTCCCCTAGACCTTAGAAACACCAGGATGCATAATTCTGTGTGTGCCTGAAAGGGATACACCACATATTTATTTTCGTTGCGGTTCGTCGGGGTGGTGTATTCCTGTATGTGGGGCTGTGTTGTACTGCACAGTACTTTGAGTGTCTGTGCTACGAACACAGTATACGATAAACCTGTGGTGTAATGCACAGGGAATACCATGTGCTGCGTCACAAACCGGGACCGTGTTCAATCATGGCTGCATTTTTGGACCCACGACTAATGCGTCGACGGGGTTAACCCCTTAAGGACCGAGGACGTACCATGTACGTCATTGCAGCGGGTCTCTCTTAGACCCGCTGACGTACATGGTACGTCCTGCCGTTTTTGAGCTGCTGGAAGCGATCGGATCGCTTCCAGCAGCTCAAACGCCATTGCAGGATGCCTGGGAGTCCAGGCATCCGTGCAATGGCCGTTAGAAGTGCCGGGGCACCATGTGATCGCTCCCCGGGAGCGATCTACATCCGGTTGCACCGGAGAGGTGCCCGGCACTTCTACAGAGCGCTGGAAGCGATCGGATCGCTTCCAGCTGCTCTGAGCATATTACAAGGATGCCTCGACATCGAGGCATCCTTGTAATATACTTACCTGCCGCCGGTCCGTCCGTGATCGCTCCCCCCGAGCGATCACTTCCGGTAGCGGCAGGAAGTACTGAGTGCCACGAGGTATCGTGGCACTCAGTACAAAATCGATCACTTCAGTGATCAGGTGCTCTGCTGGGTGCCTCGAGGGATCAAGGCACCCAGCAGAGAAAAAAAAAGTGTAAAAAAAAGTAAAAAAAAGTGTGTAAAAAAACTGTAAAAAAGTGTAAAAAAAAGAAAAATAAATAAAATAAACTGACAGTTAGGGGTAGGGTTAGGTTAGGGGTAGGGTTAGGGTTAGGGTTAGGGGTAGGGTTAGGGGTAGGGTTAGGGGTAGGGGTAGGGTTAGGGTTAGGGTTAGGGTTAGGGGTAGGGGTAGGGGTAGGGTTAGGGTTAGGGGTAGGGTTAGGGTTGGGGTAGGGGTTAGGGGTAGGGGTAGGGGTAGGGTTAGGGGTAGGGGTAGGTTAGGGTTAGGGGTAGGGGTAGGGTTAGGGTTAGGGTTCTAAGGGCAGGGTCAGGGGTAGGGTTAGGGTTCTAAGGGCAGGGTCATCTTGGGGCTGAGTGGGATGTTCCTAGCCTGCCTCATCAGAGAGGCAGGCTAGCAACATCCAATCAGAAGTTAGAAAAAATCAAAATAAAATT
The DNA here is from genome assembly GCA_009667805.1 of Leptobrachium leishanense. Taxonomy (NCBI): domain Eukaryota; kingdom Metazoa; phylum Chordata; class Amphibia; order Anura; family Megophryidae; genus Leptobrachium; species Leptobrachium leishanense. The sequence goes on from CM019063.1 coordinate 557,239,450, forward strand.
TCTAATTTGTCAGGTCAGGCCAATATTTTGTAAATATTGGCTCTGACCTCTGTGATTCTCCCTTCCTCTCCTCACTTGTGTTTTGGTGAGCGAGAGAGAGAGATCAGATTTGACAGGTTAGAGATTTTAGTGAGATTTAGTGAGATTAGAAAAATTGAGGCAGATTTAGAGATTTTAGGGAGATTTAGAAGAATTGAGGCAGGTTTAGAGGGATTTAGAGAGATTTAGGTGTTTATTTGTATTTTCTTGTGAAACCCAACGGTTCTTCTAAGAACCAACAATCCGCTTATATAATATATAATAATAAAAATTTTATAATCTATTATATATAATGTCTGAAAGGGTGTACAGCGCCGAGGAGGCATATGCCATCCTGGCGTCAGAATCTGAGGCATCTGCGTCAGACTCAGACCCTCATTTCGACCCCGCTAACTGCTCAGAGGCGTCGCTAGATACATTATCTATGCTGGCTGATGTATCTAGTGATGTTTCTGATGCAGATCCTGGGTCACCACCTGCCAGCAGGAGACGCACAGCTCCAGCTGAGGAGTGGGTAGTGCCTCATCGCCAGAGGCCAGATATCCCTCCTTTCACGGCAAATCCTGGCATCAATATTGATGTTGCAGGATTTACCGCCACACAGTTTTTGCAGGTGTTTATGGGGGATGATTTGTTGGGCCACATCGTGGCCCAATCAAATCTGTATGCCCATCAGCATTGTGCTGCGAAGCCAGACTCCTACTTGGCAAGGCAGCAATGGACCCCGCTAGATGTGCCAGAATTTCTGAAATTCTGGGCACTTACTATGCTGAGGGCATCATAAAGAAGCCCTCAATTCGCTCCTGCTGGAGCAGTAGCCCCATCTGCTCTACCCCCATTTACCTCCAATCAATGTCACGTAGAAGGTATGAAAACATTTTGCGTTTCATGCACTTCAGTGACAACAGCCTGTGCTCCCCTAGAGAGCATCCCCAGTTTGACAGGCACCAGACTTTTACATTTTATTCGTACATTTTTATGTTCTACAATTGGTGCTGTATTTTGCCAAAATCTTTGCACACCTATGCATGGGGGGCATGGGTGTACTCAGGAGATCTTGCAGAAAACAACCTGGAGAGTTTTCATGCAGTAACAAACAACAGTGTCTGCTAAGGCTAGGGTCAGACGAGCGTGATTTCTACGGACTGTACGTCCGTGCAGTACGGACATCGTCAGTACGGAAGACGCAGTAGTGGTCACACAGTCCGTTTTTTCACTGACATTTATTTTTTGACAGATGTAGGAGGGACAATAAATTCAATTGCAAAACCATTTTGTCCGTGAAAAATGCAGGACGTATAAATGCAGTCCGTCTGACCACGTTCCATCACTCACACACAAAGCTATGCAGACGTTGCGGACGCAGCGCACTTTGTGCGGCCGTTCTAGCGGTTCTACGTTCTTGCCTGCCTTGCGTCCGTGGGCCGCGGCCGTTGTGCGTCCGCAGTTCAGTGCGGACGTACTTCGTGTGTCGGGCTCCATTGGACTTTATGTCATGCTATCACGGACGTACTTTTAGGCGCGATCACGGACGTGAACACTACGCTCGTCTGACCCTAGCCTAAATCACAGTCCAAAACTACTGTGGGCGTAAAAATCTGAAATTTGAAAAATTACCGCCACACACCTTGTTGCCAAATGTTTTGGGCTAAAACCGTTGCATCCATGGCATCAAAGCACTCCATATGCAATACCTTGGGGTGTCAACATAACAAATATAAACAATTTTCTGGCAATAATTCAAACTGGGGTATGCGGTAGAGACAAAACCAAAGATAGGCCTAGCTGAAGAAATAATCTCAATTTCAACTCTAATGACAAAGTCATAAAAATTGTATTTGAACCTTCCCAAAATCCTGGCAAACCTAGGCATGGGGGGCATGGGTGTACTCAGGAGATCTTGCAGAAAACAACCTGGAGAGTTTTCATGCAGTAACAAACAACAGTGTCTGCTAAATCACAGTCCAAAACTACTGTGGGCGTAAAAATCTGAAAATTGAAAAATTACCGCCACACACCTTCTCAAATGTTTTGGGCTAAAACCGTTGCATCCATGGCATCAAAGCACTCCATATGCAATACCTTGGGGTGTCAACATAACAAATATAAACAATTTTCTGGCAATAATTCAAACTGGGGTATGCGGTAGACCCAAAACCAAAGATAGGCCTAGCTGAAGAAATAATCTCAATTTCAACTCTAATGACAAAGTCATAAAAATTGTATTTGAACCTTCCCAAAATCCTGGCAAACCTATGCATGGGGGGCATGGGTGTACTCAGGAGACCTTGCAGAAAACAACCTGGAGAGTTTTCATGCAGTAAAAAACAACAGTGTCTCCTAAATCACAGTCCAAAACTGATGTGGGTGTGAAAATGAAAAATGACCACCAAACAGTATCTAATTGTTTGGAGCAAACGGATGCATCCATAGCATAAAAACACTCCATTTACAATACTTTGGGGTGTTAGCTTACCAAATATATGCACGTTCATAAAACTGGGGTATGTAAAAAGGCCCCTAAAAAGAAGATAAGCAAAGAAGATACTGTATGTCAAATTAGAAAATTGACAAGCACATGTCAAAGATTGGCGTAGCACCCCAAAAACAACAGAACAAATCTATATATGGGTGGTATCAATTTACTCAGAAGATGTTGCTGAACATATTTTGGGGTGTTTTTTGGCAGTAACCCATAACTGGATTTGACAATTCATGCCTAAAGTACAATGTGTGTGAAAAAATAACACAAAAAGTGACTACCTGAAAGTTTGACAAAGAGCTAGTGCATGGAAAGTGTTAAAATACAACTCTTTGAAGCACCCTAGGGTGTGCCCTTTCTAAAAATATATGGTTTGATGGGGGTAAATTACTTTGGCCGGCTTCAAAAATGTCCCAAATAGGACATGGGTGCATGATGACGAAATGTGAAAATTCCAAGTTGGAAAACTGAAATGCGCACCCCCCAAATAAGGCCTTTTAGCCCCCAAATGACCCGACATACCTATACATGGGTGGTATCAATTTACTCAGAAGATGTTGCTGAACATATTTTGGGGTGTTTTTTGGCAGTAACCCATAACTGGATTTGACAATTCATGCCTAAAGTACAATGTGTGTGAAAAAATAACACAAAAAGTGACTACCTGAAGGTTGACAAAGAGCTAGTGCATGGAAAGTGTTAAAATACAACTCTTTGAAGCACCCTAGGGTGTGCCCTTTCTAAAAATATATGGTTTGATGGGGGTAAATTACTTTGGCCGGCTTCAAAAATGTCCCAAATAGGACATGGGTGCATGATGACGAAATGTGAAAATTCCAAGTTGGAAAACTGAAATGCGCACCCCCCAAATAAGGCCTTTTAGCCCCCAAATGACCCGACATACCTATACTTGGGTGGTATCAATTTACTCAAGAAGATGTTGCTGAACATATTTTGGGGTGCTTTTTGGCAGTAAACCTTAAAGTTCACAGTACATGTATTCTTAAATTGCGTTCAAAAAAAAAAAATCACCAAAATTTTTTTTTTTCTCAAACTTTGGCATAGATTTGTGGTAAAATGGTTTGCATGGAAAGAGTCAAAATACCCCAAGTTTAATACCTTGATTTGTGTACTTTAAAAAAATATGTATATGTGGAGGGTTATTCAGGAATTAGTGACAGATATCAGTGTTACAATGTCACTATCACTAGTTTTGAAAATAAACTCTTTGGAAATGGCAAAGTGCTACTTGCACTTATTGTTGCATAAAATAAGGAAAAAAGCGAGGAATATGTAAACATTGGGTATTGCTAAACTCAGTACTAAATTTAGAAACTACTAAGGAATAAAAAATTTTTGACGGTTGTTGATACATAAGAAATTTTGGGGGTCAAAGTTCGAAAAAGTGGTGTTTTTTCAATTTTTGTGTCATATTTCACAATATTTTTTATAGTAAATTATATGAAATGATGAAAAAAATGGTATCTTTATAAAGTCCATTTAGTGACGAGAAAAACAGTGTAAAATATGTGTGGGTTACATAAACGAGTAAGAGGAAAATTTGACGTAAACACTAAGAGCGCAGAAACATAAAAACAGCTGCGGTCACGAACGGACGGATTTGTGTAAAACCGCCCGGTCACTAAGGGGTTAAAAACTTTTTTTTTTTAAAAATTGTCAAGCCCTGGTAAATGCCATGGCCTTCCTGAGTATTGTTGCTGACCATGTCCATCCCTTTATGACCACAGTGTACCCTGTATCTTCTGATGGCTCCTTACAGCAGGATAATGCACCATGTCACAAAGATCAAATCATCTCAAACTGCTTTCTTGAACATGACTATGAGTTCACTGTGCTCCAATGACCTCCACAGCCCCCAGATCTCAATCCAATAGAGCACCTTTCGGATGTGGTGGAACAGAAGATTTGCATCATAGATGCCACGGAGAATTAAGGCAGTTCTGAAGGAAAAAGGGTTCCAACCCGGCAGTAGCAAGGTGTACATATAATAAAGTGGCTGGAGAGTGTTTATATACCATCCCTCTCTACATAGTCTCTTAGATATCACACAGGCACCCGCTCCAGTCATTAATATGGCATTTACTGTAGCGCCCCATTAGTGTCGGCCACATGGAGCCTGGCTGTGAGTGATAGGATTCATGGCCTTATTTGTGCTACAGCTTATTTTCTGTAAACTGTGTAAAGCCAGAGTGGAGTAACCGTATTGCACAAAGGAAACTATAGGGTTAAAAAAGGAGGGCGCAAAAATCATTAACCCCCTGACCCCCTGTACTTTAGTTTGCTTTAAAATCCTCTGTGACTCCAGCGCTGCTTGCCCTCAGATCTCTGCAGGAAATGATGTGCTTCCAGCTCAGCATGTAATGTGACCACAGGGGGCCTCTGTGCTCCAGACAATCCAATGGCTTTCAATGCAAGAAGGCTTTGATACCATTGAATGAGGCTGTTGTCTAAAGTACTCTAGGTCCAGGGAACCTGAGCTGAGGGCTCCCTGACTTGAGGTTCTGGGAAGGGCTAAGCCCCTGCATCTGGATGGCTGAATCAGCCCTCTGAGCCCCACCCAACCCCTATACGGGAGAAGTTAGGTGCAGGAGGACACAGCAGTGTGACCGCTAAGATAAGATGGAGTGCTCACACAGTGTAACACAGGGCTGTCAAGCTCATGGCTTCCAGATCTTGATGCCTACAATTAAAGGGAATCATGGGAGTTGTAGTTCAGAAACATCTGGGGGTGGAATTTAGCAGCCCAGGTGTTGCATGTCTTTTTAATAGGATCTAATATAACACCATGATTAACTCTGAGGGGATAATTCAGTAAGTGCCAGTGTTTGCCGGTGTTGCACTCACATGTCGTTCTTATACTCACCTGACTTTTATAATTGTACGTTTTCATGTTTGTTTCATTAAATTGTTTTTTTAGATATCTGCGCATGGTATGTAAGGCCAAAGTCATGGCATAAACCGCATAATACACTCGAGGAGTAACTCCACGAATCACATAGTACTTCAGAATCCAAAAGGCGTCCTTTTCAGTACAGTTAGAAAGAGAGATGCCATAGAGAGCTGAATAGAATTCATTCCTCGATACATTTGTTGACTGACAATAATTATCTATTATTGCAATATCTTCAATGAGTTTGTCGTTTGGACGATTTGATAAACTGATGTCAAAGAAACTGCCAAATTCAGGTAAGTTCAGGCTATACAGATCTATGGTGATTGTCTTATTCAACGCTTCTACAGTGTTCCTTGCAATGTACGAGTTGGTTGTCCAAGAAGGATTGAGAATTATTGTCTTCTCATAGAACACTTCAGGTGCATCTTGGAAAAATGTTATAATTGCAAAATTAAATGATCCGCATATTACGATAATCTGTGCAGATGACGAGCGGACAGTGTTTATATTCCTGTTAATCACATCACGTTGTGTGTCTTTATTTGTTCCAAATTTTATGGTGAAAGCCACACAGATCCCATAACTGGATAAATACTGAGATAAAAGCAGCTGCTCCGTCTCTCCGCTGTCATCGTCTGATACAAAGATTCCCACCCAGTTCCAGCCAAAGTAATTAATAAACTGGGATATGATCTTGTAATAGACACGGATACTTTGAAGCATCCGGAAAAATTGTGGATAAACGCGTCGGTCATTCAGAACGTAGTTTGTGGCTCCATAGCTTATCTGTAAAATATGAAGCAATAAATGTAAACAGGACGCACTTTTCATGGCTGGATTTTCAGCCAATTATCTGATTATAAACAGAACCATCAATAAAGTGACCCCAGTGAGATAACTCTTTGCGTATGTTGTTTTGCACGTATACATTTCACAGCGCGGTGCAGGAGATACAATTAATTAGGGTAATAGATATTTAGACAGACAGGAGGGGGAGAGGAGCTCACAGCCTCACCGTTCTCAAGGTCATTGTGTTATAGGATTATAGACATGTGCACAGCAGGAGCATTCAGTTGGGTTGACTGCAACAGATTTCAATTTGCCAATGTTTCAGATTTAGAAGCAGCAATGCAGGCGATTCTGCTTTTCAATATTTCAGAAATTTCCTCAATACCGGATGCGCTTGATACATTTAAATGTTTAAAAAGTAGACTGTAGGGCAGCCCTTTTCATGTCACAAATATGGGACAAAATGTATATAAAACTCCCGCACATACAATAAATCAGAACTTTTCATGCACCGCACAAAACCTTCAAAAAAACGGTCACCTGTAAACTTTCACAACAAGAACAGATCCAGACACAGGTTTTAGGGGGAGGGGCACTCTACCATTTTTGGGTAAGAGTTGGCATTGGGTTCGCAGAGACAGAGTCGCGGCTAATCAGAGACTTTGCTCGTCGCACTAACTCTCCCCACTCTGCTATTTTCCCAAAACTAGTTTTGGATTCACAATTTCGTGGGTTTTGCTTTTGGGGTGTATCTTGGTGTTTGGGGCTACTATGACTGTGTTGTAGTTTATTTTATGTTTTTTTTGTGTGGATTTTATCTGAGATCACAAAAGGACAGAGCATACCTGATTGTTTGCGCTGAGTGTGAAAATAACACACACCATTATTCTGTCAGAAAAGTGCGACATATTGCTTGCACTGAGGGTGGAGATAACACACATCAGTATTCTCTGTCAGAAAGTGCGCCATATTGCTTGTGTTGAGTGTGAAGATAACACACATCATTATTCTCCGTCAAAAAGTGTGCCACATTGCTTGCGTTGAGTGTGAAGATAAAACACATCATTATTCTGTCAGAAAAGTGCACCATATTGCTTGCGTTGAGTGTGAAGATAAAACACATCATTATTCTGTCAGAAAAGTGCACCATATTGCTTGCACTGAGTGTGGAGATAACACACATCAGTATTCTGTCAGAAAAGTGCGCCACATTGCTTGCGTTGAGTGTGAAGATAACACACATCATTATTCTGTCAGAAAAGTGCGACATATTGCTTGCGTTGAGTGTGAAGATAACACACACCATTATTCTGTCAGAAAAGTGCACCATATTGCTTGCACTGAGTGTGGAGATAACACACATCATTATTCTGTCAGAAAAGTGCACCATATTGCTTGCACTGAGTGTGGAGATAACACACATCATTATTCTGTCAGAAAAGTGCGACATATTGCTTGCGTTGAGTGTGAAGATAACACACATCATTATTCTGTCAGAAAGTGCACCATATTGCTTGCACTGAGTGTGGAGATAACACACATCATTATTCTGTCAGAAAAGTGCGACATATTGCTTGCGTTGAGTGTGAAGATAACACACATCATTATTCTGTCAGAAAGTGCACCATATTGCTTGCACTGAGTGTGGAGATAACACACATCATTATTCTGTCAGAAAAGTGCACCATATTGCTTGCACTGAGTGTGGAGATAACACACATCATTATTCTCTGTCAAAGTGCGACATATTGCTTGCGTTGAGTGTGAAGATGACACACATCATTATTCTCTGTCAGAAAGTGCACCACATTGCTTGCGTTGAGTGTGAAGATAACACACATCATTATTCTGTCAGAAAAGTGCACCATATTGCTTGCATTGAGTGTGGCGATAACACACATCAGTATTCTGTCAGAAAAGTGCGCCATATTGCTTGCACTGAGTGTGGAGATAACACACATCATTATTCTCTGTCAAAGTGCGACATATTGCTTGCGTTGAGTGTGAAGATAACACACATCATTATTCTCTGTCAGAAAGTGCGCCACATTGCTTGCGTTGAGTGTGAAGATACACACATCATTATTCTGTCAGAAAAGTGCACCATATTGCTTGCACTGAGTGTGGAGATAACACACATCATTATTCTCTGTCAGAAAGTGCGCCATATTGCTTGTGTTGAGTGTGAAGATAACACACCATTAGGCTGGGGTCAGACCAGCGCACTTTTAACGTGCGTTCTGGCGCACATAATTACGGCCGCACTAGCAGCAGATGACGAGCAATGACGGCCAATATACGAAGTACGGTCGCACGAAAGTCCGGCCGCGCAACGCAAGTAGAAAACGAACGCATTTTTTCGAGAACGCTGAACCGCTAGTACGGACGTACTGAGTGCGCAGCTGCGGCATAGCGGCATGTTTGCGTGATTAGGAGATGTCAGACACTGCTAATGTCCAGCCTACATAACGTCCAGACGCAAAAAGAGTTTTATTGACGATCCGAAAGAAATCACGCACGAAAAATGCGCATCGTATGACCGTTTTCGCGCATTCCGTGAAAAAATACGTCGATTCGTTCGGACGCACTTTTTTACGTTCGCGTGTAAAAATGCTTTCGTTTGACCCTAGCCTTATTCTGTCAGAAAGTGCGCCATATTGCTTGCACTGAGTGTGGAGATAACACACATCATTATTCTCTGTCAAAGTGCGACATATTGCTTGCGTTGAGTGTGAAGATAACACACACCATTATTCTGTCAGAAAAGTGCACCATATTGCTTGCACTGAGTGTGGAGATAACACACATCAGTATTCTGTCAGAAAAGTGCGCCACATTGCTTGCGTTGAGTGTGAAGATAACACACATCATTATTCTGTCAGAAAAGTGCACCATATTGCTTGCGTTGAGTGTGGAGATAACACACATCAGTATTCTGTCAGAAAGTGCACCATATTGCTTGCACTGAGTGTGGAGATAACACACATCAGTATTCTGTCAGAAAAGTGCGCCACATTGCTTGCGTTGAGTGTGAAGATAAAACACACCATTATTCTGTCAGAAAAGTGCACCATATTGCTTGCACTGAGTGTGGAGATAACACACATCAGTATTCTGTCAGAAAAGTGCGCCACATTGCTTGCGTTGAGTGTGAAGATAACACACATCATTATTCTGTCAGAAAAGTGCACCACATTGCTTGCGTTGAGTGTGAAGATAACACACATCATTATTCTGTCAGAAAAGTGCACCACATTGCTTGGGTTGAGTGTGAAGATAACACACATCATTATTCTCTGTCAGAAAGTGCGCCACATTGCTTGCGTTGAGTGTGAAGATAACACACATCATTATTCTGTCAGAAAGTGCGCCATATTGCTTGCACTGAGTGTGGAGATAACACACATCATTATTCTCTGTCAAAGTGTGACATATTGCTTGCGTTGAGTGTGAAGATAACACACATCATTATTCTCTGTCAGAAAGTGCGCCACATTGCTTGCGTTGAGTGTGAAGATAACACACATCATTATTCTGTCAGAAAAGTGCACCATATTGCTTGCACTGAGTGTGGCGATAACACACATCAGTATTCTGTCAGAAAAGTGCGCCATATTGCTTGCACTGAGTGTGGAGATAACACACATCATTATTCTCTGTCAAAGTGTGACATATTGCTTGCGTTGAGTGTGAAGATAACACACATCATTATTCTCTGTCAGAAAGTGCGCCACATTGCTTGTGTTGAGTGTGAAGATAACACACCATTATTCTGTCAGAAAGTGCGCCACATTGCTTGCGTTCAGTGTGAAGATAACACACATCATTATTCTGTCAGAAAAGTGCACCATATTGCTTGCACTGACTGTGGAGATAACACACATCATTATTGTCTGTCAGAAAGTGCGCCATATTGCTTGTGTTGAGTGTGAAGATAACACACATCATTATTCTCTGTCAGAAAGTGCGCCACATTGCTTGCGTTGAGTGTGAAGATAACACACCATTATTCTGTCAGAAAGTGCGCCATATTGCTTGCACTGAGTGTGGAGATAACACACATCATTATTCTCTGTCAAAGTGCGACATATTGCTTGCGTTGAGTGTGAAGATAACACACATCATTATTCTGTCAGAAAAATGCACCATATTGCTTGCGTTGAGTGTGAAGATAAAACACACCATTATTCTGTCAGAAAAGTGCACCATATTGCTTGCGTTGAGTGTGAAGATAAAACACACCATTATTCTGTCAGAAAAGTGCGCCACATTGCTTGCGTTGAGTGTGAAGATAACACACATCATTATTCTGTCAGAAAAGTGCACCATATTGCTTGCACTGAGTGTGGAGATAACACACATCATTATTCTCTGTCAAAGTGCGCCACATTGCTTGCGTTGAGTGTGAAGATAACACACTTCATTATTCTGTCAGAAAAGTGCACCATATTGCTTGAACTGAGTGTGGAGATAACACACATCATTATTCTGTCAGAAAAGTGCAACATATTGCTTGCACTGAGTGTGGAAATAACACACATCATTATTCTCTGTCAGAAAGTGCGCCATATTGCTTGTGTTGAGTGTGAAGATAACACACCATTATTCTGTCAGAAAGTGCGCCATATTGCTTGCACTGAATGTGGAGATAACACACATCATTACTCTCTGTCAAAGTGCGACATATTGCTTGCGTTGAGTGTGAAGATAACACACATCATTATTCTCTGTCAAAGTGCGACATATTGCTTGCGTTGAGTGTGAAGATAAAACACACCATTATTCTGTCAGAAAAGTGCACCATATTGCTTGCGTTGAGTGTGAAGATAACACACACCATTATTCTGTCAGAAAAGTGCGCCATATTGCTTGCGTTGAGTGTGAAGATAACACACCATTATTCTGTCAGAAAGTGCGCCATATTGCTTGCGTTGAGTGTGAAGATAACACACATCATTATTCTCTGTCAGAAAGTGCACCATATTGCTTGTGTTGAGTGTGAAGATAACACACCATTATTCTGTCAGAAAGTGCGCCATATTGCTTGCGTTGTTTGTGAAGATAACAGACATCATTATTCTCTGTCAGAAAGTGCGCCATATTGCTTGCACTGAGTGTGAAGATAACACACATCATTATTCTCTGTCAGAAAGTGCGCCATATTTCTTGCACTGAGTGTGGAGATAACACACATCATTATTGTCTGTCAAAGTGTGACATATTGCTTGCGCTGAGTGTGGAGACAACACACACCATTATTCTGTGTCAGAAAAGTGCACCATTGTCACAGTCCACCTGGGGTACTTGCTGATGTGACTGTAACGCACAGCCTGGCTCTATGAACTTTGTGCTGGATCACTTTTCCTTGGGTTCCCATCCGGGTTTTACCTAAGCTCCTTACTATGACCAGGCTGCTGGAGATCCAGCCTGGGTCTTCCTTTCAGACCCTTGAACTCCAGCTGAGGCCCATCTGTGATCAAGCCTACTTAAATGGCAGAGAGACCCAGCTAGCAGTGGTTCTGCATTGTGTCCCTGACTGAGGTCACTTGGCCGTATGCATACCTGCTCTTCCTGTACCGGCTTACCCTGCGTATCCAGCGTATCCAGTACCCATTTCTCTACCCTGTTGTTCCTGGATACATCCCCTTCTTTGCCTGGGACTCTCGGCGATCTCCACCTGCGCTGTATCCACGGTCTGTGGTCAATATTCCATGTCACTGCTCAAGTGGGTACTCAACCACGTAGCCCACTATCCTATGTGTCTGGAAACCTACCTGTGGATTACAGTTGTTCACCACCGTCTCTGACCTTAGATCAAGTTACCACTGTCCGCTATCCAGATTTATTCTTGGTGGATCCTGCCTGCAGTCTGGGACTGCATTACCCACAATCCACTGGCTCTCCAGTAGGGAAGAGCTGTTTGGTTCGGAGTTCGGACCGAACTTAGCCTGTTTGTTCTGTTCGCGAACTACAAACATTTCCGGGTGTTCGCCGCATGTTCAACCACAATGGACCACAATGCACTTTCCCACTGGCCTGAAGCTCGTAATTGGCTACAGCCTTGCACCTGACCACAGGTCTGGTGCAAGACAGGTTCAACACTATGCCAATCACGGCTCAATCATGGGCTCACAGAGCTAAGTCCCGCAGCACACTATATAAGGTTTCCACGCAGCGCTTCTGCACGCATTTGAGAGGAGATTTCAGAGGAGATAGTTGTGTGTTCTTACTGCCGGTCTGCCACGCTACTAGGGGGGTCTGGGGGGTCTCATTTCTACCAAATATCAGAGAATTGAGGTGATGTGTGTCTTATCACTGCCAGCAAGTATTTTGGGGGTCACAAATTTCTACAAAACATTTGGGAATTGAGATGATCTGTCTCTTGTCACACAGCCAGTACCACGCAGTATTTTGGGGGTCACTAATTTTTACAAACTATCTGGGAATTGAGGTGATCTGTCTCTTGTCACTGCCAGCAAGTATTTTGGGGTCACTAATTTTTACAAAATATTTGGGAATTGTTATAATCCATGTGTTCTCACTGGTTGCCACCCATCAGGGGGTCTCACTGATTTATAGGAGGTTTCTGAGACTTGTAATCTGTGGCTTCTCACTGCCACCCATCAGGAGGTCCCACATGCTTCTAGCAGATTTATGTGAATTGTAATTTGTGTCTTCTCACTGCCACCCATCAGGGGGCCCCACATACTTCTATCAGATTTATGCGAATTGTAATCTGTGGCGTCTCTCTGCCACCCATCAGGGAGTTTTACTGATTTATGGGAGGTTTGAGACTTGTAATCTGTGGCTTCTCACTTCCACCTATCAGGGGGACACACTGATTTATGGAAGGGAATTGTAATCTGTGTCTTGTCACTGGCTGCCAGCTATCAGGGTGTCTCACTGAGTTATACCAGAGTTCTGTATATATTTAATCTACAGTATATATCACTCACCATGTCTGAAAGAATAAAAAGGACAGGCAGACGCTCCCAGACACAGATAAGAGGGCAAGCAGCCCCTGTGTCGGGAGGCTGTGCCTCTGGTCGTGGTGGACGTGGTGCATCCTCTGCAGGGGCACGCTTGTCCTTTCTAACTGGTGCTGGCCGTCTTCTTAAGCAGCAGCAACATACAGAGGATTTGGTGGATTGGCTAACCAGGCCATCCTCATCCTCTAAGTCCTCTGCCAGCCAGGCTTGTAGTGCTTTACAGTCCACCTCAGCTGCCAAAGCATCTAATGCAGCCTCCATGTCCACAGCTACTCCTGCCATAGCCTCGCTATCACACACGGAGGAGTCAGCTGAATTGTTTGACTAAAATGACAGTGACATGCTGATCGATGATCCACAGCAAGTACAGTGCTCTGATTCAATCTCTGAGGTTGAGGAAGGGAGTATAATCAACCTGGAGGAAGGGGGTGCCAGTGATGACACACAAATAACTGGCACTCATGTTGCCCCAGCAGCTGCAGCATACTGCCAAGTTGGCTCCAGTGACGAGGAGATAGGGGGTGAAGATGACATTGATGATGAGGTCACTGACTCCACCTGGGTGCCAGATCAAACAGAGGAATCAAGTGAGGAGGAGGGGGAGGAGGAGGAGGCACAGCAAAACATCCTCTATGACCAACTGTAGCACTAGCCAGTCCAAGGCATCAGATATCAGAGCTGCTCTGGTGCAGAGCGTTGTTGTCTCAAAGCACACACGCAGGAACTCTGCTGTCTGCTGGGAGTTCTTTAAGAAATGTGCAGCAGACCCCACCGTTGCTATTTGTAATCTATGTCAGATGAGGTTTAAGCATGGGAATGACACCGGACAATTGGGTACCACGTGCTTGAGGCGATATATGACCTCCTGCCACACATCCCGTTGGCGGAAAACTTTGCGTATGTCCTCCTCCTCCTCATCTGTCTCTACCCTCCACTTTATGTCCTGCCATGTCATTGCCTGCTACAACCTCCACTGACATGGATGATGCTACAGTAATGGATGTACCAGGTCCTTCCTCACAATGTGGCAGCATCCCATAAACTGAAGATTTATGCAGTCAGATTACTTTGCCGCAGCTGCTGCAGCGTAAGAAAAAATATAGTCCAAACCTTCCCCAAGCACAGCGTCTAAATGCCAGCTTAGCAAAATTACTCACATTGCAGCTGCTGCCTTTCCAGCTGGTGGACTCTGCTCCCTTCTGTGAATTTGCTGAATGTGCTGTACCACAGTGGCAGGTTCCAAAACGCCATTACTTTTCACGCAAGGCCATTCCAGCACTATACCAGCAGGTGGAAGACAATGTTATGGAGTCATTGGGAAAGGCAGTCAGCAGCAAGGTGCACATTACTAGACACGTAAGTCTTGTATGAGGTCTGTCTGCTCCACCACCACCACCACCTCTCCCTCTTCCTTCTCCTCCTTCTCTGTCTCTGGCGAAGTGGCAGTTAAACCAACGCCTGACAGGGTCTATGCAATGGCTAAAAGTAAAAAGAAGCCATGTGTGAGTAAGGCACAAGGACAGGTTCAGGTCAACTTGTTGTTTTTCCCTCCTGCAGTGGCTGATGATCAAGGATGCATGCACTGTACTGTCACCATTTGAGGAGGCAACGAGGATGGTGAGCAGGGACAGTGCATGCATCAGTGACACAATTCCTTTAGTGTTCCTGCTGGAGCACACTCTGCGGGGAATTATAGATGTGGCTCTAGAGGCAGAGCAGCGGGAGGAAGAGGAGGCCTTCCCTAGCTCTCAAGGCCCCAGTCTTTCCGCAGACAGCATTCCTGCGGGTCCTACTCAGATCAGACAGGAGGAGCAGGAGGAATATTTAAGTATTGGGGGCATTGAAGGTGGGGATTCCTCAAGGGATGGTTTCGTGTGCCCAGAAACACAAGGGCTAGTGCATGGCTGGGAGGAGGAAGTGCACGATGGGGTCATCCTCATTGACCAGGAAGACTCGGAAGCTAATGCCACCTCCAACCTATGCTGCATGGGCTCCCTTATAATGCAAAGCCTGCTAAAGGACCCCAGGATTCGTGCTATCAAGGAGAAGGATCATTACTTGTTGGCAACCCTTCTTGATCCACGATACAAGGGTAAAGTTGCAGAGCTCATCCTGCCCGCACAGAGGGAGCACAGGATGAAAAACTTGAGGACGCTCTAAAGCGACACTTGTGTAACACCTTTCCAGGCACTGGTAGGCTACCAAGTGATGACACACATGCTTCTGAGGCTGCGGATGATCAGAGGAATAGTGGTGAAGGCCAGGGCCGCTTGACTGATGCCTTTTTAATTTTTTTTAGTCCACGACGCCCAGGGACGTCAAATGTAGGCACCCATTGCCAGCGTCTTCACCATATGGTGCAGGACTACCTAGGGGCAAGGGCAGACCTGGATACTTTTCCAGCAGATGATCCACTGGCTTACTGGGTGTTGAGATTGGATCACTGGCCAGAACTTATATGCTATGCAGCTACTAGGTTGCCCTTCATCTAGTGTGCTTTCTGAAAGGACATTCAGTGCCACTGGAGGTTTTGTCACAGACAAAAGAGTGCGTCTGTCCACCGACTCTGTAGACCGGCTGACATTTATAAAAATGAATCAGTCGTGGATCAGCAGCTATCAATCCCCTGATGCTGAAGTAATGGAATAGATAGGGGATGTCCTCTTCTGCATTCACAAAACCTCCAGCACTGAACTCTTCCACAATACCACAAAAGGGTTACGGTGTGAAGGCACTTGCTGCCATGAAATGCACAATATTTGGCTGCACTGACGCCTGTGCCACATATCATTTTAATTTTTTGAACCACAGGGTCCAACCCTGCACTCTTCCACAATACTACAGAGGGGTTACTGTATGAATGCACTTGCTGGCCTGGTACCAAAAGCACAATATCTGGGTGCACTGACGCCTTTAACAGATGCATATCTTTTTAATATGGGACCGCAAGGTCCACCCCTGCATTCTTCCACAATACTACAGAGGGGTTACTGTATGACAGTACTTGCAGGCCTGGCACCAAAAGTACAATATTTGGGTGCACTGCCACTGACGCCTGTATCAGATTCATATCCTCAGAGGGGTTACGGTGTGACGCACTGTTGCCGACGCTAAAGGCCCAATTTTAAAGCACCTATTGTTACTTTCATCCAAGTCCTGCATAAGTTTCACAATAATTTAGCCAAAAAGTCACTAAACTTTTTCTACGTGGCTGAAAAATGTCTCCTCTTTTCATACAGACTGTCGCCCCAAGCAGTTGTTTATGGATAGATTAATGGAAAAGCATTTACCATCTTTTGAAAGGTAATTTTTTTGTTTTCAAGTGTTTCTATACATCCTAGAAATCCGCCACTTCACGGGCAGGCTATGGGGACCTCCTAGGCATGATATTTGAAGGAATTTTTCGTTTTTATTTTTAACCCTTATTTCATGGGAAAACTCACTGTCCCTTTAAAAACGTTTTTTTTTTTACTTTTTGTCCTTGTTACCTGTCCCCCAGGGCACTACCCGAACTCCCATACACCTTTTATGGCAAATATCTAGCATATATGCCCTCTTGGAGGGCACTCTAAAAAATCGAATTTTCAGCCCCATTGACCTGTATTGAGTTCGGATTCGAACATTTGGAAAGTTCGGGTTCGAATACGAACCGAACTCGGGGGTGTTTGGCTCATCCCTACTCTCCAGTCAAGACTGCTCCCTGGACTATATTGCTTGTAAATACCGTGTACCGAACCCTTGCTTTGGCATACTTCACCTGTCAGCCAGCCGCCAGCCACGACCCCTTATATATGGACTTTAACCACGTCTTTGCCGGTACGTTCCAGAATTGCCTGCAGTCAAGGCCCATTTATGTTCCATTAAAGTTATATTCGTTGCTTGATTCCTGTCTGGCCTCCCCTCTGTGTCGCCGCCTGCTGGGCTCACAATCGAACCGCGCACGCCACCTGACAGCCATATTGGTTGCGCTGAGTGTAAGGACAACACACACAATTATTTTATGTCAGAAAAGTGTGCCATATTGCTTGCACTGTGTGGAAACAACACACTAGGGATGTGCACGCCTTTTTTTTTCAGGTTCGCTTTGGGGTTTTTTACGGCATGTGTTTTTAAATTTCGGGTCGTTTCGGCAGGTTTTTGTTTCGTCAACTCGAGTCAATTCGGCAGTCTGTTTCAATGTATTATATTGTTTTCCCATTTTTGTGAATAAAATATTAATACATATTTATTAAACCGTTTATATTTTTCACCTACAGCAAGAAGTGTCTTTATTTGTCAGGGATATTTTGTCATTTTTCAGTAATTTTTGGGTTAAACTTTAGGTTTCCTAAGTAATTTAAAAGAAACTAGCCTTTTTTACACCATAACGTTCAATGTTATAAAAATCCTCGTTTTTATTAAATACATCTTAAAGCATTTATTTTTTTCACTTACAGCAATATGTGTCTGCATTTACTTATTTGTTGGATTATTTTTGCATTTTTCAGGAATTTTTGAGTTAATCTTTAGGTTTCCTAAGTTACTTTAAAGAAACTAGCCTTTTTTCCATCATAGCTTTCAATGTTAAAAAAATTCCTTCTTTAATTGTTTATTAAATACTAGGTGGAAAGCCTGCCCAGAGGGCAGTCTATTTTTGTCGCCAGCTCAGAATTCACGTCCACATAGTTTTTTTACAATGTCCTATCCAAGAGTATCTCTCTATATAAATGAGTTTGTAACGCGTCCATCGCCACCCCACCCACAACAGGAGGGCCAACTGAGCAGCTATGATGGGCGCACGCACAGCTGACAGCGCATTACAAAGGAATTTATATATTAGAGCAGGTTCCTCTTCCCTCTTAGATTGTAAGCTCACGGGAACCGGACCCTCAGATTGTAAACTCGTGGGACCCCTTAGATTGTAAACTCATGGGGCCCCTTAGATTGTAAGCTCATGGGGCCCCTTAGATTGTAAACTGATGAGGCCCCTTAGATTGTGTTGGGCTTGGGCGGACATTTTTTTTTGTAGCGTATACATTATGCGGATATTTAATGGCACGTCGTATGCATGGCATGGCAGGCTGGTATTTAGGCACACTTGTATTATGAGACACTGGTATTATGCATGGCAGACTGGTAATATGGCTGGCAGACTGGTATTGTGCATGGCAGACTGGTAATATGGCTGGCGAACTGGTAATATGTTTGGCAGACTGGTATTGTGCATGGCAGACTGGTAATATGGCTGGCAGACTGGTATTGTGCATGGCAGACTGGTAATGAGCATGGCAGACTGGTAATATGGCTGGCAGACTGGTATTGTGCATGGCAGACTGGTAATATGGCTGGCAGACTGGTATTGTGCATGGCAGACTGGTAATATGGCTGGCAGACTGGTATTGTGCATGGCAGACTGGTAATGAGCATGGCAGACTGGTAATATGGCTGGCAGACTGGTAATGTATATGGCAGGCAGACTGGTAATATGGCTGGCAGACTGGTAATATGGCTGTCAGACTGGTAATATGGCTAGCGAACTGGTAATATGGCTGGCAGACTGGTTTTGTGCACGGGAGACTGGTATTGTGCATGGCAGAATGGTATTGTGCATGGCAGACTGGTAATATGGCTGGGAACTGGTATTGTGCATGGCAGACTGGTATTGTGCAAGGCAGACTGATAATATGGCTGGCAGACTGGTATTGTGCATGGCAGACTGGTAATGAGCATGGCAGACTGGTAATATGGCTGGCAGACTGGTATTGTGCATGGAAGACTGGTAATATGGCTGGCAGACTGGTAATGTATATGGCAGGCAGACTGGTAATATGGCTGGTAGACTGGTAATATGGCTGTCAGACTGGTAATTGGGCTGGCAAACTGGTAATATGGCTGGCAGACTGGTTTTGTGCACGGGAGACTGGTATTGTGCATGGCAGAATGGTATTGTGCATGGCAGACTGGTAATGTGCATGGCAGACTGGTGCTGTGCATGGCAATGTGCATGGCAGACTGGTATTGTGCATGGCAGACTGGTACTGTGCATGGCAATGTGAATGGCAGACTGGTACTGTGCATGGCAATGTGCATGGCAGACTGGTACTGTGCATGGCAGACTGGTATCGTGCATGGCAGACTGGTATTGTGCATGGCAGACTGGTACTGTGCATATCAATGTGCATGGCAGACTGGTATTGTGCATGGCAGACTGGTACTGTGCATGGCAGACTGGTATTGTGCATGGCAATGTGCATGGCAGATTGGTATCGCGTATGGCAGACTGGTACTGTGCATGACAATGTGCATGGCAGACTGGTATTGTGCATGGCAATGTGCATGGCAGACTGGTGCTGTGCATGTCAGACTGGTATTGTGCATGGCAGACTGGTACTGTGCATGGTAATGTGCATGGCAGACTGGTATTGTGCATGGCAATGTGCATGGCAGACAGGTACTGTGCATGGCAGACTGGTATTGTGCATGGCAATGCGCATGGCAGACTGGTACTGTGCATGGCAGACTGGTATTGTGCATGGCAATGTGCATGGCAGACTGGTAACATGGCTGTCAGACCAGGCACTTAGGAGATGGAGGCCGGGCTTGAGGAGATGGAGGCCGGGCATTGAGGAGATGGAGGCCGGGCATTGAGGAGATGGAGGCCGGGCACTGAGGAGATGGAGGCCGGGCTTGAGGAGATGGAGGCCGGGCACTGAGGAGATAAACAAATCCGGTCCATTGGAGAGGCGCTTTGCTGTGCGCCTCTCCAATGGATCGGATTTGTTTTGTCCCACGCGCACGCCGGCTGTGCGTGTGCCGCGGCCGTTGGATGCGCGCGCAGCCAACCGCCGCAGGTTGTGCACGCATGTACAGTAAGGGTTTGGTGACGGACACGCCAGCCCTTACTCTTTTATAGTATAGATATCTTAAAGCATTTATTTTTTCACTTACAGCAAGAAGTGTCTACATTTATTTATTTGTTAGAATTATTTAGGCATTTTTTGGGAATTTTTGGGTGAAAGTTTAGGTTTCCTAACCTATTTTAATTGTAAAAATAAGGTCTGTTTTTCTTTTCTGAACGCGTGCAGCTGGATCCAGCTCATGGATATTGGCCCCCAGCGCTCATGGATATTGCCCCCCAGCTCCTGGATATTGCCCCCCAGCTCATGGATATTGCCCCCAGCTCATGGATATTGCCCCCCCAAGCTCTCATGGATATTGCCCCCCAGCTCCTGGATATTGCTCCTGGATATTGCCCCCAGCTCCTGGATATTGCCCCCCAGCTCATGGATATTGCCCCCAGCTCATGGATATTGCCCCCCAGCGCTCATGGATATTGCCCCCAGCAGCTTATGGATATTGTCCCCCCAGCTCATGGATTTGCCCCCAGCTCATGGATATTGGCCCCCCAGTGCTCATGGATATTGCCCCCAGCTCCTGGATATTGCCCCCAGCTCATGGATATTGCCCCCCAGCTCATGGATATTGTCCCCCCAGGCCATGGATATTGGCCCCCCAGCTCATGGATATTGCCCCCAGCTCATGGATATTGTCCCCCCAGCTCATGGATATTGCCCCCCAGCTCATGGATATTGCCCCCAGCGCTCATGGATATTGCCCCCCAGCTCCTGGATATTGCCCCCAGCTCATGGATATTGCCCCCCAGCTCATGGATATTGTCCCCCCAGCTCATGGATATTGCCCCCAGCTCATGGATATTGCCCCCAGCTCATGGATATTGGCCCCCCAGCGCTCCTGGATATTGCCCCCCAGCTCCTGGATATTGCCCCCAGCTCATGGATATTGCCCCCCAGCTCATGGATATTGTCCCCCCAGCTCATAGATATTGCCCCCAGCTCATGGATATTGGCCCCCCAGCGCTCATGGATATTGCCCCAGCTCCTGGATATTGCCCCCAGCTCATGGATATTGCCCCCCAGCGCTCCTGGATATTGCCCCCCAGCTCCTGGATATTGCCCCCCAGCGCATGGATATTGGCCCCCCAGCTCATGGATATTGTCCCCCCAACTCATGGATATTGCCCCCCAGCTCATGGATATTGCCCCAGCTCATGGATATTGGCCCCAAGCGCTCATGGATATTGCCCCCCAGCTCCTGGATATTGCCCCCCAGCTCATGGATATTGCCCCCAGCTCATGGATATTGCCCCCCCAAGCTCTCATGGATATTGCCCCCCAGCTCCTGGATATTGCTCCTGGATATTGCCCCCCAGCTCCTGGATATTGCCCCCCAGCTCATGGATATTGCCCCCAGCTCATGGATATTGGCCCCCAGCGCTCATGGATATTGCCCCCAGCTTATGGATATTGTCCCCCCAGCTCATGGATATTGCCCCCCAGCTCATGGATATTGGCCCCCCAGTGCTCATGGATATTGCCCCCCAGCTCCTGGATATTGCCCCCCAGCTCATGGATATTGCCCCCCAGCTCATGGATATTGTCCCCCCAGGCCATGGATATTGGCCCCCCAGCTCATGGATATTGCCCCCAGCTCATGGATATTGTCCCCCCAGCTCATGGATATTGCCCCCCAGCTCATGGATATTGGCCCCCCAGCGCTCATGGATATTGCCCCCCAGCTCCTGGATATTGCCCCCAGCTCATGGATATTGCCCCCCAGCTCATGGATATTGTCCCCCCAGCTCATGGATATTGCCCCCAGCTCATGGATATTGCCCCCAGCTCATGGATATTGGCCCCCCAGCGCTCCTGGATATTGCCCCCCAGCTCCTGGATATTGCCCCCAGCTCATGGATATTGCCCCCCAGCTCATGGATATTGTCCCCCCAGCTCATAGATATTGCCCCCCAGCTCATGGATATTGGCCCCCCAGCGCTCATGGATATTGCCCCCCAGCTCCTGGATATTGCCCCCCAGCTCATGGATATTGCCCCCCAGCGCTCCTGGATATTGCCCCCCAGCTCCTGGATATTGCCCCCCAGCGCATGGATATTGGCCCCCCAGCTCATGGATATTGTCCCCCCAACTCATGGATATTGCCCCCCAGCTCATGGATATTGCCCCCAGCTCATGGATATTGGCCCCCCAGCGCTCATGGATATTGCCCCCCAGCTCCTGGATATTGCCCCCCAGCGCTCCTGGATATTGCCCCCCAGCTCATGGATATTGTCCCCCCAGCTCATGGATATTGCCCCCCAGCTCATGGATATTGGCCCCCAGCGCTCATGGATATTGCCCCCCAGCTCCTGGATATTGCCCTCCAGCTCATGGATATTGCCCCCAGCTTATTTAGGCATTTTTTGGGAATTTTTGGGTGAAAGTTTAGGTTTCCTAACCTATTTTAATTGTAAAAATAAGGTCTGTTTTTCTTTTCTGAACGCGTTCAGCTGGATTACTTTCTTACAGTCTGTGTGCTTTCAGCAAGATACATTATATTACACAAGGTGGAAAGCCTGCCCAGAGGGCAGTCTATTGTGGATATACTGCCCCAGCTCATGGATATATGCCCCAGCTCGTGGATACTGCCCCAGCTCGTGGATATACTGCCCCAGCACGTGGATATTGCCCCAGCATGTGGATATTGCCCCAGCACGTGGATACTGCCCCAGCTCGTGGATATTGCCCCAGCTCGTGGATACTGCCCCAGCACGTGGATATATGCCCCAGCACGTGGATACTATCCCAGCTCCTGGATATTGCCCCCCAGCTCCTGGATACTGCCCCAGCACGTGGATATATGCCCCAGCATGTGGATATATGCCCCAGCATGTGGATACTGTCCCAGCTCCTGGATATTGCCCCACAGCTCATGGATACTGCCCCCCAGCTCCTGGATATTGCCCCCCAGCTCCTGGATATTGCCCCCCAGCTCCTGGATAATGCCCCCCAGCTCATGGATATTGCCCCCCAGCTCATGGATATTGGCCCCCAGCGCTCATGGATATTGCCCCCAGCTCCTGGATATTGCCCCCCAGCTCATGGATATTGCCCCCAGCTCATGGATATTGGCCCCCCAGCGCTCATGGATATTGTCCCCCCAGCTCATGGATATTGTCCCCCCAGCTCATGGATATTGCCCCCCAGCTCATGGATATTGCCCCCCCATGCGCTCATGGATATGCCCCAGCTCAGACCCCAGACCAGACATGGGGCGGCTGTTCGAATGCTCTATCGGCATTCGGACAGCCGCCCCATGAGCTCGGCGCCATACTTACCTTTCCGAGCGGCGCCGGGGAAGTGAAAATTTCCCTGCTTCGGTCGTTGAAGGACCCAAGCCTCCCACGTGACCGGGGCTTGGGTCCTTCAAAGAGCGGAAGTGGGGAAACTTTCACTTCCCCGGCGCCGCTCTGATGCGCTCGGCAGCCGGGTAGAGGCTGCGAGCGCAGCCTCTACCCGGCTGCCGCGCGCATCCAACCCCCGAGCGGCGGAGGGACCTTTCCCTTCGCCGCTCGGGGGTTGGATGCACGCAGCAGCCGGGTAGAGGCTGCGAGCGCAGCCTCTACCCGGCTGCTGTGTGCATCTTGTAACCGCCGCGGCGAGCGCACAGCCGGCTCGTGCCGCGGCAGTTGCATGCGCGCGCAACCAACCGCCGCTGGTTGCGCGCGCATGCGCAGAGTAAGGCTTGGCGACGGACACGCCAAGCCTTACTCTATTATAGTATAGATTGTTTCAGACCTTGGACAATTCCACTTGTGAAATAGATTGATAACATGTTCCACTTTTCAGATACTCTCCAAGGTCTAAAAGGTGGAACATGTTATCAATTTAGTTCACAAGTGGAACTGTCCAAGGTCTGACATAATGTAATGTATCTTGCTGAAAGCACACAGACTGTAAGAAAATAATCCAGCTGCACGCATTCAGCATAGAAAAACAGACCTTATTATTACATGTAAAATAAATTAAGAAACCTAAACTTTCACCCGAAAAATGCAAAAATAATCCTAACAAATAAATAAATACAGACACTTCGTGCTGTAAGTGAAACAAATAAATGCTTTAAAATATATTTAATAAAAACAGGGATTTTTTTTTAACATTGACAGCTATGGTGGAATTGCACATTCCTAACTCATTCTACTCATGCTTTTTGCCTTGCCTTGATTGTCTTGTGTGGTAGCTGCTCCCTCACGGTCAAAACTGCAAGAAAATAAGAGCACACCCGGCAGTGGATATTACAAGGGGGAACAGCAAAAGGACAGAGAAGCCTAACACGCCCAACGCGCTTTTCGTTTGAATCTCATTCAATCTCGTGTTATCTCTGGTCGTGACTACTAGTTTTGTGCAAGACCAGTTTGTTCATTTAGTTTTGTTTCGGATGTTTTCGTTCCACTTTTTTTTTTTTTTGGTATCATTTCATTATGTTTTTTGTTTAGGGTCGTTCGGTATGGTACCACGATTCATACTATTATTCATTCAATATTCATTCGACTCGCTCTGAAAATTTGGACGGCAAGTTTTCATTTTTCAGATCGCTTTGTATTACGTTTTTATGAGTTATTTTGTTTTTATGTTGATTCATATTTTGTTTTTATGAGTTACTACGTTTTTCAGACTATTTATAATTTTCGGACAGCTGGATTTTTCGTATTTGGGATGTGATTTCAATGTAAGAAATATTCCCCGCTTTTATAAAATATTTATTCAACCTTTTATTTTTTTCAATTGCAGCAAAAAAGTCTCTTTGTTTATGTATTTCTTAGGCATTTTTCGGAATTTTTTTGGGCTCTGGCACTATCCTGGTGCTGATTCAGAACCAAGGACAGGAGTCCAGCAGGTCTGTGGAGCTGAAACATAGTATTCAATGCCAAATGCAGCCGGACTGAAAAAAAATAATACAGCTGCATTCAGCAAAGAAAAAAAGCTTTGGTGCTTTAAAATAAATTAGGAAACATAAAATTGAACCCATAAAATCCCAAAAAACTTATAGGAAATCCTAATAAATAAAGAAATAGACTTTTTTCTGCAGATGAAAAAATAAACGATTGAATAAATATTTAACCACTTCGATGCTGAGGACGCGCTCAGCGCGTCCTCAGCACTCCCGCTGGTATGCGGAGGACGCGCTGAGCGCGTCCTCCCATTGGGGTCAGCGTTCGGCCGGGTTCCGGCCGATCGCTGGCCCCTCCGGTGCGGGCTGACATCCTGGATGTCAGCCCGGCATCCGGAACAGCAGCCGCCGGAATTTGGTGTCATCGCGGCAGCGCGATGACACCAAATTCAGGCGCCCCCCCGCATGTGCGGAGGAGGCGCCTGAAAGGGAGGGGGGAGGTCCTTCGGACCTCTCTCCCTCCCGATCGGCGGCTCTGCGGGGGTTAACCCAGGCATCATTTGGAAGGGCACAGCCTGCCCTTCCAAATGATGCCTGCCATTAACCCCTGGGGAGCTGGATCGCGAATCGGCGCTGAAAAGCGCCGGTTTGCGATCCTTTCCCGGAGCTGGCCGACATCTTGGATGTCGGCCAAGCCTCCGGGAACTCCCCCTGAGGACTGGCGTCATCGTGCGTAGCACGATGACGCCAGTCCTGGACTTAACCCTTAACTGCCACCAACTGTGGAGCTAGGGAGTTCCAATGAACTCCCTATCTCCCGATCCGTGGCAGCTAGGGGTTAAATTTTGGTATGGTTGGATCGGCCAGAGCATGGCCGTTCCAACGATACCAAACATGAAAGTAAAAAAAATGGTAAAAAAAAAAAAATGAAAAAAAAAATTAAAAAAAAATTAAAAAAAAAATTATACACTTTTTTTTCTTTTTTTTGGTTTGTTAATGCAGCAATATTGTTCCCATTTCAATTATAATGTGAACAATGATGCTGCACTAATGATTTTTGTATGCGGTGCGTTTGTTAAAAATAGTGTAATTTTCCCCCAAAAAAAATGTAACGAGACCCCATCTCTAATTTTTTTAACAAGCGCACCCCATACAAAATATAACCGCAATTGCTCGCATGTTAAAATGTATATATACTAAAATAAGCCTTCAAAACACGTTTAAACATGATGAGCAAAACCGGTAAAAATGACCTCAGCACAGGGGCGGGAAAAGCCTCAGCAGCGAAAGGGTTAATGAAAACGTGGAATTTTTTTTAAATCGAAACCTATAAGAAAAGAAGCCTCGTTGCTTTAAATTAAATTACTGGCTGGTTGGAGTAGAGGTAACATCACTGCTGTGGAAACCATGGAGAAGCAGGTTCAATTCTGGCAAGAGCACCTCTCCAGTAAGTGTCCTGGGGCAAGACACCTAACGAAACATACTCGCCACCCAGGACATATTTGAAAACTAGAGAAATCTCAATGTATCCTTCCTGGTAAAATCCTTTCTACAAAAAAATAATTAGGAAACATAAAATTTAATCCAAAAAATAGATTTTAATAAAAAAAAACATCATTTCCACTCCATAGACTCCCTGTCTCTGTGTCCTTTATGTCTCCAAGCTCTCCTTCACGACTCACATTAAGTTACCATCAAATTGGTGCTATTAGCTAAAAATTATTGCGCCCATCTGCCCGTTTCTATTGGGAGACTCTACTTTGTAATTTCAGGCAGCCGATATTTCATTTCAGAAATGCTCCCGAAAGAACAAAAATGTTCAATTTTATACGAAATTTAATTCGGAAATAAACAAATTGCATATCCCTAAAACACACACCATTATTCTCTGTCAGAAAAGTGTATTACAATGTTGCCACTAAACTATACTTTTTATCTTTTATTTTACAAGGTTATGGTAATATTGGGGGGGTTGAATGCCCGCTGTTCCCAGCCAGTAGCGTACACATAACCCACTGCACATATATCTCAATATTATACTTGTTTGGCACTTTACATCACACTGACCTTTGGCTACTGACCCCCCACCCCTTTGACATTTTTCTTTGTTCATGTTCATTGATATTTTCAATTGATTTCATCTACTGAACCCACAAGTATTATATACCATTTTTTAAAAGACAGAAATGGCTTTACATTGATGTGATGATTACATATATACATTCTAATTATTATGAAAAGTTAAAAAATTTGCCTACGCATCATAACAGTCTCATATCCCATCGCTCTTTTTCTATTTCACAGGACAGAGTGCGAGAGTCAGTGCAGACGGCTACACTGCACAGTGACATCTGTGATTATGAAGACCAATAAAGAGTCCAGCGAATGTAATCCAATGTTAAACCGTCCCAATTACTGCTCAAATCTTTGCTTCTTTTATCTGAATCTGATCTCAAAACCTCAAAGAAAAAGGAAAAACATATAGGTAAACAGGAGGGATGAGCCGAACAGCCCTGTGTTCGGTTCGCATTCGAACTCGAACAATTTCAAAAGTTCAAATGCGAACACGGACCAAACTCAATGTAAGTCAATGGGACTTGAAAGTTCAAATTTTAGAGTGCCCTCCAAGAGGGCATATATGCAAGATATTTGCCATAAAAGGTGTATGGGGGTCCGGGTAGTGCCCTGGGGGACAGGAAACAAGGAAAAAAGGTAAAAAAAAATAAAATTTAAAGGAACAATGAGTTTTCCATGAAATAAAGGTTAGAAATAAAAATGAAAACTTCCATCATATATCGTGCCTAGGAGGTCCCCATAACCTGCCCGTGAAGTTGCGGATTTGTAGGATGTATAGAAACATTTAAAAACAAAAAAATGACATTTCAAATGACGGTAAACGTTTTTCCTTTAATCGATTCATAAAGAACTGCTTGGGGCGGCAGCCTGTATGAAAAGAGACATTTTAGGATGCGCAGAACAAGTTTAGTGATTTTTTTTGGCTAAATTATGGTGAAACTTATGCAGAATTTGGATGAAAGTAACAATAGGTGCTTTAAAATTGGGCCTTTAGTATCGGCAACAGTGCCGTCACACCGTAACCCCTCTGTGGTATTGTGGAAGAGTGCAGGGTTGGACCCTGCAGTCCAATATTAAAATTATATGAATCTGGTAATATAGGCGTCAGTGGCAGTGCAGCCAAATATTGTGCCTTTCGTGGCAGCAAGTGCCATCACACCGTAACCCCTTTGTGGTATTGTGGAAGAGTGCAGTGGTGGAGGCTTTGTGAATGCAGAAGAGATCCCTGATCTATTCAGTTACGTCAGCATCAGGGGATTGATAGCTGCTGATCCAGGACTGATTCATTTTTATAAATGTCAGCCGGTCTACAGAGTTGATGGACAGATATACTCTTTTGTCTGTGACAAAACCTCCAGCGGCACTGAACGTCCTTTCAGAACGGATGAAGGGCAACATAGTAGCTGCATAGCATATTGGCTAAGTTCTGGCCAGTGATCCAATCTCAACACCCAGTAAGCCAGAGGATCATCTGCTGGAGAGGTATCCAGGTCTGCCCTTGCCCCTAGGTAGTCCTGCACCATACGGTGAAGACGCTGGCAATGGGTGCCTACATTTGACGTCCCTGTGTGTCGTGGACTAAAAAAATTGGAAAAGGCATCAGTCAAGCGGCCCCTTTCACCGCTATTCCTCTGATCAACCGCAGCCTTAGAAGCACTTGTGTCATCACTTGGTAACCTACCAGTGCCTGGAAAGGTGTTACACAAGTGTCACTTTAGAGCGTCCTCAAGTTATTCCATCCTGTCCTCCCTCCGTGAGGGCAGGATGAGCGCTGCAACTTTACCCTTGTATCGTGGATCAAGAAGGCTTGCCAACCAGTAATGATCGCTCTCCTTGATAGCACGAAACCTTGGGTCCTTCACCAGGCTTTGCAGGATAAGGGAGTCCATTCAGTGTAGGTTGGAGGTGGCATTAGCTTCTGAGTCTTCCTGGTCAATGAGCACGACCCCATCCTCCTCCAACCCACGTACTAGTCCTTGTGTTTCTGGGCACACAAAACCCTCCCTTGAGGAATCCCCACCTTCAATGCCCCACTACTTACATAATCCTCGTCCTCCTGTCTGATCTGAGGAGGACCCGCAGGAATGCTGTCTGCGGAAAGACTGGGGCCTTGAGAGCAAGGCAAGGCCTCCTCTTCCACCTGCTGCTCTGCCTCTAGTGCCACATCTATAATTCCCCGCAGAGTGCCCTCCAGCAGGAAAACGAAAGGAATTGTGTCACTGATGCATGCACTGTCCCTGCTGACCATCCTCATTGTCTCCTCAAATGGTGACAGTACAGTGCATGCATCCTTGATCATCAGCCACTGAGGGGGGGAACAAACAAGTTGACCTGAACCTGTCCTTGTGCCATACTCACACAGGTACTCGTTGATGGTCCTCTGCTGCTTGTGCAGGTGCTGCAGCATTGCTAATGTGGAGTTCCACCTGGTGGGCATGTTACAGATCAGACAGTTTGTGGGAAGGTGGAATTCTCTTTGAATTTCTGCCAGGCGAACACTTGCTGGGAATGACCTTCTGAAGTGGCTGCAGACTTTTCTGGCCTGGCTGAGAAGCCCTGCCAGCCCTTTGTACCTGGTTAGGAAACGCTGTACCACCAGATTTAGGACGTGTGCTATTCATGGTACATGCGTAAACTTACCCTGGTGTAGAGAAGGTTGCTGCCATTATCACAGAAGACAATTCCCAGCTGAAGCTGGCATGGTGTTAAGCATCTCTGCACCTTCCCCTGCATAGCTGACAGAATTTCTGGCCCGGTGTGGCTCCTGTCCCCTAAACAAACCAGCTCAAGCACAGTATAGCATCTTTTTGTTTGAGCCATTGCGTAGCCCCTGTCACGCGTCGGATTAACTGCCACTTCGCCAGAGACAGAGAAGGAGGAGGAGGAAGAGGGAGAGGTGTTGGTGGAGCAGACAGACCTCATACAAGCAGCTTTCTGGAGGCGTGGTGGATAAACAAGCTCCTGCACAGAGCCCTGTCTTGGATCCCTCCCAGCTGCAATCAGAGTTACCCAGTGTGCCATGAATGAAATGTAACGGCCCTGTCCATGCTTGTTGGACCACGTGTCTAAAGTCATGTGCACCTTGCTGCTGACTGCCTTTCCCAATGACTCCATAACATTGTGTTCCACGAGCTTGTATAGTGCTGGAATGGCCTTCCATGACAAGAAATGGCGTTTTGAAACCTGCCACTGTGGTACATCACATTCAGCAAATTCACGGAAGGAAGCAGAGTCCACCAGCTGGAAAGGCAGCAGCTGCAATGCAAGTAATTTTGCTAAGCTGGCATTTAGATGCTGTGCTTGGGGATGGTTGGGACTATATTTTTTCTTATGCTGCAGCAGCTGGGGCAACGTAATCTGACTATGTAAATCTTCAGCTGATGGGATGCTGCCACATTGTGAGGAAGGACCTGGTACATCCATTACTGTAGCATCATCCCTGTCAGTGGAGGTTGAAGCAGGCAATGACATGGCAGGAAATATATAGTGGGGGTAGAGACAGATGAGGAGGACCTATGTAAAGTGTTGTGCAAACGGGATGCATGGCTGGTGGTCATATGTTGCCTCAAGCATGTGGTACCCAAGCGTGGGATGTCTTTCCCACACTTGATCCTCATCTGACATAGATTACAAATAGCAACGGTTGGGTCTGCTGCACATTTCTTAAATAACTCCCAGACAGCAGAGTTCCTGCATGTGTGCTTTGAGACAACAGCGCTCTGCATCTGAGCAGCTCTGACACCTGATGCCTTGGAATGGCTACAGTTGGTCATAGAGGACGTTGTGTCTCATGTTTGTTGTGCCTCCTCCTCACTTGACTCCTCTGTTAGATCAGGCACCCAGGTGGAGTTAGTGACCTCATTATCATTGTCATCACCCCCTATCTCCTCGTCACTGGAGCCAACTTGGCAGTATGCTACAGCTGCTGGGGCAACATGAGTGCCAGTTATTTGTGTGTCACTGGCACCCCCTCCCTCTAGGTTGATTATACTCCCTTTCTCAACCTCAGAGATTGAATCAGAGCACTGTACTTGCTGCGCATCCTCAAGCAGCATGTCACTGTCATTGTAGTCAAACAATTCAGCTGACTCCTCCGTGTGTGATAGTGAGGCGACGGCAGGAGTAGCTGTGGACATGGAGGCTGCATTAGATGCTTTAGCAGCTGAGGTGGACTGTAAAGCACTACAAGCCTGGCTGGCAGAGGACTGGGAGGATGAGGATGGCCTGGTCAACCAATCCACCAAATCCTCTGTATGTTGCTGCTGCTTATGACGGCCAGCACCAGTTAGAAAGGACAAGCGTGCCCCTTCAGAAGATGCACCACGTCCACGACGACCAGAGGCACAGCCTCCCGAAACAGAGGCTGCTTGCCCTCTTATCTGGGTCTGGGAGCGTCTGCCTGTCCTTTTTGGTCTTTCTGACATGTGAGTGATATATAGATTAAAGATATGCAGAACTCTGATTCAACTCTGGTATATAGATTCAAGATTTCCAGTACTCTGGTATAACTCAGTGAGACACCCTGATAGTTGGCAGCCAGTGACAAGACACAGATTAAAATTCCCAGAAACCTCCTATACTTCTGTGAGACCCCCTGATGGGTGGCGGTGACAAGACACAAATTGCAATTCCCAGGAACCTCCTAGAAATCAGTGAGCCCCCGATGGGTGGCAGTGACAAGACGTCAATTACAATTCACAGAAATCAGCTAGAAGTATGTGGGACCCCCTGATAGCTGGCAGTGAGAAGACACAGATTACAATTCCCAGAAACCTCCTATAAATCAGTGAGACCCACTGATGGGTGGCAGTGTGAACACAGAGATACAACAATTCCAAGATATCTTCTAGAAGTGAGACCCCACAATTGCTGCTGGCAGTGAAAACACAAAGATTAGAACAATTCACAGATATTTTGTAGAAATGAGACCCCCAAAATAGTTGGTGGCAGTGAGAACACACAGATTACCACAATTCCCAGATATCTTCTAGAAGTGAGACCCCCATAATAGTTGGTGGCAGTGAGAACACACAGATTACCATTATTCCCAAATATTTTGTAGAAGTGAGACCCCCCACAATAGCTGGTGGCAGTGGGAACAAACACTAACGCAATCTCCTCTCAAAAAACACGTGATGGGGCTGTGTGAAGTCTTATATAGTGTGCTGTGGGACTTAGCTCTGTGAGCCCATGACTGGGCAAAATTTGCCCAAGCAGGACTCTGAGCCTTGATTGGCATAGTCTTGCACCTGTCTTGCACCTAAACTGTGGCCAGGTGCAGGCTGTAGCCAATTACAAGCTTCAGGCCAGTGGGAAAGTGCATTGTGGTCCATTGTGGTGCATTGTGGGCTGCGAACACACGTAAATGTTCAGAGTTCGTGAACATCCGAATGGGCGATGTTCGAATTGAACTCCGAACATATCGAACTGAACAGCTCATCCCTAATAAACAGCACATACAGTGCAGATGATATGATAACACCAGCAAAGGGTCTCTGTATGTAAGAGTTTCCCTCTCACTTGTCCTGTGTGTTCTCCTTGATACTCATCAGACTTTACCCACTCTAGGCTGACATGGACAATAAGATACTGTATATTCTGTACAGGGGTGTAACTACAACGGTAAGAGAGGTTGCACCTGCAACCGAGCCCGTCCTCCTGAGGTGCCTGACCCTGTTAGGTGAATGCAATGTGTAGACAATCTGATATCCGGAAGGTCTGATTTAAATGATGCTCCAACTCATGACTTGCAGACAGAGATATTCTGAACATATATTATTAATAAAACAATGATATTAAGTTGGGAGGGTTAAATTTCACTGACCTGTGAGTATCTGTACACCCCAAGTATCTGCGCTATGGGGATGGTCGTAATGGATTGTTCATCTCCAATAAATCCGGCCACCTTGTTGTACCCAGTACAGGAATAATTAGGGATGGTCTTGTTTGGTCCAGATAGAATCTGTAGGACACTTTTCACAGCTTTCCTAGGGTCACTACATGAGTCGTATAGATGGTATCCCTTGGTTATGTTTGGCAAAAGGTATGGATAGGAATTCATGATTTCAATACCAAACATAAACACAAGAAAATTGATATAGCTCCGTAGAGACGGTCTGTAAAATGAATGTTAATACATTGGTTTTAATAACAATATTAAACACATACACATATATATTATTTTAGTGGTATGCAGGTTTTTTGTTTGAGCCAGTACGCGCCGATATGGCGTACCGGCACATACCGGCACCTCTCGGCAGGACCGCAGAATCATATGCCTGCTGCCGCTAGACCACAACCTCAGCATGTGATCACAGAGCACGGAGCATCCCAGCGCAGGGCAGTAAAGAGTTAATTTATTTTAGCAGCGACTAATTGGTTCTGGGCAACACATACTTACACAGGCTCCTGTTAACCAACCTGAGTGGATCCCGGTTTTCGGAAGCTTTGGGCAGCCATCTCCCAGCGGCGATGCTGCAACGTGCCCGCTTCCCACACTGTTTACTCCAGCAGGCACGTTGCATTGGCTCCGCCCCTTCGCTGATGCACGCAGGGCTAAGGCCAGCGGAAGAGAGGCTGGACTCCATCCTGTCTGCTGAGTCCAGCTGAAGATTGCTCTCAATGTATGCCGGTGAGATGAACTACCCAGGGGGGAAATCCAATTGATCTTGCTGGGGGGAGGGAGGGGGAAATCCAACTGATTTTGCTTGGGGGGGAGGGAGGGGGATACAATTGATTTTGCTGGGGGGAAGGGAGGGGGAATACAATTGATTTTGCTGGAAGGGAGAGGGAATACAATTGATTTTGCTTGGGGAAGGGAGGTGAAATACAATTGATTTTGCCTGGGGGGAAGGAAGGGGGGAATACAATTGATTTTGAATGGGGGGAAGGAAGGGGGGAATACAATTGATTTTGCCTGGGGGGAAGGAAGGGGGGAATACAATTGATTTTGCCTGGGGGGAAGGGAGGGGGGAATACAATTGATTTTGCCTGGGGGGGAAGGGAGGGGGAATACAATAGATTTTTCCTGGGAGGAAAGGGAGGGGGAATAAAACAGAATTTGCTATAGGGGGAAAGGAGGGGGGAATAAAATAGATTTTGCCTGGGGGGGAGGTAGGGGAATACAATTGATTTTACTTAAGGGGGAGGGGGATAAAATACAATTGATATACTGGGGGTAATAAGTAGGGATGAGCTGTTCGTTTTGATATGTTCGGAGTTCGCATAAAACATCGTCCGTTCGGATGTTCGCGAACTCCGATCATTTCCGCGTGTTCGCAGCATGTTCGCCCACAATGCACCACAATGGACCACAATGCACTTTTCCACTGGCCTGAAGCTCGTAATTGACCACAGGTCAGATGCAAGACAGGTTCAAGACTATGCCAATCACGGCTCAGAGTCCTGATTGGGCAAATTTTGCCCAATCATGGGCTCACAGAGCTAAATCCCGCAGCACACTATATAACCTTCACACAGCCCCAGCATGTGTTTTTTGAGAGGAGATTGTTGTGTTAGTGTGTGTTCTCATTGTCACCAGCTATTGTGGGGGGTCTCACTTCTACAAAATATCTGGGAATTGTTGTAATCTGTGTTTTCTCACTGCCACCAACTATTGTGGGGGTCTCATTTTTACAAAATATCTGGGAATTGTTGTAATCTTTGTGTTCTCATTGCCAGCAGCAATTGTGGGGGTCTCACTTCTAGAAGAAATCTGGGAATTGTTGTAATCTGTGTGTTCTCACTGCCACCCATCAGGGGGTCTCACTGATTTATAGGAGGTTTCTGGGAATTGTAATCTGTGTCTTCTCACTGCCAGCTATCAGGGGGTCTCACAGATTGATAGGAGGATTCTGGGAATTTTAATCTGTGTCTTGTCACTGGCTGCCAGCTATCAGGGTGTCTCACTGAGTTATACCAGAGTTCTGGAAATCTTTAATCTTTATACCAGAGTTGAATCAGAGTTCTGTATATCTTTAATCTATATCACTCACCATGTCAGAAAGACCAAAAAGGACAGACAGACGCTCCCAGACACAGATAAGAGGGAAAACAGCCTCTGTGTCTGGGAGGCTGTGCCTCTGGTCGTGGTGGATGTGGTGCATCCTCTGCAGGGGCACGCTTGTCCTTTCTAACTGGTGCTGGCCGTCTTAAGCAGCAGCAACATACAGAGGATTTGGTGGATTGACTAAGCAGGCCATCAACATCCTCTCAGTCCTCTGACAGCCAGGCTTGTAGTGGTTTACAGTCCACCTCAGCTACCAAAACATCTAATGCAGCCTCCATGTCCACAGCTACTCCTGCTGTAGCCTCACTATCACACGCGGAGGAGTCAGCTGAATTGTCTGACTACAATGACAGTGACATGCTGTTTGAGGATGCGCAGCAACTACAGTGCTCTGATTCAATCTCTGAGGTTGAGGAAGGGAGTATAATCAACCTAGAGGAAGGGGGTGCCAGTGACACACAAATAAGTAGCACTCATGTTGCCCCAGCAGCTGCAGCATACTGCCATGTTGGCTCCAGTGACGAGGAGATAGGGGGTGATGACAATGATGATGAGGTCCCTGACTCCACCTGGGTGCCTGATGGAACAGAGGAGTCAAGTGAGGAGGAGAAGGAGGCACAACAACCATGAGGCACAACGTCCTCTATGACCAACTGTAGCCATTCCACGGCATCAAATGTCAGAGCTGCTCAGGTGCAGAGCGCTGTTGTCTCAAAGCACACATCCAGGAACTCTTTCTTTAAGAAATGTGCAGCAGACCGCACCGTTGCTATTTGTAATCTATGTCAGATGAGGATCAAGTGTGGGAAAGACATCCCACGCTTGGGTACCACGTGCTTGAGGCGACATATGATTACCTGCCACGCATTCCGTTGGCACAACACTTTGCATAGGTCCTCCTTCTCCTCATCTGTCTCTACCCCAATATATGTCCTGTCATGTCTTGCCTGCTACAACCTCCACTGACAGGGATGATGCTACAGTAATGGATGTACCAGGTCCTTCCTCACAATGTGGCAGCATCCCATCAACTGAAGATTTACGCAGTCAGATTATGTTGCCCCAGCTGCTGCAGCGTAAGAAAAAATATAGTCCCAACCATCCCCAAGCACAGCGTCTAAATGCCAGCTTAGCAAAATTACTCGCATTACAGCTGCTGCCTTTCCAGCTGGTGGACTCTGCTTCCTTCCGTTAATTTGCTGAATGTGCTGTACCACAGTGGCAGGTTCCAAAAAGCATTTTCTTTTTACGGAAGGCCATTCCAGCACTATACCAGCACGTGGAACACAATGTTATGGAGTCATTGGGAAAGGCAGTCAGCAGCAATGTGCACATGACTTTAGACACATGGACCAGCAAGCATGGACAGGGCCGTTACATTTCCTTCACGGCACACTGGGTAACTCTGCTTGCAGCTGGAAGGGATCCAAGACGGGCTCTGTGCAGGAGCTTGTTCATCCACCTCGCCTCCAGAAAGCTGCTTGTATGAGGCCTGTCTGCTCCACCACCACCTCTCCCTCTTCCTCTTCCTCCTCTTCCTCCTTCTCTGTTTCTGGCGAAGTGGCAGTTAAACAGACGCGTGACAGGGGCTTTGCAATGGCTCAAGCAAAAAGATGCCATACTGTGCTTGAGCTGGTTTGTTTAGGGGACAGGAGCCACACCGGGCCAGAAATTCTGTCAGCTCTGCAGGGGCAGATGCAGAGATGGTTAACTGGTTAACACCACGCCAGCTTCAGCTGGGAATGGTTGTATGTGATAATGGCAGCAACCTTCTCTCCGCCCTACTCCAGGGTAAGTTGACGCATGTACCATGCCTAGCACATGTCCTAAATCTGGAGGTACAGTGTTTACTATCCAGGTACCCAGGCAAGCAGAGCTTCTCAGCCAGGCTAGAAAAGTCTGCAGTTTCTTCAGACGGTCATTCCCAGCAAGTGTTCGCCTGGCAGAAATTCAAAGAGAATTCCACCTTCCCACAAACCGTCTGATCTGTGACATGTCCACCAGGTGGAACTCGACATTAGCAATGCTGCAGTGTCTGCACAAGCAGCAGAGGACCATCAACGAGTACCTGTGTGAGTAAGGCACAAGGACAGGTTCAGGTCAACTTGTTTTTTTTCCCTCCTGCAGTGGCTGATGATCAAGGATGCATGCACTGTACTTTCGCCATTTGAGGAGGCAACGAGGATGGGGAGCAGGGACAGTGCATGCATCAGTGACACAATTCCTTTAGTGTTCCTGCTGGAGCACACTCTGCGGGGAATTATAGATGTGGCACTAGAGGCAGAGCAGCAGGAGGAAGAGTAGACCTTCCCTAGCTCTCAAGGCCCCAGTCTTTACGCAGACAGCATTCCTGCGGGTCCTCCTCAGATCAGACAGGAGGAAGATGAGGAGGATGAGGAGGAACATTTAAGTAGTGGGGGCATTGAAGGTGGGGATTCCTCAAGGGAGGATTTGTATGCCCAGAAACACAAGGACTAGTACGTGGCTGGGAGGAGGCAGTGCACGATGAGGTCATCCTCATTGACCAGGAAGACTTAGAAGCTAATGCCACCTCCAACCTACGCTGCATGAGCTCCCTTATGATGCAAAGTCTGCTAAAGCCTGCTAAAGATCATTACTGGTTGGTAAGCCTTCTTGATCCACGATACAAGGGTAAAGTTGCAGAGCTCATCCTGCCCTCACAGAGGGAGGACAGGATGAAAAAACTTGGACGCTCTAAATCGACACTTGTGTAACACCTTTCCAGGCACTGGTAGGTTACCAAGTGATGACACAGGTGCTTCTGTGGCTGCGGTTGATCAGAGGAATAGCGGTGAAAGGGGCCGCTTGACTGATGCCTTTTCCAATTTTTTTAGTCCACGACGCCAAGGGACGTCAAATGTAGGCACCCATTGCCAGCATCTTCACCTTATGGTGCAGGACAACCTAGGGGCGAGGGCAGATCTGGATACCTTTCCAGCAGATGATCCACTGGCTTACTGGGTGTTGAGATTGGATCACTGGCCAGAATATGCTATGCAGCTACTAGAAACATAGAAACATAGAAAAATGTCGGCAGATAAGAACCTTTCGGCCCATCTAGTCTGCCCAATTACATGGATACTTTACCTGGATTTATCTTTTGTTTAGGATAGCCTTATGCCTATCCCATGCCTGCTTAAATTCAATTACTGTTTTGGCCTCTACCACTTCAACTGGAAGACTGTTCCATGTATCTACCACCCTCTCAGTAAAATAATGCTTTCTGATGTTACTTTTAAACCTTTGCCCCTCTAATCTAAGGCTATGTCCTCTTGTTTTGCTACTTTGTTTCCTTTTAATTATACTTCCTTCCTCTACCTTGTGGATTCCCTTTACGTATTTAAATGTTTCTATCATATCTCCTCTGTCTCGTCTTTTTTCCAAGCTGTACATGTTAAGATCATTAAGCCTTTCCTGGTAACTTTTCTCCTTTAAGCCGTACACCATTTTAGTAGCCATTCTCTGAACTCTCTCTAAGATGTCTATATCCTTCTGGAGATACGGTCTCCAGTACTGCACACAGTACTCCAAGTGAGGTCTCACCAGTGCTCTGTACAGTGGCATGAGCACTTCCCTTTTCCTACTGCTAATACCTCTCCCTACACAACCAAGCATTCTGCTAGCATTTCCTGCTGCTCTATTACATTGACTACTTACCTTTAGATCCTCTGAAATAATAACCCCTAAATTAGGGAGGTGCGTTTCGGGTTTCGGAATTTCGGAATTTTCATGAAATTTCCCGATTCGTGTTTTCGGATGCGGCCGATTTTCCGAAAATTTTTAGATCCGAAAATTGCAGATCCGAAAAGTTTTCCGAGCCGAAACGAAATATTTTCGGAATTTTCGAATGTACTTGAAATGTGTCAAATCGAAATTTATTGCTTTGAAACGAGGAGAACAGACGTTCTGGAAAAACAAACATTTTCGAAAATACAAAAAGTCGATACAAAAACGAGCTAAGTGACACGAAAATACGAAAAATGGTCGAAATTCCAAAAAAAAAATGTACACGAAAAACGAGTCGAGACGAACCGAATCGAAACAGAAATCGGTTGAAACGAGCCAAATCGAAAAGTTTAAAAATCTGAAAGATCGAATCGAACCGGAAAAAAAATCGGTGCACAAGCCTACCCTAAATCCCTTTCCTCAGATGTTGAGGTTAGGACTGTATCAAATATTCTATATTCAGCCCTTGGGTTTTTACGTCCCAGGTGCATTATCTTGCACTTATCCATGTTAAAACTCAATTGCCACAGCTCCGACCATTTTTTTAGTTTACCTAAATCATTTGTCATTTGGCTGATCCCTCCAGGAACATCAACCCTGTTGCAAATCTTTGTGTCATCAGCAAAAAGACATACTTTACCATTAATACCTTCTGCAATATCACTAATAAAAATATTAAAGAGAATGGGTCCAAGTACTGACCCCTGAGGTACCCCACTGGTAACAAGACCTTGCGCCGAATAAACTCCATTTACCACAACCCTCTGTTGCCTGTCACTCAGCCACTGCCTAATCCATTCAACAATATTGGAATCCAAGCTCAAAGACTGCAATTTATTGATAAGCCTTCTATGCGGAACAGTATCAAAAGCCTTACTGAAATCTAAATAAGCAATATCTACTGTACCACCTGTGTCTATTATTTTTGTTACCCAATCAAAAAAATCAATAAGATTAGTTTGGCATGATCTCCCTGAGGTAAACCCATGTTGTTTCTGATCCTGTAATCTATGTGTTTTTAGATGTTCAACAATCCTTTCCTTTAACATGGTTTCCATTAATTTCCCCACTACTGACGTAAGACTAACTGGCCTATAGTTCCCAGATTTCTCCCTACTACCCTTCTTGTGAATGGGCACAACATTTGCTAATTTCCGGTCTTCTGGGACGACTCCCATTAGCAAGGATTGGTTAAATAAATCTGTTAACGGTTTTGCTATTACATCACTGAGCTCTTTTAATAATTTAGGGTGGATCTCATCAGGCCCCATTGACTTATTTGTCTTTACTTTAGACAGCTGCTGTAGAACCTCCTCCTCTGTAAACTGATATGTAATTGTCTCGTTAGTGTTTCCTCCTAACTGAGGTCCCTTTCCTTCCTTTTCTTCTGCAAAGACTGAACAAAAATATTCATTGAGGCAGTCAGCGAGACTTTTATCCTCTTCTACATACCTTCCTTCCTTTGTTTTTAATCTAACTAATCCTTGTTTTACTTTTCTCGTTTATGTATCTAAAAAATGTTTTGTCCCGCTTTTTTACTGACTGAGCTATTTTCTCTTCTGCGTGTGCTTTGGAAGCTCTTATAAATTGCTTTGCCTATTTCTGCCTAATCTTATAGGTTTGCCTATCTTCTTCACTCTGAGTTGTTTTCTAATTATTGAATGCTGTCTTTTTGTTCTTCACTATTTTGGCCACCTCTGCAGAGTACCACAATGGTTTCTTCCCTTTTTTGTTTTTGCTAACAAGTCGAATGCAATTGCCTGTGGCCTTCAATAATGCTTCCTTTAAATAATCCCATTTCTCCTGGACTCCCTTTAAACTCCTCCAGTCTGATAATGACTCCTTCACACAAAGTCTCATTTTAGAAAAATCTGTTTTTTTAAAGTCTAAAACTTTTGTTTTTGTGTGGTGCAGCTCCATCCCTGTTCTTATATTAAACCATACTGACTGGTGATCACTAGATCCCAAATTTTCACCTACAACAACGTCCGATACCAAACCTCCATTTGTGAGTATTAAATCCAATATGGCCTCTTTACGGGTCGGCTCCTCAACTACTTGTGTTAGAGATAATCCCAGTAGGGAGTTTAGAATATTTGTACTCCTGGTGCACCAAGCTGTTTTGGTTTTCCAGTTCACATCAGGAAGATTAAAGTCCCCCATGATAATAACTTCCCCCTTCATTGCCATTTTGGCTATTTCCTCAAGCAGCAGATTATCTAGCTCTTCTACTTGTCCAGGGTGTCTATAGATCACACCTACACGAGCTACTGTATGATTGCCAAATGTTAGCGTAACCCAAACTGACTCTATGTTCACCTCGCTCACTTTTATTTGGTTCGTTTTTCTGTTGTTTTTCACATACAGGGCCACTCCTCCTCCTTTCCTACCTTCTCTGTCTTTTCTATATAAAGAGTACCCCGGTATTGTTATGTCCCAGTTATTTTTCTCACTGAACCATGTCTCAGTAACCGCAACTAAATCTACTTTTTCAGCTGCCATCATTGCCTCCAGTTCATTGATTTTATTGACTAAACTGCGAGCATTATAGACACGACTCTGAGCTTGTCATTTTTTTCCCCGCATGTTGCTTGCACCCTCCGATTTAGTTTTGGGGGACAATTAGGCAGATTGTTTTTTACCCTTTTGTCCCCCCTCTCCTAGTTTAAATATTTCTTTGCGAAACCTTTGAACTTCTCACTGAGAACATATGTTCCCCATGAGTAAAATGCAAACCATCTTTTTTATACAGTTCCTTTCTGCTCCAATTAGAGCTATCATGGGACACAAAGCCAAATCCTTGCTCTCGACACCATTCCCGAAGCCACAAATTAAATTCCCTATTGCGCATCTGCCTATCCTGAATGTTATGCACAGGCAAAACTTCAGAGAATGACAGAGTGGATGCAATCTGCTGTATTTCATCTCCAAGAACACAAAAATCTTCCTTAATCTCAGAAACCTCATTGCTAGCCAAGTCATTTGTCCCTAGATGGACTAGAACATCCACTTCCCCTTGCTGCTTTGCTTGTTTGACAATATTGAGAATACATCTCTTGTCTCTATGAGCAGTAGCCCCAGGAAGACATCTCACCAAACCACTACTCTCCAGCTCATCACCTCTTATGATAGAATCACCCAGCAACAATTGCCTTCTATCATGTCCCACCTTTTCCTTATTGTTCTTGGTTGCAGTCCTGCATACCTTAGGCATAGGGGATGGTGGTTCCTCAACTATGGTGTCTGAGCCTACTTCCGTATCACCACTACACTCTGAAAGTGCCTCAAAAGAATTAAGCAGAGCCACAGACTGTGGGAAATGCCTTCTATCCACAACTCTAAGTCTACCAGATCCTACAGTAGTCCATCGGCCACTCTTAGGAGGCCTCTGTGGCAGTGGCTTTGTAACAGTCATAGCCATAGCCTGAGTTTGTTTAACAGATAATTTACAAATCTCAGACTTCAAACAGGCAATTTCCTGCTGCAATAAAGAGAGCTGCCTACATATCAGGCACACTCCAAACCTCCAAAAATTGGATCTAAAAACAAATGCATGACAGCTCTTACACTGGACCAAGCCTGCCATTATAAAAGAATGGATTTAAACCAACAAATCTTACCTTTTTGTAGGTTTTCTACCTCCTGTCTAACCTCAGACTACCTCCAGAGTATCTCCAGAAGATCTCTAAGTGCTCACTTAGAAGGCTTCCCAAGCTCAATTAGACCAAGCTAATATTCCACAAGCTTTATATAGTCACCTAAGAAGATCTCTAAGTGCTCACTTTGAAGACTTCACTTAGAAGGCTTCCCAAGCTCAATTAGCTTGCTAGGTTGCCCTTCATCCAGTGTGCTTTCTGAAATGACGTTCAGTGCCGCTGGAGGTTTTGTCACAGACAAAAGAGTGCGTCTGTCCACC
Organism: Leptobrachium leishanense; assembly: GCA_009667805.1. Taxonomy (NCBI): domain Eukaryota; kingdom Metazoa; phylum Chordata; class Amphibia; order Anura; family Megophryidae; genus Leptobrachium; species Leptobrachium leishanense. The sequence continues at coordinate 557,282,137 of CM019063.1, forward strand.
GACTCTGTAGACCGGCTGACATTTATAAAAATGAATCAGTCCTGGATCAGCCGCTATCAATCCCCTGATGTTGCCGTAACTGAATAGATCGGGGTTCTCTTCTGCAGTCACAAAACCTCCACCACTGCACTCTTCCACAATACCACAAAGGGGTTACGGTGTGAAAGCACTTGCTGCCACCAAAGGCACAATATTTGGGTGCACTGCCACTGACGCCTATATTACCAGATTTATATCATTTTAATATTGGACCGCAGGGTCCAACCCTGCACTCTTCCACAATAACACAGAGGGGTTGTGGTGTGAAGGCACTTTTGCCGACACTAAAGGCCCAATTTTAAAGCAGCTATTGTTACTTTCATCCAAAGCCTGCATAAGTTTCACCATAATTTAGCTAAAAAATCACTAAACTTGTTCTGTGTGTCCTAAAATGTCTCCTCTTTTTATACAGACTGCTGCCCCAAGCGGTTGGTTTTTGAATAGATTAAAGAAAAACCGTTTACCGTCATTTGAAGTGTCATTATTTTTGTTTTAAAATGTTTCTATACATCCTACAAATCCGCCACTTCACGGGCAGGTTATGGGGACCTCCTAGGCACGATATTTGAAGGCATCTTTCATTTTTATTTTTAACCCTTATTTCATGGAAAACTCACTGTTCCTTTAAAAACATTTTTTTTTTTACTTTTTTCCTTGTTTCCTGTCCCCTAGGGCACTACCCGGACCCCCATACACCTTTTATGGCAAATATCTTGCATTCGAACTTTCGAGTCCCATTGACTTGCATTGAGTTCGGTTCGCGTTCGCTTTCGAACTCGAACTTTTGAAATTGTTCGAGTTCGAATGCGAATCGAACACGGGGGGTGTTCGGCTCATCCCTAGTATTAAGATGACAGTTTATTTAACCCCCAGTATACCAATTATCAGTACGTTGCAGTGAGTTTTATTGTTGTGGATTCTGATACGCTCACACACTGCACTTTGCTGGGGGTTTTATTGCTGTGGATTCTGATACGCTCACAGACACTTCACTTTGCTGGGGTTCGTTATTGCTGTGGATTCTGATATGCTTACACACACTGCACTTTGTTGGTTTCATTTCTGTAGATTCTGATATGCTCAAACACACTGCACATTACTATGAGTTTTAGTGCTACATACCCCCGGGGTGATATATGGCTATGTTTGTGAATGTATGGCTTGGCTGTAATGCATGCATTTGTCTTTAAACAGACTGCTGTGCGTAAAAGTCTGCATTTGTGTCCTTGTTGCAGTCCGCTGTTGCCCCCTTGCCCTGCACCCAAAAAGCTGTTATTGCTCCTAGAATCGCCACATTATCTTCTGATTGCACTGCACAAAGTAAGAATGACTTGCAAAATTGCCTCTGTCCTTAAAGGGTTAATAAAGGAGTATTTATTAGGACACGAAAAATAGTCATAATAGTCACCGTTTTTCCCTGGCCGCGAGAGTACCCCCACCTATTTTTCCAGAAAAAAAGCACTGGTGGTACATATGTATGGAACCAACAGAGATAGTTTGTTTCCAGGGGGTGTTATAATATGTTACACCGCAGCTCAGCAGGAAGTAGATAGTGATGAGTCAGTGTGTCACACAGACACTGTCTGTCAGTGAAAGTTTGGGTTTATACAGATTGGTGTAAGATGCTCTGGAAAATGCATAGGGGTTATTCAGAGAGAATTGGCCCTGAAATTGCACCAAACTGTGAATTTCCCTAAAAAACCTGACGACTCGCCAAATATTGGTGAATTGACAGCGAAATATGGTGATCTTTGGTGGCAGCAAACTCCGCATAGAAATGTAATGGTTAATCTACTCACAGACACCGAACAGCAGAGAAATTTCAGTAAAATGCCTGATGTTTGGCAGTTTCAATTGACAGGTTTAACCAGGAGAGTCCCTTAGGCTTCAATGGTAAAAATATTAAAAACTTTATGAAATATTTATTCAATAGTTTATTCTTTTAATTTGCAGCAGAAAATCTCTTTATTTAGATTTTTTTATGATTTTTAGACATTTTACAGTATTTTTTTCCTGATTTTTTTATAAAAGGCAGTGGGGTTTTCTGTAACAGATCTTTTTATTATTATTCATAGGATCTTATCTATTATTTCCAGACATTTTCATCCAGTACTTTTTTTGAACAAGCCTTTTAAATGTTGCAGTATTTTTTACCCCTGCTTGGCGACTTGTCGGATTTTTACGGCGGCTGTTCGGCGCTCTTTTTGGAAGGTCGTTGACTTTTTTCTGATCGGTTCGATGGTTTCATTGTGGATCGTTGGATGCATTCCGCGGTTTTTCAGCGGCTTTTCTGATCGACTCAACTGTTTTTCAGCAATTTTTCAAATCATTTGGCAGTTTTTCAGTGGTTTTTCTATTCGATCCGGTGGTTATGTGTCGGTTATTTGGATGCGTTTGATGGGTCAAATCACTGCACTTTGGGGATCCTGTGATAAATACTGAATTCACCGCAGAGTCGGCAAATCAAACTTGCTGAAGTGCAGCGATGGAGAGAGCACCAAAATGTAGGTGACATTTTAAGGCTCTCTGAATCACCCTGTAGGTGCCTTTGTTTCCTCCATTTTCGGATTGATTATTTCCTGTTCGGAGGAAGATAGGAATGACATTTTAAATGCTTTAAGTCTTTTGTTGTAGCACTGCTCAAAAACATTTTGAGGGCATGTAGAAATCTGTTGAAAATTTTACTTTATTCATGTGTTTTAAGAAAGAATCATGGAAAGTTGCATTTCTAGGGTGAATGTATAATGGTATGGACTCGCGTTTTAGTCCTATATAGTTTTAGCAGGTAGCTTGGTAAGTATTTTGTGAATGCAGAACTTTTCAGATTTGAAACCAACAGTTTTACAGTATAGAGCTACCATAGAAGACTTACATCTGAAAAAATACCAAGTCCTTATCTGTCCCTCCACTAGAGATAATCAACCAAACGTTGAGGGAAAATAATAGAAAATTGCCAAATTTAAACCAAAACAAGTATTTGTCACAATGCACAGTGGTAAGGAATAGAACTAGAAAGGAAGAGGGTGCTGTGATGTGCATCACCTTGTACTTGGGGTACATGGGCCTATAGATGTATTCAGAGGGCACAGGCCTCATGTTCTAAATTGTTTCCTTGCCCTCGCCTATGCTGAAGTTACGCTCTGCCTGTAGGGTGCAGGGTGTTTGTGTAATCTGTGTTATGTGTGAATAATGTTATTATCTGTCTGTCTATCATTATGGACTCTGTGTATCTGTTGCTATCTGCTGATGGGTTCACTGGGTGGGTTATCATAGCCTTTTCCACCATAGCCACTTAGGAATGTGTTAGTATCTGTTATCTAAGGTATTCAGACAGTCGGATGCTCAGGCTGTGATTCCATGACATTGTTTCATGTCTGGACAAGTTTGGTTCACTTGAGGAGGGAGAGGATGCCAGGCTGTAATATACCTTTGGATTTAGGTCCCACCTGGGACTGTATATATTTAACACAACAAAGGTTTTCAGTGGTTGCTGTTCAAAACTCCCAGATCTACAGCAATGTCTTATTTTTCTGGGATGGTAGCAACGCTCTTTACGCATACCTGTCCTTAAGCATCATCTAAGGACTGCAGAATGGCAAGAAAGTCTACTGGGGAGAGCACTGAGGTTTGGCAAGAAAGCGGTATTAACAGATTTAACCCAGTCGGTGGACGGAGATCTGTTACAGATGCTATAACCTAAACAGCCACTTTCCCTGGTGGTAACATTATGTCAAATGTAAAGACAGGGGAGGCTCAACTTTAACCTAAACGACGCATTGGCTTTTGTTATTATCTCTCGCTAAAGTTAGCTTGAAATGGAATGCAAATGTTGATCAATTGAACATTATTACCTCCATAGAATTAAACGAATGAGAGAAACCTCAAACTTGACATGTTCTGTGTGCTCGCTGTACTGACCAAGAGACCTACTAAAAGAATGAAACCTCAAACCTGACATGTTCTGTGTGCACGCTGTACTGACATAGAGACTAGTGATGAGCCGAACACGCCCGAGTTCGGGTTCGTACCCGAACCCAAACATTCCAAATGTTCGAATCCGAATACGAACTCGAACCCAATACAAGTCAGCGGGGCTGAAAATTCGGATTTTAGAGTGCCCTTCAAGAGGGCATATATGCTAAATATTTGCCATAAAAGGTGTATGGGGGTCCGGATAGTGCCCTGGGGAACAGGAAACAAGGACAAATATTTAAAAAAAAAAATTTTTAAAGGGACAGTGAGTTTTCCATGAAATAAGGGTTAAAAATAAAAACGAAAAATTCCTTCAAATATCGTGCCTAGGAGGTCCTCATAACCTGCCCGTGAAGTGGCGGATTTCTAGGATGTATAGAAACGCTTGAAAACAAAAAAATGACGTTTCAAATGACGGTATATGCTTTTCCTTTAATCTATCCATAAACAACTGCTTGGGGCGGCAGTCTGTATGAAAAGAGGAGACATTTTCAGAAACGTAGAAAAAGTTTATTGATTTTTTGGCTAAATTATGGTGAAACTTATGCAGGCTTTGGATGAAAGTAACAATAGGTGCTTTAGAACTGGGCCTTTAACGTCGGCAACAGTGCCGTCACACCGTAACCCCTCTGAGGATATGAATCTGATACAGGCGTCAGTGGCAGTGCACCCAAATATTGTGCTTTTGGTGCCAGGCCTGCAAGTACTATCATACAGTAACCCCTCTGTAGTATTGTGGAAGAATGCAGGGGTGGACCTTGCGGTCCTATATTAAAAAGATATGAATCTGGTAATGGGCGTCAGTGCACCCAGATATTGTGCTTTTGGTGCCAGGCCAGCAAGTGCATTCATAAAGTAACCCCTCTGTAGTATTGTGGAAGAGTGCAGGGGTGGACCATGCGGTCCTATATTAAAAAGATATGAATCTGGTAATGGGCGTCAGTGCACCCAGATATTGTGCTTTTGGTGCCAGGCCAGCAAGTGCATTCATAAAGTAACCCCTCTGTAGTATTGTGGAAGAGTGCAGGGGTGGACCATGCGGTCCTATATTAAAAAGATATGAATCTGGTAAAGGCGTCAGTGCACCCAGATATTGTGCGTTTGGTGCTAGGCCAGCAAGTGCCATCATACAGTAACCCCTCTGTGGTATTGTGGAAGAGTGCAGGGATGGACCATGCGGTCCTTTATTAAAAATATATGAATCTTTTAAAGGTGTCAGTGCACCCAGATATTGTGCTTATGGTGCCAGGCCAGCAAGTGCCATCATACAGAAACCCCTTTGTGGAAGAGTGCAGGGGTGGACCATGCGGTCCTATATTAGAAAGATATGAATCTGGTAAAGGCGTCAGTGAACCCAGATATTGTGCTTTTGGAGGCAGACTGCCAGCAAGTACTATTATCATACAGTAACCCCTCTGTAGTATTGTGGAAGAGTGCAGGGTTGGACCCTGCTGTTCAAAAAATTAAAATGATATAAATCTGGCACAGGCGTCAGTGCAGCCAAATATTGTGCCTTTCATGGCAGCAAGTGCATTCACACCGTAACCCTTTTGTGGTATTGTGGAAGTGTGCAGGGTTGGACCCTGCTGTTCAAAAAATTAAAATGATATAAATCTGGCACAAGCGTCAGTGCAGCCAAATATTGTGCCTTTCATGGCACCAAGTGCATTCACACCGTAACCCTTTTGTGGTATTGTGGAAGAGTGCAGGGTTGGACCCTGCTGTTCAAAAAATTAAAATGATATAAATCTGGCACAGGTGTCAGTGCAGCCAAATATTGTGCCTTTCATGGCAGCAAGTGCATTCACACCGTAACCCTTATGTGGTATTGTGGATGAGTGCAGGGTTGGACCCTGCTGTTCAAAAAATTTAAATAATATAAATCTGGCACAGGCGTCAGTGCAGCCAAATATTGTGCCTTTCATGGCAGCAAGTGGATTTACACCGTAACCCTTTTGTGGTATTGTGGAAGAGTTCAGTGCTGGAGGATTTGTGCATGAAGAAGACATCCCCGGTCTATTCCGCTACGTCAGCATCAGGGGATTGATAACTGCTGATCCAGGACTGATTCATTTTTGTAAATGTCAGCCGGTCTACAGAGTCGGTGGGCAGCCGCACTCTTTTGTCTGTGACAAAAACTCCAGCGGCACTGATCTGGCCTTGCCCCTAGTTAGTCCTGCACCATATGGTGAAGACGCTGGCAATGGGTGCCTACATTTGATGTCCCTGGGCGTCGTGGACTAAAAAAATGTAAAAATGCATCAGTCAAGCGGCCCTGGCCTTCACCACGATTCCTCTGATCATCCACAGCCTCAGAAGCACGTGTGTCATCACTTGGTAACCTACCAGTGCCTGGAAAGGTGTTACACAAGTGTCGCTTTAGAGCATCCTCAAGTTTTTTCATCCTTGCTCCCTCTGTGCAGGCAGGATGAGCTCTGCAACTTTACCCTTGTATCGTGGATCAAGAAGGGTTGCCAACCAGTAATGATCCCTCTCCTTGATAGCACGAATCCTGGGGTCCTTTAGCAGGCTTTGCATCATTAGAGAGCCCATGCAGCGTAGGTTGGAGGTGGCATTAGCTGCCGAGTCTTCCTGGTCAATGAGGATGACCATATCATGCACTTCCTCCTCCCAGCCATGCACTAGCCCTTGTGTTTCTGGGTACACAAAACCTTCCCTTGAGGTTACACAGGTACTTGTTGATGGCCCTCTGCTGCTTGTGCAGATGCTGCAGCATTGCTAATGTCGAGTTCCACCTGGTGGGCATGTCACAGATCAGACGGTTTGTGGGAAGGTGGAATTCTCTTTGAATTTCTGCCAGGCGAACTCTTGCTGTGAATGACAGTCTGAAGTGGCTGCAGACTTTTTTGGCCTGGCTGAGAAGCTCTGCCAGCCCTGGGTACTTGGTTAGGAAACGTTGTACCACTAGATTTAGGACGTGTGCTAGGCATGGTACATGCGTCAATTTACCCTTGCGTAGGGTGGAGAGAAGGTTGCTGCCATTATCGCAGATGATCATTCCCAGCTGAAGCTGGCGTGGTGCTAACCATCTCTGCACCTGCCCCTGCAGTGCTGACAGAATTTCTGGCCCTGTACCCTAAACAAACCAGCTCAAGCACAGTATGGCATCTTTTTGCGTGAGCCATTGAATAGCCCCTGCCACGCGTCGGTTTAACTGCCACTTTGCACGAGACAGAGAAGGAGGAGGAGGAAGAGGTGGAGGAGCAGACAGACCTCATACAAGCAGCTTTCTGAAGGCGTGGTGGATGAACAAGCTCCAGCACAGAGCCCAGTCTTGGATCCCTCCCAGCTGCAATCAGAGTTACCCCGTGTGCCGTGAAGGAAATGTAACGACCCTGTCCATGCTTGCTGGACCACGTGTCTAAAGTCACATGCACCTTGTTGCTGACGGCCTCTCCCAATGACTGGATAACATTGTCTTCCACGTGCTGGTATAGTGCTGGAATGGCATTGCGTTAAAAGTAATGGCGTTTTGGAACCTGAAATTGTGGTACAGCACATTCAGCAAATTCACGGAAGGGAGCATAGTCCACCAGCTGGAAAGGCAGCAGCTACAATGCGAGTAATTTTACTAAGCTGGCATATAGACGCTGTGCTTGGGGATGGTTGGGACTATATTTTTTCTTACGCTGTAGCAGCTGCGGCAACGTAATATGACTGCGTAAATCTTCAGCTGTTTGGATGATGTCACATTGTGAGGAAGGAGCTGGTACATCCATTACTGTAGCATCATCCCTGTCGGTGGAGGTTGTACGCAATGACATGGAAGGACATACAGTGGGTGTAGAGACAGATGAGGAGGAGGAGGACCTACGCAAAGTTTTGCCCCAACGGGATGTGTGGCAGGAGGTCATATGTTGCCTCAAGCACGTGGTACCCAAGTGTCCGGTGTCTTTCCCACGCTTAAGCCTCATCTGACATAGATTACAAATAGCAACGGTGGGGTCTGCTGCACATTTCTTAAAGAACTCCCAGACAGCAGAGTTCCTGGATGTGTGCTTTGAGACAACAGCACTCTGCACCGGAGCAGCTCTGACATGTGATGCCTTGCACTGGCTAGTGCTACGGTTGGTCATAGAGGATGTTGTGCCTCATGTTTGCTGTGCCTACTCCTCCCCTCTTCCTTACTTGATTCCTCTGTTCGATCAGGCACCCAGGTGGAGTCAGTGACCTCATCATCATTGTCATCATCATCCCCTATCTCCTCGTCACTGGAGCCAACTTGGCAGTATGCTGCAGCTGCTGGGGCAACATGAGTGCCAGTTATTTGTGTGTCATCACTGGCACCCCCTCCCTCTAGGTTGATTATACTCCCTTCCTCAACCTCAGAGATTGACTCAGAGCACTGTACTTGCTGCGCATCCTCAAGCAGCATGTCACTGTCATTGTAGTCAAACAATTCAGCTGACTCCTCCGTGTGTGATAGCGAGGCTACGGCAGGAGTAGCTGTGGACATGGAGGCTGCATTAGATGCTTTGGCAGCTGAGGTGGACTGTAAAGCACTAAAAGCCTTGCTGGCAGAGGACTCGGAGGATGAGGATGGCCTGGTTAGCCAATCCACCAAATCCTCTGTTTGTTGCTGCTGCTTAAATCGGCCAGCACCAGTTAGAAAGGACAAGCGTGCGTCTGCAGTGGATGCACCACATCCACCACGACCAGAGGCACAGCCTCCCGACACAGGGGCTGCTTGCCCTCTTATCTGTGTCTGGGAGCGTCTGCCTGTCCCTTTTGTTCTTTAAGACATGGTGAGTGATATATAGATTAAATATATACAGAACTCTGATTCAACTCTGGTATAAAGATTAAAGATTTACAGAACTCTGGTATAACTCAGTGAGACACCCTGATAGCTGGCAGCCAGTGACAAGACACAGATTACAATTCCCTCCTATAAATCAGTGAGACCCCCCTGATGGGTGGCAGTGAGAAGACACAGATTACAAGTCTCAGAAACCTCCTATAAATCAGTGTGACCCCATGATGGATGGCAGTGAGAAGCCACAGATTCCAAGTCTCAGAAACCTCCTATAAATCAGTGTGACCCCCTGATGGGTGGCAGTGAGAAGACACAAATTACAATTTTGCATAAATCTGCTAGAAGTATGTGGGACCCCCTGATGGGTGGCAGTGAGAAGCCACAGACTACAAGTCTCAGAAACCTCCAATAAATCAGTGAGACCCCCTGATGGGTGGCAGCCAGTGAGAACACACGGATTACAACAATTCCCAAATATTTTGTAGAAATTAGTGACCCCCAAAATACTTGCTTGGCAGTGACAAGAGACAGATCACCTCAATTCCAAGATATTTAGTAAAAATTAGTGACCCCCAAAATACTGCATTGCACTGGCTGTGTGACAAGTCACAGATCACCTCAATTCCCAAATGTTTTGTAGAAATTTGTGAGACCCCCAAAATACTTGCTGGCAGTGGCAAGACACAGAAGATCACTAGGGATGAGCTGTTCGGGTTCAGACGGTTCGGGGTTCGACCCGAACTTAGCCTGTTCGAGCAGAACTCGAACCCCGAACATTTCCGGTTGTTCGCCGCATGTTCAACCACAATGGACCACAATGCATTTTCCCACTACCTGAAGCTCGTAATTGGCTACAGCCTTGCCCCTGACCACAGGTCTGGTGCAAGACTGGTTGAACACTATGCCAATCACCGCTCAGATTCCTGATTGGGCAAATTTTGCCCAATCATGGGCTCACAGAGCTAAATCCCGCAGCACACTATATAAGGTTTCAACGCAGCGCTTCTGCATGCATTTCAGAGGAGATTTCAAAGAAGATTGTTGTGTGTGTTGTTACTGCCAGTCTGCCATGCTACTGGGGGGGTCTGGGGGGTCTCATTTCGACCAAATATCAGGGAATTTAGGTGATGTGTGTCTTGTCACTGTGCCAGCAAGTTTTTTTGGGGTTTACAACTTTATTTAAAACATTTGTGAATTGAGGTGATCTTCTGGGTCTCTTCACACAGCCAGCAATTATTTTTAGGGCTCACTAATTTCTTTAAAACACTTGTGAATTAAAGTGATCTGTGTCTCGTCATACAAACAGTACCACGCTGTTTTTTGGGGCTCACTAATTTCTTTAAAACACTTGGGAATTAAGGTGATCTGTGTCTCGTCATACAAAAAGTACCACGCTGTATTTTGGGGCTCACTAATTTATTTAAAACACTTATGAATTAAGGTGATCTGTGTCTAGTCATACAAAAAGTACCACGCTGTATTTTGGGGCTGTATTGATCTGTCTCTTGTCACTGGCTGCTAGACATGTGCATTCGTTTTAGTACTAAAACGATTTAGTCCGAATTTTGGGATAATTTAGTTTTCATATGACTCAAGAGAAACGAAACTGCTCAGTACAAAAAACGAAAGAAACTAAAATAAAATGCACTACATTTTAGTTTCAGTCCTTTTTGTGATATTACATTGATGAGTGAAGGAGCCCAGCAATGAAAAGCGCAACATCGCAACATCCGAAGTTCTGAACCCTCCACATGCCAATGCAGTAGGATGTTCTATACAGAGAGGGGCATTAATTAATGCAGGAGGATGTTCTATACATTATACAGAGAGGGGTATTAATGCAGGAGGATGTTATATACATTATACAGAGAAAGGTCTAAATTGAGGAGGATGTTCTATACAGAGAGGGACATTAATTCAGGAGGATGTTCTATATATATTATACAGAGAGGGGTATTAATTAATGCGGGTGGATGTTGTATACATTATACAGTGAGGGGTATTAATGCAGGAGGATGTTATATACATTATACAGAGAAAGGTCTAAATTGAGGAGGATGTTCTATACAGAGAGGGACATTAATTCAGGAGGATGTTCTATATATATTATACAGAGAGGGGTATTAATTAATGCGGGTGGATGTTGTATACATTATACAGAGAGGGGTATTAATTAATGCAGGAGGATGTTCTAAACATTATACAGAGAGGAGCTTTTTTTTTTTTTAGCCCTTTAAATCCAGTGGCTGTGAGCGCTGAGATCGGCTGCTTGTTACATTATCTCTCAGTACAATGTATCAGGCTCAGCTGTTACAGTAATTGACTGTAACAGCGCTCAGAGTTTCAGTAAAACAAGGAAATAATATTGTTCTAACCTCTTATATATAAAAATATTATTTACTAGTTTTACTGAAAGTCTGAGCGCTGTGATGAGCAGCAGTCAGTTACTGTAACAGTTTTGCCTGACACGGGGCAGTATTACAATGTTGGTGCTAACTTAACCAGAGCTGTTGTAAACTGAAAACCTCCATAGGCTATAATGGCTCTGGGAAGTTTACAACAGCTCTGGTTAAGTTAGCACCAACTATGTAATATGGCCCACATTGTGCTGAGAGTGAGAGATACTGTAACAAGTAGCGATCTCAGCCCTCTGAGGAGCCACCACTACAATAGTAAAATGTATCCACTGGTTTTCGGATGAATGAAATTAGTTTTCATACTAAAGAACTGAAAACGAATTTCTTTAGCAACTAAATAAAGTGCATTTTAGGACTAATCCATTAGTTCAAAACGAAATTTTGTGCTGTGCACATGTCTACTGGCTGCCAGCTATCAGTGTGTCTCACTAAGTTATACCAGAGTTATTTAAATATTTATACCAGAGTTGAATCAGAGTTCTGTATATATTAATCTATATATCACTCACCATGTCTGAAAGAACAAAAAGGACAGTCAGACACTCCCAGCCACAGATAAGAGGGCAAGCAGCCCCTGTGTCGGGAGGCTGTGTCTCTGGTCGTGGTGGACGTGGTGCATCCTCTGCAGGGGCACGCTTGTCCTTTCTAACTGGTGCTGGCCGTCTTAAGCAGCAACAGCAACATACAGAGGACTTGGTGGATTGGCTAACCAGGCCATCCTCATGCTCTGAGTCCTCTGCCAGCAAAGCTTTTAGTGCTTTACAGTCCACCTCAGCTGCCAAAGCATCTAATGCAGCCTCCATGTCCACAGCTACTCCTGCCATAGCCTCGCTATCACACACGGAGGAGTCAGCTGAATTGTTTGACTACAATGAGAGTGACATGCTGCTTGAGGATGCGCAGCAAGTACAGTGCTCTGATTCAATCTCTGAGGTTGAGCAAGGGAGTATAATCAACCTAGAGGAAGGAGGTGCCAGTGATGACACACAAATAACTGGCACTCATGTTGCCCCAACAGCTGCAGCATACTGCCAAGTTGGCTCCAGTGATGAGGAGATAGGGGGTGAAGATGACATTGATGATGATGAGGTCACTGACTCCACCTTGGTGCCAAATCGAACTGAGGAATCAAGTGAGGAGGAGGGGGAGGAGGAGGAGGAGGCACAGCAAACACGAGGCACAACATACTCTGTGACCAACCGTAGCACTAGCCAGTCCAAGGCATCACATGTCAGAGCTGCTCCGGTGCAGAGCGCTGTTGTCTCAAAGAACACATGCAGAAACTCTGCTGTCTGGGAGTTCTTTAAGAACTGTGCAGCAGACCCCACCTTTGCTATTTGTAATCTATGTCAGAGGAGGCTGAAGCGTGGGATAAACACCGGACACTTGGGTACCACGTGCTTTACCACGTGCTTGAGGTGACATATGAACAAGTGCCACACATCCCGTTGGGGCAAAACTTTGCGTAGGTCCTCCTCCTCCTGATCTGTCTCTACCCACACTATATGTCCTGCCATGCAATTGCCTACAACCTCCACCGACAGGGATGATGCTACAGTAATGGATGTACCAGCAGGTCCTTCCTCACAATGTGTCATCATCCTAGAAGCTGAAGATTTACGCAGTCAGATTACATTGCCACAGCTGCTGCAGTGAAAGAAAAAATATAGTCCCAACCATCCCCAAGCACAGCGTCTAAATGCCAGCTTAGCAAAATTACTCGCATTACAGCTGCTGCCTTTCCAGCTGGTGGACTCTGCTCCCTTCTGTGTATTTGCTGAATGCGCTGTACCACAGTGGCAGGTTCCAAAACACCATTACTTTTCACGCAAGGCCATTCCAGCACTATACCAGCACGTGGAAGACAATGTTATCCAGTCATTGGGAAAGGCAGTCAGCAGCAAGGTGCATGTCACTTTAGACACGTGGTCCAGCAAGCATGGACAGGGTCGTTACATTTCCTTCACAGAACACTGGGTAACTCTGATTGCAGCCGGGAGGGATCCAAGACGGAGCTCTGTGCTGGAGCTTGTTCATCCACCACACCTCCAGAAAGCTGCTTGTATGAGGTCTGTCTGCTCCACCACCTCTTCCTCCTCCTCCTCCTCCTCCTTCTCTGTCTCTGGCGAAGTGGCAGTTAAACCCACGCCTGACAGGGTCTACGCAATGGCTCAAGCAAAAAGATGCAATACTGTGCTTGAGCTGGTTTGTTTAGGGGACAGGAGCCACACCAGGTCAGAAATTTTGTCAGCTCTGCAGGGGCAGGTGCAGAGATGGTTAACACCACGCCAGCTTGAGCTGGGAATGATCGTCTGCGATAATGGCAGCAACCTTCTCTCCACCCTACGCAAGGGTAAATTGACGCATGTACCATGCCTAGCACACGTCCTAAATCTGGTGGTACAGCGTTTCCTAACCAAGTACCCAGATCTGCCAGAGTTTCTCATCCAAGCCAGAAAAGTCTGCAGCCACTTCAGACGGTCATTCCCAGCAAGCGTTCGCCTGGCAGAAATTCAAAGAGAATTCCACCTTCCCACAAACCGTCTGATCTGTGACATGCCAACCAGGTGGAATTCAACATTAGCAATGCTGCAGCATCTGCACAAGCAGCAGAGGGCCATTAACGAGTACCTGTTTGAGTATGGCACAAGGACAGGTTCAGGTCAACTTGGTCCCCCCCCCCGCAGTAGCTGATGATCAAGGATGCATGCACTGTACTGTCACCATTTGAGGAGGCAACGAGGATGGTGAGCAGGGACAGTGCATGCATCAGTGACACAATTCCTTTAGTGTTCCTGCTGGAGCACACTCTGCGGGGAATTATAGATGTGGCTCTAGAGGCAGAGCAGCGGGAGGAAGAGGAGGCCTTCCCTAGCTCTCAAGGCCCCAGTCTTTCCGCAGACAGCATTCCAGCGGGTCCTACTCAAATCAGACAGGAGGAGGATGAGGACTATTTAAGTTATGGGGGCATTGAAGGTGGGGATTCCTCAAGGCAGGGTTTTGTGTGCCCAGAAACAGAAGGGCTTGTGCGTGTGTTATGTGCCACCATTATCAGGTCCCTGGAGTTCGGGATATATTGCCCAGACGCGGTCTCCTGCCTCTGTCATCAGAGACAAGTAGAGGGATCCTCTCTCTCCCGCGCCTGGGTCCGCAATGATTTACGCATGCGTGTGCAGAAGCAACACTTCCGGCACACACTGCAAGGACCTGGCGTCGACGCTCGATGACACAACCCGGAAGAACGCTGCACGCACTGAAGATTACCGGCACCTGTACCTAATCAACCCCCATAAAAGAAGCCACCAGAGGGTGAGTAATTGCTCAATTATTATGTCAGGGTTTAGTATGGATGAACCGGCTTTTGGAGAGTAGCAGTCCTGTTCAAGACGACCACTGACAAGGAGTGCAGTATACATATATATCCTAGCCTCCTTGTCAGTGGTCGTCTTGAACAGGACTGCTACTCTCCAAAAGCTGGTTCATCCATAGTAAACCCTGACAGCGTGGCTAGGAGGAGGAAGTGCATGATACGGTCATCCTCATTGACCAGGAAGACTCGGCAGCTAATGCCACTTCCAACCTATGCTGCATGGGCTCCCTAATGATGCAAAGCCTGCTAAAGGACCCCAGGATTTGTGCTATCAAGGAGAGGGATCATTACTGGTTGGCAACACTTCTTGATCCACGATACAAGGGGAATGTTGCAGAGCTCATCCTGCCCGCACAGAGGGAGCAAGGATGAAAAAACTTGAGGATGCTCTAAAGCGACACTTGTGTAACACCTTTCCAGGCACTGGTAGGTTACCAAGTGATGACACACGTGCTTCTGAGGCTGCGGATGATCAGAGGAATCGTGGTGAAGGCCAGGGCCGATTGACTGATGCATTTTTACATTTTTTTAGTCCTTGACGCCCAGGGATGTCAAATGTAGGCTCCCATTGCCAGCGTCTTCACCATATGGTGCAGGACTACCTAGGGGCAAGGGCAGACCTGGATACCTTTCCAGCAGATGATCCACTGGCTTACTGGGTGTTGAGATTGGATCAATGGCCAGAACTTAGCCAATATGCTATGCAGCTACTAGGTTGCCCTTCATCTAGCGTGCTTTCCGAAAGGACCTTCAGTGCCGCTGGAGGTTTTGTCACAGACAAAAGAGTGCGTCTGTCCACCGACTCTGTAGACCGGCTGACATTTATAAAAATGAATCAGTCCTGGATCAGCAGCTATCAATCCCCTGATGCTGAAGTAATGGAATAGATAGGGGATGTCCTCTTCTGCAGTCACAAAACCTCCAGCACTGAACTCTTCCACAATACCACAAAAAAGGGTTACGGTGTGAAGGCACTTGCTGCCATGAAAGGCACAATATCTGGCCGCACAGACGCCCATTAAAAAAAACAAAACTTTTCAATATAGGACCACATGGTCCACCCCTGCACTCTTCCACAATACCACAGAGGGTTTACTGTATGATGATACTTGCTGGCCTGGCACCAAAGGCACAATATCTGGGTGCACTGACTCCTTAACCAGATGCATATCTTTTCAATATAGGACCACATGGTCCACCCCTGCACTCTTCCACAATACTACAGAGGGGTTACTGTATGATGATACTTGATGGCCTGGCAGTCTTGCACCAAAGGCAGAATATCTGGGTGCAATGACACCCATTACCAGTTTAAAAACTTTTCAATATAGGATCACATGGTCCACCCCTGCACTCTTCCACAATACCACAGAGGGGTTACTGTATGATGATACTTGATGGCCTGGCACCAAAGGCACAATATCTGGGTGCACTGACGCCCATTAACAGATAAAAAAAATTCAATAAAGGACCACATGGTCCACCCCTGCACTCTTCCACAATACCACAGAGGGGTTACTGTATGATGATACTTGATGGCCTAGCACTAAAGGCACAATATCTGGGTGCACTGACGCCCATTAACAGATAAAAAAAATTCAATAAAGGACCACATGGTCCACACCTGCACTCTTCCACAATACCACAGAGGGGTTACTGTATGATAGTACTTGCATGCCTGGCACTAAAGGCACAATATCTGGGTGCATTGCCATTGATGCCTGTATCAGATTCATATCCTCAGAGGGGTTACGGTATGACGGCACTGTTGCCGACGCTAAAAGCCCAATTTTAAAGCACCTATTGTTACTTTCATCCAAAGCCTGCATAAGTTTCACAATAATTTAGCCCAAAAATACACTAAACTTTTTCTGCGCGTCCTAAAATGTCTTTTCATACAGGCTGCCGCCCCAAGCAGTTGTTTATGGATAGATTAAAGGAAAAGCATTTACCGTCATATGAGTCGTCATTTATTTGTTTTTAAGTGTTTCTATACAACCTAGAAATCCGCCACTTCACGGGCAGGTTATGGGGACCTCCTAGGCATGATATTTGAAGGAATTTTTGTTTTTTATTTTTAACCCTTATTTCATGGAAAACTCACTGTCCCTTTAAAAATGATTTTTTTTTAACTTTTTGTCCTTGTTTCCTGTCCCCCAGGGCACTACCCGGACCCCCATACACCATACAAATATGTAGCATATATGCCCTCTTGGAGGGCACTCTAAAAAACCGAATTTTCAGCCCCTTTGACTTGCATGGGGGTTCGGGTTCGGTCCCAAACAAATGGGAAGTTCGGGTTCGGGCTTGAACCGAACTCGGGGAGTGTTCGGCTCATCCCTAAAGATCACTTCAATTCCCAAATGTTTTGTGGAAATTTGTGAGACCCCCAAAATACTTGCTGGTACCAGTGACAAGACACAGATCACCTCAATTCCCAAATGTTTTGTAGAAATTTGTGAGACCCCCAAAATACTTGCTGGCAGTGACAAGACACAGATCACCTCAATTCCCAAATGTTTTGTGGCAATTTGTGAGACCCCCAAAATACTTGCTGGCACCAGTGACAAGACACAGAAACCCAGAAACCTACTAAAAGAATGAGAAACCTCAAACCTGACATGTTCTGTGTGCACGCTGTACTGACCCAGAAACCTACTAAAAGAATGAGAAACCTCAAACCTCACATGTTCTGTGTGCACGCTGTACTGACCCAGAAACCTACTAAAAGAATGAGAAACCCCAAACCTCACATGTTCTGTGTGCACGCTGTACTGACTCAGAAACCTACTAAAAGAATGAGAGAAACCTCAAACCTGACATGTTCTGTGTTCACGCTATACTGACCTAGAAACCTACTAAAAGAATGAGAGAAACCTCAAACCTGACATGTTCTGTGTGCACGCTGTACTGACCCAGAAACCTACTAAAAGAATGAGAAACCTCAAACCTGACATGTTCTGTGTGCACACTGTACTGACCCAGAAACCTACTAAAAGAATGAGAAACCCCAAACCTGACATGTTCTGTGTGCCCGCTGTACTGACAGAGACCTACTAAAAGAATGAGAGAAACCTCAAACCTGATATGTTCTGTGTGCACGCTGTACTGACCTAGAAACCTACTAAAAGAATGAGAGAAACTTCAAACCAGACATGTTCTGTGTGCACGCTGTACTGACCCAGAAACCTACTGTCAGGTTGGCACACGTAAATCCAAAGGTGTGCTATGGTCGGTACTATGCGTAATAAATAGGTAACCCTAAGCCCAGGTGCGATACCAGTCCTTGAAGTGGCTGGGTTACATAAAAGCGAGAGGTGAACCTATAAGGCAAGGACAATCAAGCAAGGAGGACAGAAACCAGTCCTTAGAGTGGCTGGTATGGAGATAGGTTAGTATGAAGCGGTAATTAGAGAGGTCAAACACAATCCAAGGTTTAGGGAGTAAGTAGAATACAAAGTCGAGTGCCAAAAGCCGAGTCAAAGGAGATTAGAAGTACGCAAGTCAATATCCAAAAGCCAGGTCATACACATATAATCAGTCAGAGGTATAATAAACAAGCACTAGGGGTCAGGCGAGCAAAACCACGAAAGGCAAAAAGCAAGTTTAAATCTCGCGCCCTGCAATCTGATTGGCCAACCAGATCACATGGTGCAAGGAGACCCACAGTGGAGGCGTAATGACTTTGCACCGCCGGTAGAAGTTTAAACCTGGGGAGGCCGGCGGCACGCGCGCATAGGCACAAGGAAAGGACCGCGAGGGAGAAGCTGACCCAGGGGGCGCAGGGAAGGACGCCGGAGCCGCGCCAGCTGCCGAGACGTGATAGCACCCCCTACTCGAGGAACGCCCACTCGGCAGTTAGGAACCGGCTTAGTAGGAAAACGACGGTGAAAAGCGGACAATAAATGAGGAGCATGAATGTCGTGAAGTGAGACCCACGTGCGATCCGTGGGTCTGCAGAACGCTTCTGAACCAAAGAGGCGGATTCAAGACTCAATTTGGTCTTTTCCCAAATCACACGTAGATTACAGAGGTGGTCCTCTAGAGCAGGAATATCCTGAGGTACAAATGAGGATGGAAAAATAGTAGGATGCATACCAGTGACTATTTTGAATGTGAAATATTTAGTCGACTGAGATGTGGCATTATTATACGCAAACTCTGCCCATGGCAATAGAGTGATCCAATCATCCTGTGCATCAGAAATAAAACATCTTAAATAAGTCTCAAGTGTTTGATTAGTTCTTTCAGCTAATCTGTTCGTCTGTGGTTGATACGCGGAGGAAAAGGACAGTTTAACACCTAATTGTTGACAGTACCCTCTCCAAAACTTTGATATAAATTGGGAGCCACGATCGGAGACGAGAACATTTGGAACACCATGTAGTCTAAATATCTCTTTAGTAAAGATTTGTACTAGTTCGTTAGAGGAGGGAAGATTCATTAACCCCTTCACTGCTGAGCCAATTCACGTTTTTTAAAAAAACACATTTTTATTTTTTGTATTATTGTTATTTTTTTTCTTTCCTCTAAACATCGTCATATTTGGTATCATTGGAAAGGCCATGCTCTGGCCTTTCTAATGATACCAAACATGACCCTGCTAGCTGAAAACAATCAGGAGATAACTGGGTTAAGAGGAACCCTTATCTCCACCCCTATCTTTCCTTAGGAGTCAACGGGGATGTTTCTCACACGTCCTCAGCAGTGAAAGGGTTAACGGAATGAAATATGCCATTTTGGAGAAACGATCGACAACGACAAAAATGACCATATGGCCAAACGAAGGGGTTAACTCCACCAAGAAGTCCATTGCTAAATGGGACCAGGGACGTTCAGGAACAGGTAGAGGCTGGAGAAGACCAGTAGGTCTAAGATGGGAGGACTTAGAACGGGTACAAACAGAACAGGTGGTAACATACTCTTTCACATCTTTGTCAAGCGTATTCCACCAAAGGTTTCTTTTGATTAGAGTCAGAGTTTTCTCCACTCCAAAATGCCCGGCAAATCTGGATTCGTGAAACAGTCGTAAAACTGTGAGTACCTCTTCAGGAGGAACAAAAAGTTTATTAGGTGGTTTCAACAGAGGTGCTAGTGGTTGTTTCGATAGTAAAAGATTCCATAGTGGTGAATTGATCTGATTACTCAGGGAGGCTAAGATTTTCTCCTCGGGCACTATGGGAACTGGTACTGAAATTTGAGTGGATAGAGGCTCGTGCTGTCTGCAGAGTGTATCAGCCTTAATATTTTTTGACCCGGGTCTATAAGAAATGGCAAAATTTAATCGGGTAAGAAATAGAGCCCATCGAGCTTGTCTGGGGTTCAATCTCTTGGACTCGGACAGGTAAACCAGATTCTTATGGTCAGTGAGTATGGAGAACGGACAATTAGAACCCTCTAAGAGGTGACGCCATTCCTTTAGGCCAAGTATGATAGCCAAATGTTCCCTGTCTCCAATGTCATAGCGGGTCTCGGTAGGTGACAATTTTCTAGAGAAGAAAGCACAAGGTTGCATGGGTTTGTCGTCAGCTGGGCGTTGGGACAACACAGCTCCCACCCCAATCTCTGAGGCGTCCACTTCTAATACTAAGGTCTAGTTGGATCAGGGTGATGAAGGATGGGTGCGGTGGAAAATGCTGCTTTTAATTTCCCAAAAACCTCTAATGCATTGGAGGGCCAATTCTGTGTGTCAATTCCTTTTTTAGTCAATGCTGTAATAGGTGCCATGATGGATGAGAAACCCTTGATAAACCTTTTATAATAGTTAGAGAAGCCTGTAAATCTTTGAATGGCCTTGAGACCCTTGGGAAGAGGCCAATGAACGATTGCATCTAGTTTCTTGGGATCCATCATGAAGCCGGAAGAGGAGATTACATAGCCTAAAAATTGTACTTGTTGTACGTCAAATAGGCATTTTTCGAGTTTACAATAGAGGCCGTTGGACAATAGTTTAGACAAGACAAGTCGTACATGTTGGTGGTGCGTTTTCAAGTCAGGAGAATGTATCAAAACATCATCAAGATAGATAATGACAAAACAAGGAGTGTATTCCCGTAAGACATCATTAATTAATGCCTGAAACACTGCTGGAGCGTTGCATAGTCCAAAGGGCATAACCAGGTACTCATACTGCCCTACTCTAGTATTGAACACAGTTTTCCACTCATCCCCCTGTCTAATTCGAATCAAGTTATAGGCTCCTCTGAGATCCAGCTTAGAGAATATTTTAGAATATTTCAGGCGATCGAACAACTCGGGGATGAGTGGAATAGGGTAGGCATTTTTTATGGTTATTTTGTTCAACCCACAAAAATCTATGCAGGGTCTGAGGTCTCCCTCTTTTTTCTGAACAAAGAAGAATCCTGCTTCTGCAGGAGAGGAAGAGGGGCGAATAAACCCTTTGTTATGGGAATCAGTAATATACTCCCCAATACTCTATGCTCCTTCTCGGATAACGGATAGACAACCCCTCGGGGAGGAATGGTACTGGGGAGAAGGTCGATAGCGCAATCGTACGAACGATGTGGGGTAATTTATTGGCCTCTTTCTTATCGAATACAGGTGCCAAATTAGAGTATGGAGAAGGTATAGTATGAAGAAGGTATGGTCAGAGGAGGAGCCGTGGGTACATTTAAGGTGTTTACAGACAAGGGGACTTCAATAGAGGAAGACATGCAATCTTTATCCCACTTAGCGATTTGACGAGCTCGCCAATCGATTACAGGGTTATGTCGAGTTAACCATGGGTACCCCAGGACGATGGGCTAGGAAGGTGAAGAAATGGCATGGAAAAACATTTTCTCTTTATGACATAGTCCTATTTTAACAGTAATGTATAGAGTTTCAAAAAGGACAAAAGGGGTTTCAAGTGGTCTGCCATCAATGGCTTGTATGAGTAGAGGTGTTTCTTTCTTAATCAGAGGGATAGCATGTTTGCGAGCAAAAACAAGATCGATAAAGTTATCGGCAGCACCGGAGTCAACCAGGGCATAGAGTTTCAACAGGTTACGGGAATTCTCCAAACAGAGAGTGACCGTAACCCAGAGTCTATTTTCAAGTTTGGGGGATGAAGGAAAAGTACCTAAGAGCTGTCCCCAAGGGGCACTTAGGCATGCAAGATTCCCGCAGGACCCTGAGGGCGTTTGGGGCATCCTTTAAGCAAATGACCCCCTAACCCACAATATAAACACAATCCCTCACGTCGGCGACGTTGCTTTTCAGCTTCAGGGAGTTTAGTGCTGTCTACCTGCATGGGCTCAAGAAGAGAAGTAGACTCTGAGAGCGTGGGTAAAGGGAACCAGGGAGGCATCCTAGAGGTAGTTTTTTAGCTTTATCTTTAGTATTCTTACGATGGCGAATACGTTCATCTATGAAGGACAAGTAGGTGATCAGATCCTCCAGATCTTCCGGAAGATCTCTGGCCGCTACTTCGTCCTGGAGCTCATCATTCTAAAAACACTGCTATCAAAGCCTCATTATTCCAGTTTAATTCAGAAGCCAAGGATCTAAACTCTAGTGCGTAATCACCCAGTGATTTAGTACCCTGGCGCAGGCGTAACAAGGACTTGGCGGCATTAGTGTTACGACCACGGGGGTCAAACACTCTGCGGAAGGCGGTTATAAATTCCCGATAGATATACACAATGGGTTTGTCAGTATCCCATAGAGGGTTAGCCCAACACAGTGCTTTATTGGTAAGATGATTGATACCCTACAGATCATGCGATCTTTGTTAAGACCAAGGGGTTAGCTCAAATTGGATAGAGATCTGGTTTATAAATCCTCTACAGGCAATAGGATCGCCCCCATAACGTACCGGTGGTAGTAAGTTAGGGCACAGGTTCGGCGTGGTAAATGGTTCGGGAATAGGTGGATTAACAGGAGGAGAAACCTCTAATTGGGTAGGTGCGGTACGAGCTAACAGAGTTTGGAGGGCTTGAGTGAATTGATCAAGTCGGTGATCCTGATCCTCCAAACGACTCTCTAAATCTGATAATTGCTAGGCAGTCCCTGCTAGGTCCATGGCCCTTTCGTGATGTCAGGTCGGCACACGTAAATCGAAAGGTGTGCTACGGTCGGTACTATGCGTAATAAATAGGTAACCCTAGACCCAGGTGCGATACCAGTCCTTGAAGTGGTGAACCTATAAGGCAAGGACAATCAAGCAAGGAGGACAGAAACCAGTCCTTAGAGTGGCTGGTATGGAGACAGGTAAGTATGACGCGGTAATTAGAGAGGTCTAACACAATCCAAGGTTTAGGGAGTAAGTAGAATACAAAGTTGAGTGCCAAAAGCCGAGTCAAAGGAGATTAGAAGCACGCAAGTCAATATCCAAAAGCCAGGTCATACACATACAATCAGTCAGAGGTATAATAAACAAGCACTAGGGGTCAGGCGAGCAAAACCACGAAAGGGCAATGAGAAAAGGCAAAAAGCAAGTTTAAATCTCGCGCCCTGCAATCTGATTGGCCAACCAGATCACATGGTGCAAGGAGACCCACAGTGGAGGCGTAATGACTTTGTGCCACGGTAGAAGTTTAAACCTGGGGAGGCTGGCGACATGCATGCATAGAGCGCAAGGAAGGAACGCGAAGGAGATGCTGACCCAGGGGCCGCAGGGAAGGACGCCGGAGCCGCGCCAGCCGCCGAGACGTGACACCTACTAAAAGAATGAGAGAAACCTCAAACCTGACATGTTCTGTGTGCACGCTGTAACTGACCCAGAAACCTACTAAAAGAATGAGAGAAACCTCAAACCTGACATGTTCTGTGTGCACGCTGTACTGACCCAGAAACCTACTAAAAGAATGAGAGAACCTCAAACCTGACATGTTCTGTGTGCACGCTGAACTGACCCAGAAACCTACTAAAAGAATGAGAGAAACCTCAAACCTGACATGTTCTGTGTGCACGCTGAACTGACCCAAAAACCTACTAAAAGAATGAGAGAAACCTCAAACCTGACATGTTCTGTGTGCACGCTGTACTGACCCAGAAACCTACTAAAAGAATGAGAGAAACCTCAAACCTGACATGTTCTGTGTGCACGCTGAACTGACCCAGAAACCTACTAAAAGAATGAGAGAAACCTCAAACCTGACATGTTCTGTGTTCACGCTGTACTGACCCAGAAACCTACTAAAAGAATGAGAGAAACCTCAAACCTGACATGTTCTGTGTGCACGCTGAACTGACCCAGAAACCTACTAAAAGAATGAGAGAAACCTCAAACCTGACATGTTCTGTGTGCACGCTGTACTGACCCAGAAACCTACTAAAAGAATGAGAGAAACCTCAAACCTGACATGTTCTGTGTGCATGCTGTACTGACCCAGAAACCTACTAAAATAATGTGAGAAACCTCAAACCTGACATGTTCTGTGTACATGCTGTACTGACCCAGAGACCTACTAAAAGAATTTGGACTGAGACTCGAGTCCTCCCTAGTATAAAGTCACCCGTTATATCAGATTTATTTTAAGTGTATTTGTGAATTTTATTCAATGAAGTGTTGATTAAAAATGCTTTATTTTAAATGCTTTTTAATCGTGTTTACATTTTGATTCCCTCTGAGTTTAAATGTGTCTCACCTCATGCACAGGATCACAGGTTCCTCTTTAAATGTATATGTGGTTGCATAGGAATTCACGCTCACAATCCCCCCGATGATTATGTCTCCGTCTTGGTAATATTCGTAGTCTTCGTACGCTCTGGTTAGCTGCAGGCTGCACGGGGAGGTCGACGTCTTGGCCCCAGGTGTGATACACAGGAGGATCAGACATAGCAGCGCTTTACAGAAATGTAATAAAGTTGCTGATCTCGGTGTTTTAATAAATAGCAGACAATAGATTGATATAATAAACGCCGTCAGACAGAGAGACATGACGTGTCACAGGATACAGGATAATGGTAACAGCAATGTGTCTGTAATGTGAGGGCTGATCTTTTATACTGTTACTGCTCAATACAACTCAATGCAAAGAAGTAATAATAACATCTTTTATGCCTGGGGATGCCCCCCCCCCACCTTCTTCAGCGTTACAGCACTGAGATAATTATTAGCATAACTCTGAAAACATAAATAGCAATCAGGGTAAATTGTTGTGCTCAGCTGAATGTGTCCCCAGCGAATTCTACAACATGATGTAATGCTACTGAAAGATTACTAAAAGCTCAGAATTTCATTATAATTGTGACGTCATAATTCATGGCATGGCTGGACACACCAGAGCAAGGGGAAAGATGGGTAGTGGCATTTATCCTATAATTATGTGTCAGTTCCAACCCAGCTCGCCGGCCTGCGGCTCCGGGGACATCGGGTCGCGGTTAAGCTGACTGCCGTCCTTGGTATTAGGCAGTTCTGGGGCCACGGATTCTCTGAGATGACTTGCGAGTAGGTGGGGTGCAGAGGCGTATCTTGCCTCTGAGGCATGTCTGGCCTTGGCATCTTCGGAGGGAGCATGTAATCACGCCTGCCATCTTGGCCCTGCCTTATGGGGATTCCCCATCAGGGTGCGCCCCGAGGTAGGCCGGGACAGTAAGACACCACAGGGGGAGTGGCCTGTGTGCTGGATTCCACGAGAGAGGCAAACTGCCTACCCACATTTTCCTCAGCCTGTTGAGGCATAGGGAGGCAAATAGGTCTGCCCTATGGGAGGAGCCAAGACAGAGCCCTTTATAAAAACCCACAGAAGTCTCAGAAGGGTGCTCAGTTGTCTTTCTAGCTCCTTGGCATCCACTCCTATGTTTAACCTTTTTACTGTGTACCGACCCCTTGCTTTCCCAAATGACTGCCGCCTGTTAGTTTCATGCACTGATTCTTTGGCCTACCTTGACTTTGATTACTGACTAACCCTTTGTACTGGAATTCCTTAAACCCGCACCCTTACCATGTATCGCATATTGGTCTCGTATATACCAAACAAATTATGACTTTATGATAGAAGTTATGTGTCTATCTTCTGGTGCCAGTGAATCATATTATGGGGGTAAGACATCGGCCTTGTTTTTTTTTTATAAGTGAGAATGAATTTTAAATGGGACTGGGACAGGTTCCATCATGCTTGTTGAGCAGGTAGTCTCTTGGTCTCTCTAATGTAATCAAGGTTTTTCTGATCTTTGAGGCTAACGCTAGGCATAGGGGCCCCTTGCAGTAAGTGCCTCCACTCCTTGAGTGGCAGTATGAAGGCAGACAGTTCCCTATTTCATATCTCCCAAATTCAGTCTCTGTCAATTTTGGAAAATTCTCCATGGACTTACTCTCAGACAATGAGAGAGGATAGACTTCTACTCTGGGTGGCATGGTACCTGTAGTAAGCTAATAGGGCAACCTTTTTTTTTCTACAATTCTTTATTTTCAATTTCAAAGTGCCAGTACAAAACAGACAACCACCGGACGGAGGAGAAAGAAAGAAAGAAAGACATCAACATGCTGTACTCTGGCACAATCATAACCATGTTCAGATACATATACCGGCCTCCAACACCATTCATCGTTTAGCCAGGCTCAAAGTCCAGGCAAGGGGTCCAGACTAGTGATGGGCCGAACAACCCCGTGTTCGGTTCACATTCGAACTCGAACACCTGAAAAAGTTCGACCGCGAGCTCAAACACAATTCAAACACCATGCAAGTCAATGGTGCTCGAACGTTCGAAAATTAAGGTCCCCTCCAACAGGGCATATATGCAAGATATTGGCCATAAAAGGTGTATGGGGGTCCGGGTACTGCCCTGGGGGACAGGAAACAATGGGAAAAAATATGTATATAATTTTAACCCTTTCACTGCTGAGTGCTGAGCCATTTCACCGCTGAGTGCTGAGCTAATTTTTACTGCTTTTGCTCATGTTTAAACGCGATTTGAAGCCATGGGAAATGTTTGACCAACAATGAGTGGGAAATGTTTGACCAACAATGAGTGGGAAATGTTTGACCAACAATGAGTGGGAAATGAGAAAGGGGGGGTTAACTACGAGTGGCGCTTGTCTCTTAAGTTTGAGTGAAAAGTGCTGCTGCCTTCCTGAGATACTTTGGTAGTGCCTGAGTCTACCTGGATAACGGTATAGAGAAAGTGGGGTGTATCTTGGATGGGCGCTGCACTTTGTATTTCCAAATTTGTATGGTGCTATAGGGGTTGCTTAACTCTATAGCATGTGTATCTATTTGTGAATAAATACACTGAATGAGGTGCGTATAATATGCAGGAAAGTATTCTGATGGTACAGTAGTACTTGAACTACAGTGGTATAGATAGTGCCCGTGGGTAACTATCTTACAGGTGAAATGGAAATAGTCAAAATGCAGATGATAATAATCTTGTGGGTTTGATACAAATAATAAGTTCTGTCCCCAATCTGCCGTTGCCACCTTGTGGTAAGAAGGGGCTATGTTTTAGGTAGTGTTCTGTATTAAAAGGAAGAAGGAATGTATTCCTTGTCCTGTGCTGCCACCTTGTGGTCAAAAGATGGCGGTGTGGAGATGGTCTGGGGAAAATTGATTCTTTATCCTCCTTCTTGATGCAGAAATGAAGCCTCAAAATAAAGGGGTAGAGAAGCAGGATAGTGTATTACCGAGACCAACCATTGGTATAAGGGTAAAAAGATGTCAACTCACATGGATCTGAGCCGGTATGAAAACCACGCTCACTCTTGAATGCTTTCCCAGCCAGTAAAGGCGGCCAGGCACCCTTCTTTCCCTCCACTGCCTTGTGCTTTCCTTGCCTCTGGCTTCTTCCTCTCTGCTGGGCTGGAGTCCTCGCGGTGCTGGAGCTGGATTCTGCCCTGTGGATGAATACTGCCAGGCTTGGAAAAACCAGGATACAGGTTTCGAGGGAAAAGGGTTTTAATCAAAAATAAAATATAACAACAAATTGTAAAAAGAGGGATTTTAACAGAGTAAATAAAATAAAATCAGGGGGTGAGGGTCCATGATGCGTTTCGCCAAGTAAATCTGGCCTCTTCAGCTGGATTACAATTTGTTGTTATATTTTATTTTTGCTAATTTGTTCACTGCCTCGTCTGCGGTCTCGGCTGCTTCGCTGCGTGTGATCGGCTACTGCTCGGGTTTTTCGACGGGTTAATCCTTATGTTTTTGCGGGTTTTCGGCGTGCATTCGGTGGATTTTGCGGTTAGTTTTTGTTGGGTTTGCGGCGCTTTTCCCTGCAATTCGGGGACCCTGTGCCGCTTGCTGAATACACCGCAGGGTCACCGAAATGGGATCGGCAAAAGGAACCGAATTGAAGAGAACAAAAAGTCACCGAATGTGCGGTGACTTTTCGAATCTCTTTGAATTACCCTGTATGTCTGTTGTCTTTCCCCATGGTTCATGTGATTAAACTCAGGACACGTATGAAGATGGGACGGGGTCATCCCTGAAGGGACCCACCGTCCACATATAGAGCCTTGAATGTACAGGTTCTAGTCCATGTGAGTGAATTATCATCTAGAGTACATCACTCTATCCTTGCACGCGTATATTGAGCAATACGTATGTGTTTGTGTTTTTTTACATGTGCATCAGAAAATCAGCACTACGAATATATGTGCACTGGTAAATGGATTTTGCCTTTTCAGTATCACAGGGTGTACACACTGGGTGTGTGAACTGTGTTGTTTGCCTCTCGTGGGTGTGGGAATTTCACAGGCGCTTTTCTCATTTCCTAAATATTGTTATTCTTTGTTTGGGTATTGTAGGGAAAGCTCTTAGAGGATATAGCTGCCGGGTCATTCCCATAACACGACATTGCCCCCTCTACAAATTGCCATCTTAGCGCCCCTTTGTTTTGTCTTTACATCTTATTCTTTAGGTATGCCCTCTAGGGTCTCTGGCAGAAGGGTAGTATTGGAGCTACCTACTTGCAATATTAATACAAGTAGTATGGCATGACTGACTCCATGCCATTATCTGATCTGATTCCCAGTCTATGCAGTGATTGTGAGTGGTCAGTCAGGGGTATCCTAGGACTACTACAAATGTGAGAGAAGGAATGAGTGACGAGCTCCTTATGCATAGCCCCTAGTGATGGTCGAGGTGGCAAAGTTAATCAATGGATGTCAGTAGGGATGAGCCGAACACCCCCCGAGTTTGGTTCGGGCCCGAACTCGAACTTCCCAAATGTGAACCCGAACCTAAACTCGAACTCCATGCAAGTCAATGGGGCTGAAAATTCGGTTTTTAGAGTGCCCTCCAAGAGGGCATATATGCTAGATATTTGCCATAAAAGGTGTATGGGGGTTCGGGTAGTGCCCTGGGGGACAGGAAACAAGGACAAAACATTTAAAAAATAACGTTTTTAAAAGGACAGTGAGTTTTCCATGAAATAAGGGTTAAAAATAAAAATGAAAAATTCCTTCAAATATCGTGCCTAGGAGGTCCCCATAACCTGCCCGTGAAGTGGCGGATTTCTAGGATGTATAGAAACACTTAAAAACAAAAAAATGACGTTTCATATGACGGTAGATGCTTTTCCTTTAATCTATCCATAAACAACTGCTTGGGGCGGCAGTCTGTATGAAAAGAGGAGACATTTTCGTACACGCAGAAAAAGTTTACTGATTTTTTTGGCTAAATTATTGTGAAACTTATGCAGGCTTTGGATGAAAGTAACAATAGGTGCTTCAAAATTGGTCCTTTAACGTCCCCAACAGTGCCGTCACACCATAACCCCTCTGAGGATATGAATCTCATACAGGCGTCAGTGGCAGTGCACCCAAATATTGTGCTTTTGGTGCCAGGCCTGCAAGTACTATCATACAGTAACCCCTCTGTGGTATTGTGGAAGAATGCAGGGGTGAACCTTGCGGTCCTATATTAAAAAGATATGCATCTGGTAAAGGCGTCAGTGCACCCAGATATTCTGCCTTTGGTGCAAGACTGCCAGGCCAGCAAGTATCATCATACAGAAACCCCTCTGTAGTATTGTGGAAGAATGCAGGGGTGGACCATGTGGTCCTATATTGAAAAGATATGATTCTGGTCAAGGCGTCAGTGCACCCAGATATTGTGCCTTTGGTGCCAGGCCAGCAAGTATCATCATACAGTAACCCCTCTGTGGTATTTTGGAAGAATGCAGGGGTGGACCATGTGGTCCTATATTGAAAAGATATGATTCTGGTCAAGGCATCAGTGCACCCAGATATTGTGCTTTTGGTGCCAGGCCAGCAAGTGCCATCATAATACAGTAACCCCTCTGTGGTATTGTGTAAGAGTGCAGGGGTGGGCCATGTGGTCCTATATTGAAAAGATATGATTCTGGTCGAGGCGTCAGTGCACCCAGATATTGTGCCTTTGGTGCCAGGCCAGCAAGTATCATCATACAGTAACCCCTCTGTGGTATTGTGGAAGAATGCAGGGATGGACCATGTGGTCCTATATTGAAAAGATATGATTCTGGTCAAGGCATCAGTGCACCCAGATATTGTGCCTTTGGTGCCAGGCCAGAAAGTATCATCACAGAGTAACCCCTCTGTGGTATTGTGGAAGAGTGCAGGGGTGGACCATGTGGTCCTATATTGAAAAGATATGATTCTGGTCGAGGCGTCAGTGCAACCAGATATTGTGCCTTTGGTGCCAGGCCAGCAAGTATCATCATACAGTAACCCCTCTGTGGTATTGTGGAAGAATGCAGGGGTGGACCATGTGGTCCTATATTGAAAAGATATGATTCTGGTCAAGGCGTCAGTGCACCCAGATATTGTGCCTTTGGTGCCAGGCCAGCAAGTATCATCATACAGTAACCCCTCTGTGGTATTGTGGAAGAATGCAGGGGTGGACCATGTGGTCCTATATTGAAAAGTATTTTATCTGGTAATGGGTGTCAGTGCACCCAGATAGTGTGCCTTTGGTGCCAGGCCAGCAAGTATCATCGTACAGTAACACCTCTGTGGTATTGTGGAAGAATGCAGGGGTGGACCATGTGGTCCTATATAGAAAAGATATGATTCTGGTCAAGGCGTCAGTGCACCCAGATATTGTGCCTTTGGCGCCAGGCCAGCAAGTATCATCATACAGTAACCCCTCTGTGGTATTGTGGAAGAATGCAGGGGTGGACCATGTGGTCCTATATTGAAAAGATATGATTCTGGTCAACGCGTCAGTGCACCCAGATATTGTGCCTTTGGTGCCAGGCCAGCAAGTATCATCATACAGTAACCCCTTTGTGGTATTGTGGAAGAGTGCAGGGGTGGAGCGTGTGGTCCTATATTGAAAAGATATGATTCTGGTCAACGCGTCAGTGCACCCAGATATTGTGCCTTTGGTGCCAGGCCAGCAAGTATCATCATACAGTAACCCCTCTGTGGTATTGTGGAAGAGTGCAGGGGTGGAGCGTGTGGTCCTATATTGAAAAGATATGATTCTGGTCAAGGCGTCAGTGTACCCAGATATTGTGCCTTTGGTGCCAGGCCAGCAAGTATCATCATACAGTAACCCCTCTGTGGTATTGTGGAAGAATGCAGGGGTGGACCATGTGGTCCTATATTGAAAAGATATGATTCTGGTCAAGGCGCCAGTGCACCCAGATATTATTATTATTATTATTATTCTTTATTTATAAAGCGCCAGCATATTCCGCAGCGCTGTACAATAAGCACAGTATAGACAGGGTTACAATACATTGAACAACATTTGACAAACAGTACAGGAGGAGATGAGGGCCCTATTCCCGTAGGAACTCACAATCTGGGAGGGTTGGGGTTGGAACAGGAGGAGAGGACTGTAAGGTGAGAGTGATTGATGGTTGCGTCAGTGAGTTGGGTGGTAGGCTTCCCTAGATAGGAATGTTTTAAGGAGCGTTTGAAGGAAGAGAAGTTAGGGGAAAGTCTGACAGTACGAGGGAGAGCGTTCCAGAGAGTGGGGGCTGCGCGTGAGAAATCCTGCAGTCTATCATGGGAAGAGGTGATGCGGGGAGAAGCTAGGCGCAGGTCACTGTTTGACCTTAGGGAGCGGGCTGGGGTGTATTGGTGATTAGTGAGGACAGGTAGTGGGGAGCTGAGTTAGTGAGGCTTTGTAGGTAAGGATAAGGATTTTGAACTTAATTCTGCAGTGGATGGGGAGCCAGTGAAGGGACTCGCAGAGGGGAGCGGCAGAGACAGAGCGGCGGGTGAGGTGAATTAGCCTGGCGGAGGCGTTCAGGATGGATTGTAGGGGGGAGAAGTGGGACAGAGGGAGGCCAGATATTGTGCCTTTGGTGCCAGGCCAGCAAGTATAATCATACAGTAACCCCTCTGTGGTATTGTGGAAGAATGCAGGGGTGGACCATGTGGTCCTATATTGAAAAGATATGATTCTGGTCAAGGCATCAGTGCACCCAGATATTGTGCTTTTGGTGCCAGGCCAGCAAGTGCCATCATAATAAAGTAATCCCTCTGTGGTATTGTGTAAGAGTGCAGGGGTGGACCATGTGGTCCTATATTGAAAAGATATGATTCTGGTCAAGGCGTCAGTGCACCCAGATATTGTGCCTTTGGTGCCAGGCCAGCAAGTATCATCATACAGTAACCCCTCTGTGGTATTGTGGAAGAATGCAGGGGTGGACCATGTGGTCCTATATTGAAAAGTATTTTATCTGGTAAAGGCGTCAGTGCACCCAGATATTGTGCCTTTGGTGCCAGGCCAGCAAGTATCATCGTACAGTAACACCTCTGTGGTATTGTGGAAGAATGCAGGGGTGGACCATGTGGTCCTATATTGAAAAGATATGATTCTGGTCAAGGCGTCAGTGCACCCAGATATTGTGCCTTTGGTGCCAGGCCAGCAAGTATCATCATACAGTAACCCCTCTGTGGTATTGTGGAAGAATGCAGGGGTGGACCATGTGGTCCTATATTGAAAAGATATGATTCTGGTCAAGGCGCCAGTGCACCCAGATATTGTGCCTTTGGTGCCAGGCCAGCAAGTATAATCATACAGTAACCCCTCTGTGGTATTGTGGAAGAATGCAGGGGTGGACCATGTGGTCCTATATTGAAAAGATATGATTCTGGTCAATGCGTCAGTGCACCCAGATATTGTGCCTTTGGTGCCAGGCCAGCAAGTGCCATCATAATACAGTAACCCCTGGTTTGGACCCTGCAGTTCAAAAAATTTAAATGATATAAATCTGGCACAGGCGTCAGTGCACCCAAATATTGTGCCTTTCATGGCAGCAAGTGCCTTCACACCGTAACCCTTTTGTGGTATTGTGGAAGAGTTCAGTGCTGGAGGTTTTGTGAATGCAGAAAAGGACATCCCCGATCTATTCAATTACTTCAGCATCAGGGGATTGATAGCTGCTGATCCAGGACTGATTCATTTTTATAAATGTCAGCCAGTCTACAGAGTCGGTGGACAGACGCACTCTTTTGTCTGTGACAAAACCTCCAGCAGCACTGAACGTCCTTTCGTAAAGCACGCTAGATGAAGGGCAACCTAGTAGCTGCATAGCATTTTGGCTAAGTTCTGGCCAGTGATCCAATCACAACACCCAGTAAGCCAGTGGATCATCTGCTGGAAAGGTATCCAGGTCTGCCCTTGCCCCTAGGCAGTCCTGCACCATATGGTGAAGATGCTGGCGATGGGTGCCTACATTTGACGTCCCTGGGCATCGAGGACTAAAAAAAATTAAAAATGCATCAGTCAAGTGGCCCTGGCCTTCACCACTATGATCATCCGCAGCCTCAGAAGCACATGTGTCAGCACTTGGTAATCTACCAGTGCCTGGAAAGGTGTTACACAAGTGTCGCTTTAGAGCGTCCTCAAGTTTTTTCATCCTGTGCTCCCTCTGGCCGGCAGGATGAGCTCTGCAACTTTACCATTGTATCATGGATCAAGAAGGGTTGCCAACCAGTAATGATCCCTCTCCTTGATAGCACGAATCCTGGGGTCCTTTAACAGGCTTTGCATTATTAGGGAGCCCATGCATCGTAGGTTGGAGGTGGCATTAGCTTGCGAGTCTTCCTGGTCAATGAGGATGACCGTATTGTGCACTTCCTCCTCCCAGCCACACACTAGCCCTTGTGTTTCTGGGCACACGAAACCCTCCCTTGAGGAATCCCCACCTTCAATGCCCCCACTACTTAAATATTCTGCCTCCTCCTCCTCCTCCTCATCCTCCTCCTGTCTGATCTGAGTAGGACCCGCTGGAATGCTATCTGCGGAAAGACTGGGGCCTTGAGAGCTAGCGAAGGCCTCCTCTTCCTCCCGCTGCTCTGCCTCTAGAGCCACATCTATAATTCCCTGCAGAGTGTGCTCCAGCAGGAATACTAAAGGAATTGTGTCACTGATGCATGCACTGTCCCTGCTCACCATCCTCATTGCCTCCTCAAATGGTGACACTACAGTGCATGCATCCTTGATCATCAGCCACTGCGGGGGGGGGGAAACAAGTTGACCTGAACCTGTCCTTGTGCCATACTCACACAGGTACTCGTTGATGGCCCTCTGCTGCTTGTGCAGACGCTGCAGCATTGCTAAAGTCGAGTTCCACCTGGTGGTCATTTCACAGATCAGACGGTTTGTGGGAAGGTGGAATTCTCTTTGAATTTCTGCCAGGCGAACGCTTGCTGGGAATGACCGTCTGAAGTGGCTGCAGACTTTTCTGGCCTGGATGAGAATCTCTGGCAGCCCTGGGTACCTGGTTAGGAAACACTGTACCACCAGATTTAGGACGTGTGCTAGGCATGGTACATGCGTCAATTTACCCTTGCGTAGGGCGGAGAGAAGGTTGCTGCCATTATCGCAGACGATCATTCCCAGCTCAAGCTGGCGTGGTGTTAACCATCTCTGCACCTGCCCCTGCAGAGCTGACAAAATTTCTGACCCCGTGTGGCTCCTGTCCCCTAAACAAACCAGCTCAAGCACAGTATGGCATCTTTTTGCTTGAACCATTGTGTATACCCTGCCAGGTGTCGGTTTTACTTCCACTTCGCCAGAGACAGTAATTAGCCAGTATCAGACCCCAGTAATTAGCCAGTATCAGAGAAACCCAGTAATTAGCCAGTATCAGACCCCCGGTAATTAGCCAGTATCAGACTCCAGTAATTAGCCAGTATGAGACCCTGAGCGGGTGGTGGATACATGGAACAGTCTTCCAGTAGAAGTGGTAGAGGCCAAAACAGTAATTGAATTTAAGCAAGCATGGGATAGGCATAAGGCTATCCTAAACAAAAGATAAATCCAGGTTAATTATCCATGTAATTGGGCAGACTAGATGGGCCGAAAGGTTCTTATCTGCCGACATTTTTCTATGTTTCTATGTTTCTAGCCAGTATCAGACCCCAGTAATTAGCCAGTATCAGATCCCAGTAAGTAGCCAGTATCAGACACCCCTAGTAATTAGCCAGTATCAGACCCCAGTAATTAGCCAGTATCAGAGACCCCTAGTAATTAGCCAGTATCAGACCCCAGGAATTAGCCAGCCTCTGCACACACACACACACACACACACCCCAGCTTGTCACATATTTACCATAGGTAAGTATGGTCTCCACTCTTTCCATTTCCCTTCCCTGCACGTGCTGGACACTTCCAGCACAGCGGGGGAGGAGGCTCTTCTTTGCGTGGCGGTGGAGCGGGATGGGCGGGGCCAGCACATCCCATGTGAACAGCTTTCCTCTTCCTCCTCCTCCTCTCCCCGCCTTCCCCCCAGCAGGGCCTTTACTTCTGGTGCAGCGTGTGGGAGTTTGATCTCACACGCTGCCGATCAAATGGGAGAGCAGGTGCCTGACCGCTGCATGGACTCTGAGGCAAGCAGGGCTAGTCTGGGCCCCCCACCCTTCCAGTTGTTGGCCCCTGGACTCAGGGGCCTGGGTGCAGTGGCACCCACTGCACCCCTGGTAGTTACGCCCCTGTACACAATAATAAGCATAGAACTACACATGTGCTATTGCTTCAATGCAAAACCACAACTATTTGACTTTACAAGTCAGGGGTTTATATAGCAGTGGAACCACACCTATGGCATCATCAATTTGAACCACTAATATTTTCCAGCAGGGATCAGCAAGGTTTCTGGTGCGAGCGGTGACTTAGCACTCAGCGTCCGGAAGGGAGGGCCAGGACAGAAAACTCTGGTCCTTTCCTGACTCCTCCTTAACGCTGACATGTCACGTGAAGCAGCGCAGCATTATTCGATGGAACAACCTTTACCATGCTTGTCAGCCCCCTGGAAGCCCTGTGCCAGCCCCGCACTGCTGGCAGCTCTGCAGCTGCTGAACAGGAAGGAGGGAGGCGCCTGCCCTGCAGCACATTTAAAATCCAGTCTACACTAAGCCCCCTGGACAGCTCCTCCCCCTGGCCACCAGCAACTTCACGCAGATAGACGACACTGAGTGACCAAAGAGCAGTGTTACCAACACAGTGAGGTGGTACTAGGGGATCAGGGAGAGAATGACTGGGGATACTGGGAGTGACTGGGAGTACTTGGATAGAGAGAGAGTGGCTGGGGTTACTGGGAGGAAGTGAGTGACTGGGGTACTGGGAGAAAGTGGGGATATGGAGAAAGTGACTGGGGGTACTGGGAGAGAGTGATTGGGGTTCTTGGAGGGAGAGAGTGACTGGGGGTACTCGGAGAGAGGGAGAAAGTGACTGAGGTTACTGGGAGAGAAGGACTGGGGTTTCTTGGATAGAGGGAGAAAGTGACGGGGTACTGGGAGAGAGTGACTTGGTATAGTGTGAGAGTGGAACTATGCTAGGGTATGCTGGGACAGGGCGACTGGCAGCAGTGGTGTAGCAAGGGGGCATGTCTGTTTCATTTTTTATTATATCAGTTTTTTGTTACTATACAATACATGTGCTTGTTGGGTAAGGGGGTCAATACTCTACTGGTGAAAGGGAATCAGGGTGTGATACTGTGTCCACAGGTTGGGGGCGCACAATTCTTGCCTTGCCCTGGGCTCTGACAACCCACGCTACGCCACTGCCAGCACTTGAAGTGTCTTTTTATTGGACAGCCCATGAGTGCTGATACTTTTTGGTGTACTAGTTACATTGCGTCAATGATGGCGAGATTCCAGATTTTCAACCGGCAGAGCAAAAGCCTCAGTTGTGTCAATCAATGCCTCCAGAGGATCCTATTAAAGGGTGTATTCCCTGCTTCTCAGGACATTTACATGTACTTGAGGTGAACCCTGCATCCTGGGTGTGACTCCCTACTTCCTGTGATCTATTACCTAGCATTACAAGGTTTGTCTTACTGTATCCTAGTGTGATGCTTTGTTGCCATACACCAACCAAACCGATGAAGTCCTGCCACCCAGTGACCATCTGTTGTTTGGCCCAGTCGCCCCATTACCATCTGTCATGTATCTTGTCATCCCTCTGTCTGCTGTGGTTCCCGCTCTCTGCCATGGTCCCTCCCACATCCGTTCCTGCCTCGTCCATCTAACTAGCATGGCCAGCTCTGTTCCTGCTTTAACCATTTGCCCATAATGTCCAGCTCCATTTCTGTCTCATCCATTTTTGACGAGTTTTCCCAGCTCTTGTCCTGCCTCATTCATCGTCACCCAGTTTTTCCAGCTCCAGTCATGCCTTGGCTGTCCTTGCCCATTGTGCCCAGCTCTACTGGCGTCTCATCCATTCACACCATGTATGTCCGGCTCTGGTCCTGCCTCATCCATTCATGCCTTGTATATCCTTGCACAGGGTGACCAGCTCCAGTCCTCCCTGATCCTCCCTCACCAGTATGTCCAGCTCTGGTCCTCCCTTGTCTATCCTTGCCCAATGTGCAGGTCCAGTCCTGCCACGTCCATCCTTGCCCATTGTCTCCAGCTCTACCTCTGCCTCCTCTCCTCTATCCTCAACTATTCAAGCCTGTCTCTTCACTGTGTACCCAGTTATCCTTGTCATGTGCTGCTGTGTCATAAACCACCTGTATTTGTCTGCACACCTGACTCGCCTCTAATTCTCAGGCTCAGATAACCTTCTTAGAGCTCAACTCCCCCCAAAACTGAACTTCTTTCTTCCCTCCCTCTAAATCTAACACTTGAACCTATTTCTTTTCATGTTAATGGTGTCACCATTATTTCCACTTCATAGACTCACTGCCTCTGTGTCCTTTATGTCTCCAAGCTCTCCTTCACTACTCACATAAAGTTACCATCAAAATGGTGCGATTAGCTAAAAATGATTGCGCACATCTGCCCGTTTCTAATGCGAGACTCTACTAAAATGCTCATTCAATCTCGCGTTATCTCTGGTTGTGACTACCAGTTTTGTGCACGACCAGTTTGTTCGTTTAGTTTCGCTTCAGATGTTTTCGTCCCACTTTTTTTTTTTCTCATTTTGTTCTGTTTTTTTGTTTCGGGTCGTTCGGTAAGGTACCGCGATTCATATTTTCGACTCGATCCTAAAATTTGGACGGCAGGTTTTCATTTTTCAGATCGCTTCGTATTACGTTTTTATGAGTTATTTTGGTTTTGGGTTGATTCATATTTTGTTTTTATGAGTTATTACGTTTTTCGGACGATTATCATTTTTGGACAGCTGGATTTTTCGTATTTCGGATGTAATTTCAATGTAAGAAACATTCCCTGCTTATATTAAATATTTTTTTTTTTTTCACTTGAAGCAAAAAGTCTCTTTGTTTATGTATTTCTTAGGCATTTTTCGTGAATTGTTTGGGCTCCGGCACTATCCTGGTGCTGATTCATAACCAAGGACAGGAGCCCCACGGGTCTGTGAAGCTATCTATGGTGCTAAACCATACAGGTTTATTCAAAGAGAGTCGATCTGGCCCTGAAATGTAACCGTACACTGAAATTCAGCGTATGGTGCCATTTTGGGGCCAATCGACTATTCAGAGAGCAGGCAATTCGCCAAATACTGGGGAATTGCCTGCACATACCGGGCCTGTTTGAGGGCAGTTAAATCCCCCATAGAGAAGCAATGCTTTGTCTATTCAGAGAACATCGAACAGCAGGGAAAAAGTTGCCAAAGTGAAAGGCGGAGCTAACAACGGACGGGAGCAGCCGCATGCTGGGAGTGCTTCACTGTAAACGTGGCTTTGAAGCTGATACTCTGTGGCCATCCCGTCCGATTTTGACACCGAGGAGGTTCAGTGCCCACTGGATGCTTTGGGGCTGGGTGAGCTGCCTCTTCCCGGGTGTTTATAGCCGCTGTTTTATATCGGCGGGACTCGGGCCTGGTGCGGCCTCGTCAGGACGGCCATCTTGCAAGGCCTGGGGAGTTTCCTGCCGTCCGACGTGGAATTGATTTCCGGCGGCTGACCACTCATCACCCCCTGAAGATGGGGGAGAACGCAAACACAGCAAAACAACGTATCAGTGGGTTCCAGACAGCAGGACATCAGAGAGTCCTTGGGCGGTGGATGTCCTGCCTGCGTGATGGCCCCCGCCTCCACCCTTCCCCCAGGATATGGCTCATCAGAAGAGGAAGACAGTTCCTGGCCTCTTGGGAGTATGCCTGGGACCGACTCAGATGATGCCTCGGATGATGCATGTCCCACCACGATGAGGGACTACCGACACTTCATTGCCAAAATCAAGTCACTCTGGTAACCTAGACATCTAATGTGCGGGCTGAAGTGGAGGTGGTACACTCCCAGGTGGTGGCGGTACAGGCCCAAACCACAGACCTTGCAAGTTAACAGGTGGTCCTCTCGGCTCAGGTGAACTCCCTCCGGTCCCAGGTTGACCTGCTGACATGATCTGTGGAGACCCTGGAATCTCGCCATCATTGACGCAATGTCCGGGTCCATGGTGTCCCGGAGTTGATCTCTGCGGCAGACTTGCTCACCTATGCTAATCGTCTGGCTCGTCAGGTGTCCGTGTCCCCGCCCGACATGCTGGAAGTGTTTGGGGTAGTGTACCACATCTGCAAAGCTGTGACAGCCCCCCAAGATGCCCCGAGGGTTGTTATCGCGGTAGCCACGGATGTGGTGGCCAAGTCGCGTCTCATGTCGGCCCCGGGGGCTAGTGCGCCTGTTCGGTTTGATGGAGCCCTGTTGATGATATACCAAGACCTGCCCTGATGGCACGTCACCGGTTCTGGGAGGTGACAACCTTTCTTTGACATAAGGGGGTCTGCTACCACTGGGGGTTAGCTGGCTCCTTATTTATTACCCACATGAATGTACTGTACACTATGTCAGATCCGGCCAAAGCCTGGCCAGTGCTTTTGGAGCGGGACTCGCCCGGACTGGGCGGCCACTTACCTGGACTGACAGCACTACCATGTGTACCTCTTCCACTACGTGCTCTCTGCCCTGATCAGACTGGTGCTCCTTTACTGATTTCTGGCTCTGCGGACATTCCCCTTTACTTCCTGGAGCCTATGGCCTTTTGGCCCCCCCATCCTTCCTATGCCCTTCCACCCCTCGTTAACTACGTTCCGCAGCGAGTTGCCCCCTGGTTCTAGAGCTGCCCCTGCTCGAGGCGACCCCCGGCATGCTGAGTTTTGCCCTCCCTCCCCCTTTTGTTTTTCCGCTGGAAACATGGGACTCTGAGGACAGATTGGTTTCCCCCTTTTCTCTGTTTGTGATGCTTTTTGAGGATGTACGGAGATGTCATTTTTCCTTTAGCTGAGGCCCTATGCTCAGATTTTTCTGCAGTTCCTCCCCACTACGTTTGGTTCTGTTTATATCCTTTTTTTTAGGGCTTTTTGATGGCACTGCCTTTTGGCCTAGAAGACTTTCTTTTAATATTTTTGTTTCTTTTTTATTTATTTATTTTTGTTTTGTTTGTGCTTATTCCTTGAGAGTTGATGTGATGGCCCTGCGTGGCCCCTGTTTTGCTGGTCGTTTTGTGACCCGACTTCAAATTTCTAAATAAGAATTTAAACATTAAAAAAAAGTTGCCAAAATGCCCTTCTATTCAGTGGTTTCATTCGACAGGTTTATTCGGGCGATTCCCATAGGCTTCAAAGTTTAAAATATTTCTGTTTTAATCCAATATCTAATAAACCGTTTATTACTTTATTCTGCAGCAAAAAGTCTTTCTATTTTTAGAAAAAAAAATTAGGATCTTTTAGGATTTTTTTCCATTTTTTTGCAAACTTTTTTCCATTTTTTTAAAATCGTTTTTTCTTATTTCTGTAACAGACCTTTTTTATTATCATTCATAGGATCTTATGTGTAAATTCCAGGCATTTTCGTCCAGTAGTTTTTTTTGCAAACATCGTTTCAATTTTCAAACTTTTTTGTCACCTCGTTCATCTGCTTGTTGGCATTTTTCTGGTGGCTGCTCTGCTCTGTGATCCGTGGGCCAGTCGGGTTTCTCCAGCGTGTTTGGCGTGGATAATCCAACTGTTTCTGCTGGTTTTGATGAGTGTTCGATAAGTGTTCGGCGGCTTTGTGGTGAGTGTTTGGCGGGTTTGAGGCGGGTTTTCCCTGCACTACGGGG
This sequence comes from Leptobrachium leishanense, assembly GCA_009667805.1. Taxonomy (NCBI): domain Eukaryota; kingdom Metazoa; phylum Chordata; class Amphibia; order Anura; family Megophryidae; genus Leptobrachium; species Leptobrachium leishanense. Next base: position 557,323,044 of record CM019063.1, read on the forward strand.
ACCCTGCGGTGCTTGCTGAATACACCACAGGGTCGGCGAACCAGGAAGTGCAGGGAACGAAAAGTCACCGAACGTACAGTGACTTTTGTCACGGGGTCCCAGGCAGATGCCAAGGAGCGCCCTTGGTACTGAGTGCTGTTAAGTCCATTAGGCAGGTTTGCTGCTTGCATGATGCAGAACCCAGAATACACAGTATGCAGGAACAGAACCAGAGCAAGAGATGACAGTACAGAATACAGACACATGAGGGGGCCCTGTACTGGGTATGATTTCTAATCTAATACATATTACAGGGTTGGGGTAAACAATACAATACACAACAAAAGTTAGCAAGACGTCACAAGAATCGTCAGGAATAGCCAGGACTTAAACGCCAGAGATGATGTCAGCCAGAAACCAGGGTGCCTGACCTGTGGTCAGGTGCAAGGCTGTAGCCAATTACAAGCTTCAGGCCAGTGGAAAAGTGCATTGTGGTCCATTGTGGTGCATTGTGGGTGAACCGAAACGCCCATCCCTATTGCAGATATCTGAAGCACAGCATACTGTAGGTGATATAATGTGCTGCTCAGTGATTGCAGGGTTCAGTCTGCATTTCCCCAAGGTAATCATTAAAATCTGGCCTGTTAGAGCTACTTAAGGACCAGCGTTGGGAAACACTGCTCTACAATCTATAATGAATGCCTGTGCTAGACTCATCTACCTCACCTCCTGTACATCTCACACTGCACCACTTTGTCAATCTCTACATCGGCTCCATGTTTGCTTATAGAATTCAATTCCAAATACAGGTTCTCATGAACAAGCTCTCCACAACCCATGCCCTGCACACATCTCCTCCTTTATTAGCAGGTCTCTTTGCACTGCGGACAATATAGTATTATCATCCCCTTGCACCTGCACCCACAAATCTCACCTGCGGGATTTATCCAAACTTCCCCTATTTATGGTCCTTTCTCTCTCACAACATTCAACTCTCCCTGTGGCTCTGGTCTTTCAAGACATCTCTAAAAATGTATTACTTTTGATAGACCTATCAGCTCACTCCATTGCTCCTTGGAGCTGTGAAATATGATGCGGCTTTGTAACTAATTGCAACTGCTCTTTTAGAAGCAACAGACAAATGTTTCCTGTAGCTCCCAGCTGCTAGGACAAAATAAAGGTCTGGCAATTCTAAGGGCCCTATTACATTCTTAACACAAAAACGCTTGCGCAGCGCATGTTGACACATGAGCAAAAGCGGTAAAAATGAGCTCATCGCAGAGCAGTGACAACGCTCAGCACTCAGGAGTGAAAGGGTTAAAAAAAATTGATTTTTTTTTTTCCTTGTTTCCTGTCCTCCAGGGCAGTACCCGCACCCCCATACACCTTTTCATGGCCAATATCTTGCATATATTCCCTCTTGGAGGGCACATTCATTTTCGGAGGTTCAAGCCCTTTTGACTTGCATTACGTTCCAGTTTGAACCTTTCGGGTGCTCGAGTTCGGACCAAACACGGGGTGTTCGGCCCATCCCTACTTACGGTAAGGTGATGACCAGCATCTCCTCCGATGACATGGTGGCCCGCATATTAGTGTCCATCTTGATCAGTGGCTCCTTTACACTGGCCAGCAGTTCATCGAAGGGGGCTATGAATATCCAGAGGTAATTAACAAATTTCACCGGATCTCCCTCTCTCAGCGGCTTGTACAGCGTCTGGAAATGTCCATGAGTGTATCTCATGAGTTTATGGGATGAACCCACCACTTCCTTTTCTTCTTGAGTTTCTTTGAATACGCGTATGCCAACAGCGGGGCCGGCCCAAGACATTGTGCTGCCTGGAGCGAAGGATGAAATGCTGCCCCCCCCAAAACAAAAATAAAAACACAGTGTGTATGAGTGTATCACAGTGCGCCACAGCAATAAAATTCAAACACTCATACACACCGTACATTAGAATTTAGCAGAGCCCAGAATTTCACATGACACGCATTGAGCAGAAAGATCGGGGGCGGTCCATACCCTAATCGCAAGATACAGTCAGCCTGCGCCTTGGCGAATTGCCTGCACATACGGTGCCTGTTCGGTGCCTGTTCGAGGGCAGTGAAATCCCCATAGAGAAGCAATGCTTCGTCTATTCAGAGAACAAAAACCAGCATTGAAAGGTTGCTGAAATGCCCTGCAATTCGGTGGTTTCATGCGGCAGGTTTATTCAGGCGAATCCCATAGGCTTCAATGTTAAAAATATTCCCGTTTTAATTCAATATCTAATAAACCGTTCATTATAAAATTCTGCAGTAAAGAGTCTCTTTATTTATAGATTTTTTAGGACCTTTTAGGAATTTTTCTGGATTTTTTTGCAAACATTTTTTTTCCATTTTTTTTTAAACGTTTTTTCTTTTTTCTGTAACAGCCCTTTTTATTATCGTTCATTGGATTTTATATGTAAATTTCAGACATTTTCACTCAGTAGTTTCTTTACAAACAGCGTTTTCGCTTTTCATACATTCAAGCGTACAGGTTTTTTTTTTCTTCACCTTCTTCGTCTGCGGTTTTGGCTTTTTCCGGCGGTTGCTCTGTGTGTGATCGGCTCCTGCTCGGGTTTTTCCGGTGTTTTCGGCGGGTTTAATCCAGATGTTTTTGCGGGTTTCGGTGTGCCTTTGTCGGGTTCTGCGGTGAGTTTTCGGCGGGTTTGCTTTGGCTTTTCCCTGCACTACGACGGCCCTGTGGTGCTTGCTGAATACAACGCAGGGTCGCCGAAATGGGATCGCCAAATCGTGCCGAATTGAAGAGAACGAAAAGTCACCGAACGTGCGGTGACTTTTCGATTCTCTTTGAATAACCCTGTAAGAGTCACATAATAATAATTGCTTTATATACAAATATTAAGAGTTGTCTGCACTATATACTCTTTATGTTTTGGAGGTTCAGAAAAAATTCCTCTTAAGACATTTATTGAGAAATTCAGACGCAAAAAGAGAAATTGGGACCCGAGGCACATGCACTGGACTATTATCACTAATATTGGAGTTATGCAAGAGTAATAATTATTAGATTAACATTTTTTTTTTTTGAATTTAAGATTTTTATTTCGTGGAAATAAAGGGTCACAAACCGACCAGCAAAGATGGCCTCGCAGGGCCAAAATTTAGACTCGCATATAAACATACAGAATAAAAGAAGTCCTCGAAAAAGTTGCAAAATGTCAGAAAATTTACATGACAAAAATCAACTCCCGGAGGGGGGGGGGGACATCCCCAGACAGGGGGGTCTCGTCAAAAAGAAAAATAGAGAAATAATAATCATCGCAGATCGACAGTTAGGGAGAAAGAGTCCTCGGAGATGCCTCGAAATGCAAAGCCAAAAAAGGGGGGTGGGGGGTACATCTGCACCAATCGCGGCTTAGGAAGCACAACAAGTAAAAATAAGAAAGGGCAGAACAGCAAAACATCATATAGTAAGAAAAATAAAAGTCATCTTAGAGCTGCAGACAGACAGCGTCATCCAAATGAAAAAGAAGGAAAATAAAACAGCTCAGCGGGTAAAAAGATAAGTCTCCGTCCCAGTCTTCCAAAAACGGTGCAGAAAGTCAGAAATTGAGGAGGTAGAGTGACATAAAAAGTCACCAAAAACCAGCACTCTGGGGGGCGGGGAACATCCCCAGGCAGGGGGGTCTCCTCAAAAAGAAAATAAGAAATAATAATCCTCATAGATCGACAGATGAAAGCTAAAAAAAAAAAAAAAGGGGGGGGGCGGGAAAAAATTTAAATAATTTAACTGGCCCAAAACAGAACCTAAAGAGGCAATCCAAATTTCTCAGCAAAGCAGAGAGCGCATAAGAAGATACCCCGCATGAAGGGGGGAGGTCATGTCAAAAAACTTGTATTGGCAACAATAGAGGGAGCAGGGCCGTTAAAATGTCAGAGTCATCCCATATCCCACAAGGGTGGCTGGGCCGCCACGGACAGGGCCGCACGGGTTCTCCCAGGCACCTTCGCCACATCAGGTAAGTATATACGGCGAACGTTGGGGGTCACATATTCACACACCAGCCCCTCGTGAAAGCCCCGGAAGATCAGCAAGTCCCGAAACAATCCAGCCCCAGCTGGGGCCACATCATGAGGACGAGGCACTCTCCTCCACGCAACTGCTGAGCAAAGTGTAGTGTCCAGCCACTCCACCTCCGTCCACCGCACCCGGGGGCCAGCAGCTACCAGCCCGGTTGTCTCCACCACATCTCCAATCACAGCAGCCACCATCCCGTCTCCATCTCATCGATCTTCTGCCTCGCCGGGAGAGCTCTCACCTCATCTGGCAAGGAAGGAGTCCTCAACCACCGTAACCTCCGCTGCAGCAGCCACAGGGCACAGACTACTCCTCCATACACATAACGGCTTCATACCCATCTTCTCTGCAAACAGCATGAACAATAATCTCCTCCTCCTCCGGTAAGTCAGCGTGTACACGGCCAGTCCTTACCGCGACCATCAGGTGCCTCAATGAGCCCCGAGATAACGGGCATCCATCTTCCTCCTGCAGCTGCAGCCTCCATAGCACATGCGGGGGAGTCCGCTCCAGATCATGTCACTCCACCTGCTCCCCCGGTCCACTGAGGAAGCAGGGGCGAACAATGACCATCCAGAGACCGAGGAGTAGGCCGCAAGATGGCCGACAAGCAACAGGCCCGCCGGGCAAAAACTCAGCTGTGCTCCGGATAGTGGGACAAAAACGGGCCCCGGAGCAATCTCCATTATGGCCAGTCCCCCAGGGATCCCACTAAAGGGTGTTACAATGAGAGGATCCAGCCAAAAAAAAACCTTTATCAGCGGCCTCCGGCAGAGCTCCCTCGAGACACGTCTTCTCCCTAGCAGAGCCGGCCACGCCCCCCCCCCCCATTAGATTAACATTTTAAAAGAAATTAAAGGAGGAACGGTTGTTTTTTTTAAAAAAAAGTGGTGTATAACAATTTTTGGTGCGATTATTTATATATATATAAAAAGTCATTTAAAGGCTTGACTTAGTTATGTGGCTATTACTTTATTTTTGCTTCCAAGTAGATAGGCCTTTGTGTTCATTTCTGGTCTTAACAAAATTATGTAACATTTTGGGGAAAATATACATCCTAAAAGTCCAGCACTTGAGGTCAATATGGCAAATATCTCCACAGCCACCATGTCCTTCCCTTTGGTGCTCAGATAGGCGGGGATCATGGCGATCCAGACACTGCAGAACATCAGCATGCTGAAGGTGATGTACTTGGCCTCATTAAAACTGTCCGGTAATGTCCTGGCTAAAAAAGCTATAATAAAGCTAACAGCGGCCAGAAGCCCCATATACCCCAGGACGGAGTAAAAGGCCATTACTGAACCTTCATTACATTGAACGATGATCTTTCCTGGATAAGAACGTGTGTCCAGCTCCTGAAAGGGAGGAGAAGCAGCCAACCATGTGATATTAATCATGACTTGAATCAATGAGAAGGTCAGGACGACAGCATTGGATATCTTCATATTAACCCACTTCTTCCAGACACTCCCAGGTTTGGTGGCTTTGAAGACAATGTAAATCATGATGGTTTTCCCCAACACACAGGAGATGGCTATGGAGAAGATGATGGAGAAAGTGGATTGACGCAGCATGCAGGTTATATCTGCAGGACGACCAAGGAATAAAAACACACATGGGAAGGTCAGCATGATGGACACCAGGAGGAGGAAGCTGAGGCTCGTATTATTGGCTTTGACGATTGCTGTGTCTTTGAATATAATAAAAATGATCAAGATGACAATAGTTATAAGGAAGAATAAAGCTGAGAGCACTGAGAAAACAGCAGTAATCACATCACTGTATGAAAGGAATTCCTCCAGTCTGAGAATACACTGATCCTTCTTCTCATTGGGCCATTCAGTGTCTGGACATTTTATGCAGTTTTCACTGTCTGGAAAATCATAAACATTTTATTGTATATTATTAAATAAAGTAAAAGTGCCCAATGTCTCTCAGTCTATCAACACATCCATGAAAACGGATACAATTCCTAATTGCATATGTTTAAGACATTACTGTAACGAAATATAAAGAAAAAATTATAATAACTCTTTGTAACTTTAATGGATATATTAACCGCTTGGATGCAGACAGAGCACTAAACATGTCTTACTCTCTGCTCCTAAGTGCAGAAGACATGTTTAGTGCATTGTCAAAGTCACTCAGTGGGCTGACATCCTGGATCCTGCCTTCAGGACAATTTTTTATCCACTGAGGTCATAGCTTTGAACCTCTGTATCTCCAGAACCACAGAAGCTATAGGGTCATGTGAGGAATTGTTGGAAAGGTCAGAGTCAATGATACCAAACATGAATAGGTAACGTGTAAAAAAAAAAAAGCACCAGCATTGAACATTTGTCACAAATGAAATGAGCAATACCACTGCTGTTACTCACCTTCTCAATTCCAACGCCGCACGCAAGGTCAGTGTTTTATTTATATTCATATTATTCAGAAAACGCAATCCAGCAGAAGTCAAAATGTTTTTGTCAGTTTTGATTAAAATTGCATCTTTTCTCCAAAAAATGCAGTAACAGGTTTCCAATTCAATGTTTTTAACAAGAGTGTCCCTTAGAATATATAACCACAAAGGTTTGGATGATAAAATGTGAAAATATAATTTTACACACTGCAAATAATTGAAATACAGATTGAAATTTTTCATTTTTTATATTTTTCTAAACATACTGACAGGACATGACATATACATATAATAATGATATATTATGAATCTGCTGAGTCTGCTGAAAATAAGGATATATAATATGTCTGGGTCCTACAATAAACCACAACTTCAAATCGCTTTAAATATGATGAGCACAACTGTCAACATGAGGTCAGCACACAGGGGTGAAATGGCTGAGCAGTGAAGGGGTTAACAAATGTCTCTCTCCTATGCTTGATAACAGATTACTATGCTGTTGTTCACTAAGGTTTGAAGACCATGAGTCACCTGCCAAAGCAATTTACTTTGTATAGAATCTTTCAGCTCCTGCTTCCGTCCGTCCACATTCTGTTTTTTGATAGTTACAGATACACAGCTGGATAATAGGGATGAGCTGTTCGGTTCGATCTGTTCGGAGTTCGCATCGAACATCGGCCGTTCGGCTGTTCGCAAACTCAGAACATTTCTGCGTGTTCGCCGCATGTTCGCCCACAATGCAGCACAATGGACCCTATGCACTTTTCCACTGGCCTGAAGCTTGTAATTGGCTACAGCCTACACCTGACCACAGGTCAGGTGCAAGACAGGTGCAAGACTATGACAATCACGGCTCAGAGTCCTGATTTGGCAAATTTTGCCCAATCATGAGCTCACAGAGCTAAGTCCCGCAGCACACTATTATAAGGCATCCCTCGCAGCCCCAGCACGTGTTTTTTGAGAGGAGATTGTTCTGTTAGTGTGTGTTTTCACTGCCAGCAGCTATTGTGGGGGTCTCACTTCTACAAAATATCTGGGAATTGTTGTAATCTGTGTGTTCTCACTACCAGCAGCTATTGTGGGGGTCTCACTTCTACAAAATATCTGGGAATTGTTGTAATCTGTGTGTTCTCACTGCCAGCAGCTATTGTGGGGGGTCTCACTTCTACAAAATATCTGGGAATTGTAATCTGTGTCATGTCACTGCCACCCATCAGGGGGTATCACTGAGTTATAGGAGGTTTCTGGCAATTGAAATCTGTGTCTTGTCACTGTTGCCAGCTATCAGGGGGTCCTATAAAGGGGTCTCACAGATTTGTATCAGATTTCTACGAATTTTAATCTGTGTCTTGTCACTGGCTGCCAGCTATCAGGGTGTCTCACTGAGTTATACCAGCGTTCTGGAAATCTTTAATCTAGATAACACAGTTGAATCAGAGTTCTGCATATCTCCAATTTCTATAACAGAGTTTAATCAGAGTTCTGTATATCTTTAATCTATATATCACTCACCATGTCAGAAAGACCAAAAAGGACAGGCAGACGCTCCCAGACACAGATAAGAGGGCAAGCAGCCTCTGTGTCGGGAGGCTGTGCCTCTGGTCGTCGTGGATGTGGTGCATCCTCTGCAGGGGTACGCTTGTCCTTTCTAACTGGTGCTGGCCGTCTTAAGCAGCAGCAACATACAGAGGATTTGGTGGATTGGCTAACCAGGCCACCTTCATCCTCCGAGTAATCTGCCAGCCAGGCTTGTAGTGGTTTACAGTCCACCTCAGCTGCCAAAGCATCTAATGCAGCCTTCATGTCCACAGCTACTCCTGCCGTAGCCTCACCAACATACACAGAGGAGTCAGCTGAATTGTTTGACTACAATGACAGTGACATGCTGCTTGAGGATGCGCAGCAACTACAGTGCTCTGATTCAATCTCTGAGGTTGAGGAAGGGAGTATAATCAACCTAGAAGAAGGGGGTGCCAGTGACACACAAATAACTGGCACTCATGTTCCCCCAGCAGCTGCAGCATATTGCGAGGTTGGCTCCAGTGATGAGGAGATAGGGGGTGTTGACGATGATGATGAGGTCACTGACTCCACCTGGGTGCCTGATCGAACAGAGGAGTCAGGTGAGGAGGATGAGGAGGCACAACAAACACGAGGCACAGCGTCCTCTATGACCAACCGTAGCCAGTCCAAGGCATCAGAAGTCACAGCTGCTCAGGTGCAGAGCGTCTGTTGTCTCAAAGCACATGTACAGGAAGTCTGCTGTCTGAGAGTTCTTTAAGAAATGTGAAGGAGACCGCACCATTGCTATTTGTAATCTATGTCAGATGAGGATCAAGCTGTAATGTCGGGGTTCAGGAACCTGACCTGACAGAGAGGGGTGTGAGCCTAAGGAGCAGTCAAACATGAACCGTGAATGTAAACAAAACAAGGAATTTATTTACAAACACACAAGAAACAAAAGACCTGAGCACTAGAAATAAACCAGGAATATAGGACTATAAAGCAGGGCAACTACAAGGAGAGACAGATACCTAAACTAAAACAGCAAACTAGGGCTTGACCAGAACTGTATACACATAGAATCAGGCTCACAAAGACGAGGAATACAGATCAACTGAGAACCAAAGAGATTAAGGCTTGAGCAAAAGGAATGAGGCATGAACAAGACAGGCTGAGACTAGGACAAAACAAAATAGAGACTAGAACAAAACAGGTTGAGGCTAGAACAAAACCAGGAATACAGACCAAACATGTCACGGATCAGACCAAGAATAAGCATAAACTGGAGGCTAGGATCACAGTGAATACCAGAGTAAATATCAGACAGAGCATGGATTTCAAACTGAAACATCAGAATGAGGCAGCACCCTTCTTAGGGCGATGCCTACTTATATAGCACATGACTAAATGAGAACAATTAGAGTCCAGGTGAGGTCCAGGCTTGGACGTGAACCAAATGTCCAGAACTAAATGCAATGTCCATAGATGCCAGAGGGGGCGCCAGATGTGTTAGAATGTCCAAAAACATGACTGGCAACTCCCACCTCTGCCAGAGGGGGCACAGGACGTCACACAAGCATGGGAAAGACATCCCACACTTGGGTACCACGTGCTTGAGGCGACATATGACCACCTGCCACGCATCCTGTTGGAACAACACTTTATTTATTTATAAAGGATTTTACCAGGAAGGATACATTGAGATTTCTCTCGTTTTCAAGCATGTCCTGGGTTCAAGAACATTGAAGTGTTACAGTTACAGAAATACAAAGTAATACAATGCAAGATATTAAAAAAACAACACAAATATACAGATTAACAGAAAAAATATGTAGGAAATATAGTCACTACGTTACATGTTTACATATACTTTGCATAGGTCCTCCTCATATTTCTCTACCCCCACTATATGTCCTGCCATGTCATTGCCTACAACCTCCACTGACAGGGATGATGCAACAGTAATGGGTGTACCAGGTCCTTCCTCAGAATTAGACAGCATCCCATCAACTGAAGATTTACGCAGTCAGATTACGTTGCCCCAGCTGCTGCAGCGTAAGAAAGAATATAGTCCCAACCATCCCCAAGCACAGCGTCTAAATGCCAGCTTAGCAAAATTTCTTGCATTACAGCTGCTGCCTTTCCAGCTGGTGGACTCTGCTTCCTTCCGTGAATTTGCTGAATGTGCTGTACCACAGTGTCAGGTTCCAAAACGGCATTTCTTTTCACGGAAGGCCATTCAAGCACTATACCAACATGTGGAAGACAATGTTATGGAGTCATTGGGAAAGGCAGTCAGCAGCAAGGTGCACATGACTTTAGCCACATGGTCCAGCAAGCATGGACAGGGCCATTACATTTCCTTCACGGCACACTGGGTAACTCTGATTGCAGGTGGGAGGGATCCAAGACGAGACGGGGCTCTGTGCTGGAGCTTGTTCATCCACCACGCCTCCAGAAAGCTGCTTGTATGAGGTCTGTCTGCTCCACCACCTCTTCCTCCTTCTCTGTCTCTGGCGAAGTAGCAGTTAAACCGATGCGTGACAGGGGCTACGCAATGTCTCAAGAAAAAAGTTGCCATATTGTGCTTGAGCTGGTTTGTTTAGGGGACAGGATCCACACCGGGCCAGAAATTCTGTCAGCTCTGCAGGGGCAGGTGCATAGATGGTTAACACCATGCCAGCTTCAGCTGGGAATGGTCGTCTATGATACTGGCAGCAACCTTCTCTCTGCCCTACGCCAGGGTAAGTTGATGCATGTACCATGCCTAGCACACATTCTAAATCTGGTGGTATAGCATTTCCTAACCAGGTACCCAGGGCTGGCAGAGCTTCTCAGCCAGGCAAGAAAAGTCTGCAGCCAATTTAGACGGTCATTCCCAGCAATTGTTAGCCTGGCAGTAATTCAAAGAGAATTCCACCTTCCCTCAAACCGTCTGATCTGTGACATGCCCACCAGGTGGAACTCGACATTAGCAATGCTGCAGCATCTGCACAAGCAGCAGAGGGACATCAATGAGTACCAGTGTGAGTATGGCACAGGTTCAGGTCAACTTGGTTCCCCCCCGCAGTGGCTGATGATCAAGGATGCATGCACTGTACTGTTGCCATTTGAGGGGGCAACGAGGATGGTGAGCAGGGACAGTGCATGCATCATTGACACAATTCCTTTAGTGTTCCTGCTGGAGCACACTCTACAGGGAATTATAGAAGTGGCACTAGAGGCAGAGCAGCGGGAGAAAGAGGATGCCTTCCCTAGCTCTCAAGGCCCCAGTCTTTCCGCAGACAGCATTCCTGCGGGTCCTCAGATCAGACAGGAGGAGGATGAGGAGGAATATTTAAGTAGTGGTGGCATTGAAGTTGGGGATTACTCGACGGAGGGTTTTGTGTGTCCAGAAACCCAAGGACTAGTCAGTGGCTGGGAGGAGGAAGCACACGATGGGGTCATTATCATTGACCAGGAAGACTCGGAAGCTAATGCCACCTCCGACCTACGCTGCATGGGCTCCCTTATCCTGCAAAGCCTGCTAAAGGACCCCAGGATTCATGCTATCAAGGAGAGGGTTCATTACTGGTTGGCAAGTCTGCTTGATCCACGATACAAGGGTAAAGTTGCAGAGCTCATCCTGCCCGCACAGAGGGAGGACAGGATGAAACAACTTGAGGACGCTCTAAAGCGACACTTGTGTAACACCTTTCCAGGCACTGGTAGGTTACCAAGTTATGACACAGGTGCTTCTGAGGCTGCAGATGATCAGAGGAAGAGCGGTGAAGGTCGGGCCGCTTGACTGATGCCTTTTTTTTAATTTTTTTAGTCCACGACGCCCAGGGACGTCAAATGTAGGCACCCATTGCCAGCGTCTTCACCATATGGTGCAGGACTACCTAGGAGCAAGGGCAGACCGGGATACCTTTACAGCAGATGATCCACTGGCTTACTGGGTGTTGAGATTGGATCACTGGCCAGAACTTAGCCAATATGCTATGCAGCTACTAGGTTGCCCTTCATCCAGTTTGCTTTCTGAAAAGACGTTCAGTGCCGCTGGAGGTTTTGTCACAGACAAAAGAGTGCGTCTGTCCACCGACTCTGTAGACCGGCTGACATTTATAAAGATGAATAAGTCCTGTATCCGCAGCTATCAATCCCCTGATGTTGACATAACTGAATCGATTGGGAATCTCTTCTGCATTCTCAAAACCTCCACCACTGCACTCTTTCACAATACCACAAAGGGGTTACGGTGTGAAGGCACTTGCTGCCACCAAAGGCACAATATTTGTGTGCACTGACGCCTGTACCATATTCATATCATTTTAATATTTGACCGCAGGGTCCAACCCTGCACTCTTCCACAATACCACAGAGGGGTTACGGTGTGACGGCACTGTTGCCGACACTAAAGGCCCAATTTTAAAGCACCTATTGTTACTTTCATCCAAAGCCTGCATAAGTTTCACCATAATTTAGTCAAAAAAATCACTAAACTTGTTCTGCGTGTCCTACAATGTCTCCTCTTTTCATACAGGCTGCCACCCCAAGCAGTTGTTTATGAATAGATTAAAGGAAAACCATTTACCGTCATTTGAAATGTCATTTTTTTGTTTTTAAATCTTTCAATACATCTTACAAATCCGCCACTTCACGACAGGTTATGGGGACCTCCTATGCACGATATTTGAAGGAATTTTTCATTTTTATTCTTAACCCTTATTTCATGGAGAACTCACTTTTCCTTTAAAAACATTTTTTTTTAACTTTTTGTCCTTGTTTCCTTTCCCCCAGGGCACTACCCGGACCCACATACACCTATTATGGCAAATATCTTGCATATATGCCCTCTTGGAGGGCACTCTAAAATTCGAACTTTCGAGTCCCATTGACTTGCATTGTGTCCGGTTTGTGTTCGAGTTCGAACTCAAACTTTTGAAATTGTTCGAGTTGAATGTGAACCGAACACGGGGGCTGTTTGGTTCATCACTACTGGATAACTGAACCTTATCTTTACTTTGTGTGTCTGTATATTATTAAAACATAAGTTGGTACACATGCGGGAGAAAAAGTGGGTTTTAAGACCCCTGTACGTCCATTCTTTACCCACCACATGGTTTAAGTAAGCAAGTGATGTGGCATTTTAAAGGTCTGGGTCTGGCCTTTCCAATAATACCAAACATGACTCTTTAATAATGTTTTATAAGCCAATGAAATTGTCTACTTTTAAAGTGTAAAACAAACAATGTCACTGCCATTACTCACTGTAACCGAAGCTCCATCTACCTTTGTGTCCTCACCCTCCTTGGCACCCTTGCCCACACTTGACATGGCCTCTGTGCCTGTTGGAGAGATATGGATGCTGGCCTCCTACCAAGAGATCGTGGACCAATTTGGAATGGCCAGTTCTCAAGGATAATGGGCATAAGGGTCACCTAACGGTTAATGCATTAGAACCATCTAACTTGAAACTGTATTTAAACTGTGTGTTAGTTTGTGTTAGGATAACAATACATCTACATTGTATCTCTATCTGTATGTTCTTAGATTAATCTGATGCTCTGTGTTTGTTATAACCATGTATTGTGTAACTAATTAGGTCTCAGTGTCTTGTCTAAGAATTCAACTCCCCTCATGTAGATAATGTGTTTGGTTTCTCGATGTTACCATCCCTGTCTGTTGTCCATAAAACTTCTCTAATTTTCATTCAACATATTCATTCCCCTGCACTAAGCTGTGTGTCTGGTGTTTGGGGATAGATACATATAAATATATTGCACTCCCTCAAGTTCTGGCTGAGGGCTGTGAGAAGACAAGCTGCTGTGGATCATCTTGACTGAAGAGAAGGGACGGACGCTGTAGCAGCTTTGGGTCTGGTCCACAAGCTGAAGACCAGTACACCCCAGTTGTTGTTACACTTACCTTCTCTTTTCTCACTCATTTTTGTTTAAAGTGTAACCCATAGAACATATAACCCCAAATGTTAGGATGATAAAATGTGGAAAAATAGATGTAAGCTACAAATTATTCAACTTTGAATAGAAATTTACATTTTTTTGATACAGCATTCTGGCACGACATGACATATACACATATGGTAATAATATATTTTGAATCTGTTGCGTCTGCTGGAAAAAAATTATATATACATTTCTGAGTCCTGCAATAAAACAGCGTTTAAAAATAAAAAGCAAAAATGAAGAAAATAAGCTCAGCGTCCGTGGGTGAAATGGCTCAGGAGTGAAGGGGTTAATTATGAAATACTGTTTAGTACCAGATCTGTTGGATATTTCCCCCTCTGGACACTGGGCACAGTCATAGCAGCAGGTTTGTGCTCCTTCTCTTGGTACTTTCCTATATCCTGTTAAACAGTTTTCTGAGCATCGAGACCTTGGAACCTAAGAGAGAACAATTTGATACATTTATTCCATGATTCCAGTTCAATTTAAGCGATAAACCATTATTTAATGCTAAATACTAGGGATGAGCCGAACACTCCCTGAGTTCGGTTCGAAGCCGAACCCGAACTTTCCATATGTTCGTATCCGGACCCGAACCCGAACTCGAACTCAATACAAGTCAATGGGGCTGAAAATTCGGTTTTTAGAGTGCCCTCCAAGTGGGCATATATGCTAGATATTTGCCATAAAAGGTGTATGGGGGTTCGGGTAGTGCCCTGGGGGACAGGAAACAAGGACAAAAAGTTAAAAAAAAAACCATTTTTAAAGGGACAGTGAGTTTTCCCATGAAATAAGGGTTAAAAATAAAAACGAAAAATTCCTTCAAATATCATGCCTAGGAGGTCCCCATAACCTGCCCGTGAAGTGGCGGATTTCTAGGATGTATAGAAATATGTAATAACCAAAAAATGACATTTCAAATGACGGTAAATGCTTTTCCTTTAATCTATCCATAAACAACTGCTTGGGGCGGCAGCTTGTATGAAAAGAGGAGAGATTTTCGGACACGCAGAAAAAGTTTAGCGATTTTTTGGTGGTGAAAGCAGGAGAATGACTGGAGAATGGAAAATTCTAGACCAAATAGCCGATTTGGAAAGTGAGATAAATGGGAGAATTTTTCTGGTTTGGCAATTTTGACCTAGAATTTTCTCTTCAGTCATTCTCCTGAGTTTCACCTTTCTCTGAATAACCCTGAAATACGTAAACAAAACAAAACAAGATAGGCTCAATAAACCACTCCACAGGGCATAACCCAACAATAACAAGCGAAAACAATTTGCACAAGGTGCAACAAGAGTAGTAGTAATGAATAATTTTAATGAAAAAATAAGCAACCAACAATGTAATGGAAAAGAAGAAAATATAGATGTGGTGAATTGCCCAAAAGAGGAAAGGTAATGCTATATCAAATAAAGAGTAGCAAAGGCATACACAATGGTAATGCTAGCTACCTATACCTCGGTGGTTCAAGCGACCTACATAACCGAATACAGAGGCATACTAGGATAGCAACCAGTAATAGCCATGGGACAAGTGCCACAGGAAAAAATTCAATATAGAGCTGTTAAAAACAAGAAGGCATATCTCGACCGGTTTCGCCCGACCAGGGCTTAATCTGGAGATATCTCCAGATTAAGCCCTGGTCGGGTGAAACCGGTCGAGATATGCCTTCTTGTTTTTAACAGCTCTATATTGAATTTTTTCCTGTGGCACTTGTCCCATGGCTATTACTGGTTGCTATCCTAGTATGCCTCTGTATTCGGTTATGTAGGTGGCTTGAACCACCGAGGTATAGGTAGCTAGCATTACCAGTGTGTATGCCTTTGCTACTCTTTATTTGATATAGCATTACCTTTCCTCTTTTGGCCAATTTACCACATCTATATTTTCTTCTTTTCCATTACATTGTTGGTTGCTTATTTTTTCATTAAAATTATTCATTACTACCACTCTTGTTGCACCTTGTGCAAAATGTTTTCGCTCTGAATAACCCTGTCAGGGTTATTCAGAGAGCGGTGAAGAGCAGGAGAATGACTGGAGAATGGAAAATTCTAGGTCAAAATAGCCAAACCAGAAAAATTCTCCCATTTAGGCTAGGGTCAGACTATCGAATTTTTTAACGTGCGTTTAGGCGCAATTAATCACGGCCGCACTAGCAGCAAATGACGGGCAATGACGGCCAATATACGAAGTACGGTCGCACGAAAGTCCGGCTGCGCAACGCAAGTGGAAAATGAACGCATTTTTTCGAGAACACAGAACCGCTAGTACGGACGTACAGAGTGCGCTGCGTCCACTAGTGGCGTGTGTGCGTGATTTGGAGACTTCAGACCCTGCTCATGTCCGGCCAACATAATGTCCAGACACCCAAAGTTTCCTGGTTTGGATCCTTAAAAAATCACGCACAAAAATGCGCATCATATGACCGTTTTCGCGCCTTCCGTGAAAAAATACGGCAATGCGTTCAGACGCACTTTTTGACGGTCGCTGCGAAAAATGCGTTAGTCTGACCCTAGCCTTATCTCACTTTCCAAATCGGCTATTTGGTCCAGACTGTTCTCTTTTCCTGCCATTCTCCTGGTTTTCACCTTTCTCTGAACAACCCTGAGAGAGAGGTGAAAGCCAGGAGAACTGGCAGGAGATGAGAACAATCTAGACCAAATAGCCAATTTGGAAAGTGAGTTAAATGGGAGAATTTTTCTGGTTTGGCTATTTTGACCTAGAATTTTCACTTCTCCAGTTTTTCTCCTGCTTTTCACCGCTCTCTGAATAACCCTGTGAATGTTTAATCCCGAGGTGAAAAATAACATTGCTTTAGATGTTATTTTGAATTTTTTTCAAACACCAGTTAAATGCAGCATTTTAGGAAGTTTTAGGAGGGAAATTAATTCTCAAATCTCAATCAAAAGCAGACACCACCCCACCCCCTCAGTACCTCAGTATAGTGTGCAATTTATCAAATTGATTACCAGACTAAAAACACCTGGTGGTATGCCCGTTTGTGAACAGAGGTCATTTAGAGTTGAGAATCTTTCCACGTTTACTTTAGTTTTTAATTCAATATCTAATAAACCGTTGCTTATAATATACTGCAGTAAAGAGTCTCTTTATTTCTAGATTTTTTAATATTTTTTAAGCATTTTCTATACTTTTTTCAATTATTTTTTTTTTTGAACTCGAACCGAACACACCCAAAAAGTTCAAAGTATGCGAACTTTCGAACTGCCAAAGTGCGGGCCGAAATCCGAACCATCCGAACACGAACAGCTCATCCCTACTAAATACACATAATCACATATCATTTAGACACGGGGAACTCTGAGATCTGGAAATGATGATTTTTTTTATTTTTTATTAATAATTTTGTTTTGCTTGTTCTTTACCTCAGACTATTTTCCCTCATTTTCCCTTTGGCTTTTTATTATAGACTAGTTGTAAAGCCTGCCCAGAGGGCAGTCTATTGTGGATATACTGCCCCTGCTCATGTATACTGCCCCAGCTCGTGGATATTGCCCCAGCACGTGGATACTGCCCCAGCACGTGGATATTGCCCCAGCACGTGGATACTGCCCCAGCACGTGGATACTGCCCCAGAACGTGGATACTGCCCCAGCACGTGGATACTGCCCCATCACGTGGATACTGCCCCAGCACGTGGATACTGCCCCAGCACGTGGATACTGCCCCAGCACGTGGATATTGCCCCAGCACGTGGATACTGCCCCAGCACGTGGATATTGCCCCAGCACGTGGATATTGCCCCAGCACGTGGATACTGCCCCAGCACGTGGATACTGCCCCAGCACGTGGATATTGCCCCAGCACGTGATATTGCCGCAGCACGTGGATATTGCCGCAGCACGTGGATACTGCCCCAGCTCGTGGATACTGCCCCAGCACGTGGATATTGCCCCAGCTCGTGGATACTGCCCCAGCTCGTGGATACTGCCCTAGCACGTGGATATTGCCCCAGCACGTGGATGGATACTGCCCCAGCACGTGGATATTGCCCCAGCTCGTGGATACTGCCCCAGCTCCTGGATATTGCCCCAGCACGTGGATATTGCCCCAGCACGTGGATACTGCCCCAGCACGTGGATATTGCCCCAGCTCGTGGATACTGCCCCAGCACGTGGATACTGCCCCAGCACGTGGATACTGCCCAGCACATGGATATACTGCCCCAGCACGTGGATTGATACTGCCCCAGCACGTGGATATTGACCCAGCACGTGGATACTGCCCCAGCACGTGGATACTGCCCCAGCACGTGGATTGATACTGCCCCAGCACGTGGATATTGACCCAGCACGTGGATACTGCCCCAGCACGTGGATACTGCCCCAGCACGTGGATTGATACTGCCCCAGCACGTGGATATTGACCCAGCACGTGGATACTGCCCCAGCACGTGGATACTGCCCCAGCACGTGGATTGATACTGCCCCAGCACGTGGATATTGACCCAGCATGTGGATACTGCCCCAGCACGTGGATACTGCCCCAGCACGTGGATTGATACTGCCCCAGCACGTGGATATTGACCCAGCACGTGGATACTGCCCCAGCACGTGGATACTGCCCCAGCACGTGGATTGATACTGCCCCAGCACGTGGATATTGACCCAGCACGTGGATACTGCCCCAGCATGTGGATACTGCCCCAGCTCGTGGATACTGCCCCAGCACGTGGATACTGCCCCAGCACGTGGATACTGCCCCAGCACGTGGATTGATACTGCCCCAGCACGTGGATATTGACCCAGCACGTGGATACTGCCCCAGCACGTGGATACTGCCCCAGCTCGTGGATACTGCCCCAGCACGTGGATACTGCCCCAGCACGTGGATACTGCCCCAGCACGTGGATTGATACTGCCCCAGCACGTGGATTGATACTGCCCCAGCACGTGGATACTGCCCCAGCACGTGGATTGATACTGCCCCAGCACGTGGATTGACACTGCCCCAGCACGTGGATACTGCCCCAGCACGTGGATACTGCCCCAGCACGTGGATACTGCCCCAGCACGTGGATATCGCCCCCCCCGCTCGTGGATATGGCCCCCCCCCCGCTCGTGGATATGGCCCCCCCCCCGCTCGTGGATATGGCCCCCCCGCTCGTGGATATACTCACCTACATCGGCCCTCCAGCGATGGCGGTCCCGCGTCCCGCTTCCAGCGTCCTCTCTCGCTCCGTTGGTCGCCGGGATGACGTCACGAAAGCCTTTGACCCCCGGGGTCAAAGGCTTTCGTGACGTCATTCCGGCGAACAACGGAGCGAGAGAGGACGCTGGAAGCGGGGCCGCCATCGCTGGAGGAGCTAAGAGCCGATGTAGGTGAGTATGTGTTAGGCAACATCCCCTACATTGGCCCGGAGCCTCAGCGGTGGCTGTCGTAGGCTGCTCGGCCGGCCTCCAGGCTTAGGCGAGCCCCCGGCTCGGCTGGGCCTGTAGGCCCAAGCCAAGCCGGGGGCTCGCCTGAGCCTGGAGGCCGGCCGAGCAGCCTGCGACAGCCGGAGGACAGTCACCGCTGGAGCTCAGGGCTAATGTAGGTGAGTATGTGCTCTCCACACCCACCCTGCTTACTCGGCCGGTATCCAAGCTTAGGCGAGCCCCCGGCTTGGGCCTAGAGGCCCAGCAGAGCCGGGGACTCGCCTGAGCATGGAGGCCGGTCGAGTTGCATGCTCGGCCGTCCTCCAGGCTCAGGTGAGTCCCTGGCTCGGCTGGGCCTCTAGGCCCAAGCCAAGCCGGGGGCTCGCCTGAGCCTGGATGCCGACCAAGCTTAGGCGAGCCCCCGGCTTGGCGTGGGCCTAGAGGCCCAGCCGAGCCGGGGACTCGCCTGAGCCTGGAGGACGCCCGAGCATGCAACTCGACCGGCCTCCATGCTCAGGCGAGTCCCCGGCTCGGCAGGGCCTCTAGGCCCACGCCAAGCCGGGGGCTCGCCTAAGCTTGGATACCGGCCGAGCAAGCAGGGTGTGTGTGTGTGTGTAGAGCACATACTCACCTACATCGGCCTCGAGTCCTCCACCGGTTCCACACATACTCACCGACATCGGCCCTTAGCTCCTCCAGCGATGGCGGTCCCGCTTGCAGCATCCTCTCTCCGTTGCTCGCCGGAATGACGTCACGAAAGCCTTTGACCCCCGGGGTCAAAGGCTTTCGTGACGTCATTCCGGCGAACAACGGAGAGAGAGGGGATGCTGCAAGCGGGACCGCCATCGCTGGAGGAGCTAAGGGCCGATGTCGGTGAGTATGTGTTAGGCAACATCGGCCCTGAGCTCCAGCGGTGACCTCCTCCGGCCGAGCAGGCTGCTCGGCCGGCCTCTACGCTTAGGCGAGTCCCCGGCTCGGCTGGGCCTGTAGGCCCAAGCCAAGCCGGGGGCTCGCCTAAGCCTAGAGGCCCGCCGAGCAGCCAGCGGCAGCTGGAGGAGGTCTCCGCTGGAGCTCAGGGCCGATTTTGGGGTGTGTTTGTTTGGGAACTTCGGCCCCGATCCTCCAGCGGTGACCTTCTCCGGCTGCCGCTGGCTGCTTGGCGGGCCTCTAGGCTTAGGCGAGTCCCCGGCTCGGCTGGGCCTGTAGGCCCAAACCGAGCCGGGGGCTCGCCTAAGCCTAGAGGGCCGCCGAGCAGCCAGCGGCAGCCGGAGGAGGTCTCCGCTGGAGCTCAGGGCCGATTTTGGGGTGTTTGTTTGGGAACTTCGGCCCTGATCCTCCAGCGGTGACCTTCTCCGGCTGCCGCTGGCTGCTCGGCGGGCCTCTGGGCTTAGGCGAGTCCCCGGCTCGGCTGGGCCTGTAGGCCCAAACCGAGCCGGGGGCTCGCCTAAGCCTAGAGGGCCGCCGAGCAGCCAGCAGCAGCCGGAGGAGGTCTCCGCTGGAGCTCAGGGCCGATTTTGGGGTGTTTGTTTGGGAACTTCGGACCCGATCCTCCAGCGGTGACCTTCTCGGCTGCCGCTGGCTGCTCGGCGGGCCTCTAGGCTTAGGCGAGTCCCCGGCTCGGCTGGGCCTGTAGGCCCAAACCGAGCCGGGGGCTCGCCTAAGCCTAGAGGGCCGCCGAGCAGCCAGCGGCAGCCGGAGGAGGTCTCCGCTGGAGCTCAGGGCCGATTTTGGGGTGTTTGTTTGGGAACTTCGGCCCCGATCCTCCAGCGGTGACCTTCTCCGGCTGCCGCTGGCTGCTCGGCGGGCCTCTAGGCTTAGGCGAGTCCCCGGCTCGGCTGGGCCTGTAGGCCCAAACCGAGCCGGGGGCTCGCCTAAGCCTAGAGGGCTGCCGAGCAGCCAGCGGCAGCCGGAGGAGGTCTCCGCTGGAGCTCAGGGCCGATTTTGGGGTATTTGTTTGGGAACTTCGGCCCCGATCCTCCAGCGGTGACCTTCTCCGGCTGCCGCTGGCTGCTCGGCGGGCCTCTAGGCTTAGGCGAGTCCCCGCTCGGCTGGGCCTGTAGGCCCAAACCGAGCCGGGGGCTCGCCTGAGCCTAGAGGGCCGCCGAGCAGCCAGCGGCAGCCGGAGGAGGTCTCCGCTGGAGCTCAGGGCCGATTTTGGGGTATTTGTTTGGGAACTTCGGCCCCGATCCTCCAGCGGTGACCTTCTCCGGCTGCCGCTGGCTGCTCGGCGGGCCTCTAGGCTTAGGCGAGTCCCCGGCTCGGCTGGGCCTGTAGGCCCAAACCGAGCCGGGGGCTCGCCTGAGCCTGGAGGCCCGCCGGCAGCCGGAGGACGGTCACCGCTGGAGGATCGGGGCATCTGGCCGTGTAAACACACGGGTAGCTGCGCGCGGCTCGTGCCGTTTTTTTGTTTTTTTTTTTCACGCGGCCGGCACGCGCAGCTACCTGTGTGTTCTAACGGCCGCTTTCAAATGTCCGTCGCGCATGCGCAGTAGGCTTTTGGCGACGGACAGTTTTTAGCTTATTCTTTTATAGTATAGATAGCTTGTGTTGGCATCAGACTTACATCATTTTAGGGGTTATTCAAAGAGCATCAAATTTCATCGAGCAGTGAATTTCCCTATACGGTGCAATTTCGTGGCCATTTGGATATTCAAGGAAACAATGAACAGCACCGGAATGTCAGTGAAATGTCGTGATTTTCGGTGGTTCGTTCGATAGCTTTAAACAAGCGAATCCCATAGGTTACAATTTAAAAAATATTCCAGGTTTTTATTAAGTATTTATTCAACCATTTATGTTTATTCTTTTCACTTGCGGCAAAAAGTCTCTTCATTTATTTAATTTTTAACCCCTTAACGCCGCGGGACGTACAGTTACGTCCTGCATTAGGCGGGCTTTAACGCCGCAGGACGTAACTGTACGTCCCCGGCGTCTGCAGCCCCCCGGCGGCAGATACTCACCAGCTCCGGCGGCTCCCACACTGCTCTGACTCCCACGGAGTCAGACCGGCACTTTTGGTGCCTCCCGGCGCACTGACGTCATCGCGCCAGATGCGATGACATCAGTTTTAGGCGTCCAGTCCCAGCCGGAGCAGGGGAAGCGCCTGGAGGGGAGGGGGTG
The DNA here is from genome assembly GCA_009667805.1 of Leptobrachium leishanense. Lineage (NCBI taxonomy): Eukaryota > Metazoa > Chordata > Amphibia > Anura > Megophryidae > Leptobrachium > Leptobrachium leishanense. The sequence continues at coordinate 557,345,436 of CM019063.1, forward strand.
TTACTTTTGGATTCCTCTACCTCCCCATCACCGGGGGCTATCAGCTAATGCCAGGCATCCCTGGAAAGGGCACAGCCTGGCCTTTCCAGGGTTGTTTGGCATTAACCCCTTGATGGCAAGGCTGTGACCCAGCACCAATCGGTGCCAGGTCACAGCCTTTTTCCGGTGGGGGCCGCCCCACCTCCAGGACTCCCCACGTCCACTGACATCATCTGGCGTGGCCCGATGATGTCAGTTAACCAGGGAACCCCTATCTCACGATCAGTGACAGCTAGGGGGTCATGTAGGGTATCATTTGAAAGGCCTTATCATGGCCTTTCAAATGATATCAAACATGACCATATTACTTGTAAAATAAAAGTGAAAAAAAATAAAATAAAAAAAAAATATTAAAAATAAAAACGTGCTTTTTAAAAATTTTTAATGCGGCACTATTGTTCACATTTCAATTATAATGTGAACAATTATGCTTCACTACTGATTTTTTTTTGGGGGGTTTAGCTAAAATCACATAATTTCTCCCCAAAAAAAAAAAAAGTTCAATTTTTTTTAACAAGTCTACCCCATAGAATATATCCGCAAAGTCTCGGGTAATAAAATGCAAAAAAAAAAACACTTTACACACTGTGGATGATTGAAAATTAACATTTTTTTTACAATTTTGTTATAGCATTCTGGCAGGGCATGACGTATACATATAATAATGATATATTATTAATCTGCCAAGTCTGCCGGAAAGAACGATATATAATTTATCTGGGTGGTACAATAATATGTGCCTTAAAACCTCGTTTAAAGCCGTCAAAATGAGCTCAGCAAACTTCTACTTCGAAACAGCGCCGAACTTGTAAAATTACTCCTATCCTTAAGGGGTTAAAGATATTTTTAGGCATTTTTCAGGATTTTTTGGGGGGAAATTTTTCTTCAGATTTTTTTAAAAACCAGTCAGGGTAATTCAAAGAGATCCGAATTGCTTGAGAAAGGTAACCGAAAGGTACCTTTCTTGGCCATTCGGCTATCCAGAGAGCAGACAATTCGCCAAATCCTGGCGAATTGCCTGCACATTCGGTGCCTGTTCGGTGCCTCTTCGAGGGCAGTGAAATCCCCACAGAGAAGCACTGCTTCGTCTATTCAGAGAACACAAACCAGCAGTGAAAGGTTCCCCTAATGCCCTGCCATTCGGTGGTTTAATTCGACAGGTTTATTCAAGAGAATCCCATAGGCTTCAATGTTAAAAATATTCCCGTTTTAATTCAATATCTAATAAACCGTTGATTATAAAATTCTGCAGTAAAGAGTCTCTTTATTTATAGATTTTTTAGGATATTTTAAGCATTTTTCTGGATTTTTCTTTTTTTTTTTAGAAGTCCGATTTTTTTTTTTTAAGTTTACTTATTTTTTCTGTAACAGCCCTTTTTATTATCATTCATTGGATCATATGTAAATTTCCAACATTTTCGCTCAGTGGTTTCTTTGCAAACAGCGTTGCACTTTTCAAACATTGACGCAAACTGTTTTGCTAATTTATTCACTTCACTCGTCTGCGGTGTCGGCTTTTTCTGGCGGCTTTGCTGCATGTGTTCGGCTCCTGCTTGACTTTTTCCGGCAGCTGCGCTGCGTGTGATCGGCTCCTGCTTGGGTTTATCCATGGTTTTCGGTGGGTTAATCCAGATGTTTTTGCAGGTTTTCGGCGTGCATTCGCCAGGTTTTGCGGTTAGTCTTCGTCGGGTTTGCTGCAGCTTTTCCCTGCAATTCGGGGACCCTGTGGTGCTTGCCTAATACACCGCAGGGTCACCGAAATGGGATCGGCAAAACGAACCGAATAGAAGAGAACGAAAGTCCACCGAACGTGCAGTGACTTTTCGATTCTCTTTGAATTACCCTATAAGTGTCTTTTTTCTGTAACAGCCCTTTAGTTATTATATATTATTTTCAGGCACTTTCATGCAGTAAGTTTTTTTAAAAATGCCTTTTAAAGGTTGCAGTGTTTTTGTTTTATTTACCCCTGTTCGACAGCTTCTCGGGTTCTTTCCAGCAGCTAGTTAGCAGTCTGTTCGTCGGCTTTTATAGGATCTATTCGGCAGTTTTGCGGCAGTTTTTTGATGCTTTCAGCAGGTCAATTCGCTGCACTTCAGTGGACCCTACAGTGAATGCATGAATTCACTGCAGGATCGGTGAATTAAACTCACCGAAGTGTGATGAATGGGAGAGCACTGAAATGACGGTGACATTTTGGTGCTCTCTGAATAACCCTGTATTTATTTGCAGCTATTTATTAATCCACTCATGAACCAACCGATCTGAATCACCCGAAATCCTGTATTGGGATACCCTCTTTATGATGTCATTGCACGCATGTACAGTGACTCCCACGACAATGAGTTGCTGATATGCAAGAATGAAGCCCCAGATCGGCACTGAGCCGGGGCAATGTGAAGACGTGTGTGTGGAGTGTCCTCTGTGCACGGGAGTGAACAGGGACGAGGCTCCACGCATGTCCTTCGCGTTCAAGTGGTTATTATGTAGTTCTATTAGGCTGGGTTCACACCCGGGCGTAGCGCTGCTTAGGTGTGAACCCAGCCTTATTCATAAAGCACAATGCACCAAAATACAAAATACTAGTGAAACCCTAGGACCCTATTGTACAGCTTCCGCAAAAACGGAGACGGCAAGTAAAAACTCTGCGCTCACTGCTCCTGCCGTACAGGACAGTGAGACTATTAAAACAAGTACATTTTGTGTCTGGGTCACATTTGACGCATGAATCTTCCTGAGGTCCTCTTATGTGATGACCCCTCCCTTTCTCTCTGAAGTTCCAATAAAAGATATGCGCAAGCTCTAAGCTGTGCGCACTGATGATGACCTAATTCTGTATTTGTGCGTGAGTGTCATTTCTTGCACCCCAATGTAAACAAGGAGATGGGCAGCGAGGGGGGACCAAAGCCAGAAGTCACGGGGCCCAGATAAGATTCAGGTAAACGCATAGATGTACTGACCAAAGGAATGGTCGAGGTTCTTATACACTATAGAGGTTCCTCTGTTTAAAGGGTTGATTCCCTATTGTGGCCGCAGTAGCATAGATGTATTGACATCTGGTTGAGGTTCCTATGTGACGGTCAGACAATCGACGGATGGTTTATTGCCAGCATTGTTTCACAGGGAATCGCTACATTCGAGCCGCAAGTTCAGCTTACAGGAAGAGTGGAACATGGATTCCCACCGTTCAGATAACTGCTGGAGATGTTACACATAACATTAGAGATAACATCTCTTAATAGTGATCTTAATGACAATCATGGAATAGGGCCCATCGTTTTTTTAAGTTTTGTTTAAAATTGCTTATAATCTGGGAAAAAATCAATAACAATTTCCCAATTTCTTTGTTTTTTTTTTACATAGAATACACCATAAAATATGAAAACACAAAGATTTGGCTGATAAAATGTGGGGAAATAAATGTACGCTCTACAAATGAATGAAATCTGAATGGAAATTTTCATTTTTTGTTATATCATTCTGATGTGACAGAACGTATACACATAATAATGATATATTTTGAATTCGCTGAGTCTGAAAACAATGAAATATAATGTGTGTGTGTCCCATAATAAAACATGCCTTCGAATCACGTTTAAACATGACGAGCACAAAACGGTCTAAATAAGCTCAGCACTTGGGGTTACGTGAATAGGTTAATGTATGTAGTCAATCTGAACAGAAGCAACGTTTCAGGCTCACTAGGCTTTTATCAAGCTCATATTAGTAAACATATAGGAAGTTTCTAGAAACTGTAAAGCATTTTCCATCACATGTTCTATATGAGCTGCACTGCTCTCACCTGATTGTTCTTGGTCCTCCATTGAATTTTCAATGGAAAGATGAGGAGCTTCTTGTCTTCTGATTCAAATTCTGTGTATTTGCCCACAATAGATATTCTTATATTTTCACTGAATTGTATCCACTGTTTAATGTAATAATACATGACAAATTCCCCGTTCTCGTTAAAGAACGACGGCTGATTGAGCTGGAGTAGATCTGGGGTCCGTTTTATAAAGTCATACAGCTGCAGAGAAAAGAATAACAAGTCCAGCGTCAAAGTAATGTCACCGAAACAAACTTACTACATCTCCATTAAGGATTTAATAACAAAGGGAATGTGTAAAACAGCGCGCGTTAAGAATATCCATGTATACTTTACAGGACTTTTCAGTTTCCGGGTAATTCTTTCCCAGGTCCATGATTATCACCAGATTCCAACAAGTAAAAAAACCTGATACCACCAACTATTTCCCCATCTCACCCTCCATGGCTGTAACGACTCCTGGTATTTCACACAAACCCTCTGTAATGAATCCCTCTTCATAGTTGGGAAATGCAGCAGTGTAGCATAGCTTATCCCAACTGCAGCCGAGGCTTCATGCCATTATATAATGTATAATCAAGCAGGTACAGGTGTTCCATCAGACAACAAACACCTCATAACACACATAGGGTAATTCAGAAAGCAACAAAATGTTGAATAGAATCAGGCCAGGAATAATCCGTCATGATGGTTTATCATAACAGCCATCTTGAGCAAGACTTTGGTTAACGTAAATGTACATAGCGAATATTAGCTGAATTAGACGAGTTTGCATAGGTTTCTGGAATTCCTAAAACCAACAAGCAGAGCAACTAAATAAACAAGATCTGGGCCAACACAAGCAGGAGTGTCAGAATACTGATTTAGCTACATCAAGGTCAGAGAGCCAGAGCTGAGAACAAAAGCCCTCATTAGACCATCTGCACCTGTCACGGGATGGCCCAGCACCCTCAGCCAGGGGCGGTGCAGTGACAGTGGTGACATGGACACTTGGGTGTGGTGGCACGCACCCCGTTTTACCAGTATTTTTAGTTAGATGTGATTATTGTGTGGTGTAATAAAGTGTTCCCCGTTGGTTATGGTGTAATGTATTTTTCCCTTTGTTTGCCTTGCTCGCCGCCATTTTCCGATTCTTGTGGCGCAGTTGGAATTTCGATTCGGAAAATGGCCGATCCGAACCATCCGGTTCGGATCGCAAAATGGCCGATTCGGACCATCCGGTCCGAATTGGCGACTCCCTGAAGGATGGTGGCCAATGGGTCCCGGGAGGGCGGGCAAGGAGTCCCATTGTATTCTAATTCTAATGAGAAGTAATAAAAGTCTGTAATGTAAACAATAAAGGCAGTTCCTGCAGTGCATTCAGCTGTGTCTGGTGTGGCTTGATTCTCCGCCGTATTTCGGATCTGAGTGTCCCCTGCGGCCTCAGAATACGGTGCCCATCCGATCCGAATCGAGCGCGCTGACCTGCATCGAGCATCAGGGCAGCGGCGCTACATCAGAAGATTCGATCGGGGAAATTCAGAGATCCGAACCGAAGGGCGCGGCCGCGTACCGCGCTTCGGTATTGCGAGGGATTGCGGTGCGATCCGAATCCTCGCCCATCCCGGCAGATCCGAAGATTCCTTCAGCCCTGGTCCGATCCGAAAAGTCGTTCACCGAGATCCGAAAAGTTACCCGCACCGCGATCGGAAACGTTTCCCGCAAGATCCGAAACGTTTCCCACATCGAACCGAAGATTCCTCCGCGGCTGGCAGATCCGATCTCCACGGACGTCCCACACCCGCAAGGTCAGTGAACTAGCTGCTCGGGACGCTGAGTGCCGTATGGCTCAGTGGTCGGGCTGGTTCTAGGCAGGGGTCCCCTCCACCGCCCGCTAACCCTTCTCCAGGGTCACGCCAGGCCGCACGAGACGCCGAGTGCGCGTCACTCGGTAGTCGGGCCAGCGGTAAGCGAAGGGGTCACGCAGATTGAGCACACCCGCAGGCGGAACAACATCCCATTCCGTCATACTGGTGGCAGCGGTGGGATCGCTCTCTGCAGGCCCCTAGGAGACCTACGCCATGGCGGTGTACAACCCCTACAACCGGGACACCCTGCGTGGGATGTTGGAGAACCGGGGAGGAACGCCGGGTAACAAGAAACGCAAGACCCTGATCAAGGAGCTGACCAGGATGGATCAGGACGAGGCGACGACGCCCGTCCCCAGCCCTGTCTACGCAGAGGTGGAGGAAGGCGCTGATCTCAGAGAGGTGCGGCGCCGGATCGCCCTGCTTGGAGATGCCCCGACGACAGAGGACCGATGTGAGGTGATTCGGAAGTTCTACCGGGGAGTGGAGCTGGAGAAGGAACGCCAGCACCAGCTGCGGTTGGCAGAGCTCCGCGGAGCAGTAACTGAGTACAATGACCCCGAACCCTACCCCGTGGAACCCTGGGTCGAGACTCACAGCTCGTCTGGAGCTTCACCCTGGGAATCCACAACCCCCAGTGACGACGCTTGCGGGACTCTCAGCTTGCCTGGAGCCTGTACTGAGGACATCACTCGTCCCAGCGACCCTCGGATGGAGACTCACAGCCCGCCTGGAGCTGCATCTGAGGACGCCACCTTCCCCACTGAGGAGCGGTGCTCCTGCGCTGGCACCTTACGCCGACGTGAGGTCGTGCTGGCCAGAGAGCTGCAGGAGGGCCTGGAGCAGGACCAGGAGTCCACAGAGGAGCTGTTGGTACGAGGCCCTGGACCATGAGCGGGACTGCCATGACGTGGACATTCCCTCCGACGCCGACGTCTACCGGGAGCAGTACGCTGTGCGAGCAGCGTTCCTGCAGGGCCGGGCCCCAGAAGGGTGGTGGAGGACGAGCTCTGGAGTTTGGTGCAGGAGGAGGTCGCACTGGACGCCGCGTACCGCGCGCTCCGGTGGCTAACTGCCGCTCCGGCAGTACGGCCGTGTGGGAGGCAGTTCCGTTGCAGGGCCTCGCTACGGAGGCACAGGACTGCTCTCGAGGGCATGGCCGCCGACCCCGATTTTGGAGAGGAGACCGAGGAACGGATGGAGGACATCCTAGAGCGGCGGGAATTGAGATCCCGTCAGACAGCAGGGACTCAGTGTTTGAGGAGCTGGAGTCCCTGGCTGAGCGAGAGTGGGAGCTCGAAGGTGGCTTATCGGAGACTGTTGGACGGCGTTCCGCAGTCGAGCCTGAGCTCCCCGTGGTGGGACGGGTCGGCGGAGGAAGTCGACAGTCCCCAGGTTTGGGACCTATGGGAAGCCGAGGCAGACTCATGGGTGCCCGTGGGGGGGTCGTCTGAGGAAGTTACCCCCCTCACCCCGCAAGAGGACAGGGTGGCCGAGGCCACGGGTTCAGCGGGGAGGAGACGGATGGTTCCCCCGGGATGGGTGTGCGCAACCGTCAATTGCCCCGGGGGGTTGAAGTGACCATCCTTCCCCAAGGAGATCTCCAACCAGCGGAAGAGCTGGCTACGGGGCAGAGTGCTGCTGGCCTCTGCCATTGCCCAAAGTCTGCCAGGAGGGGCAGACCGATGTTTCCCCGGGATGGGTTGTGCGCACCCTTGGTTGTCCCGGGGGGTGAAGCAACCATCCTTCCCCAAGGAGATCTCCAACCAGCGGAAGAGCTGGCTACGGGGCAGAGTGCTGCTGGCCTCTGCCCATTGCCCAAAGTCTGCCAGGAGGGGCAGACCGATGGTTCCCCCGGGATGGGTTGTGCGCAACCCTTGGTTGTCCCGGGGGGTGAAGCAACCATCCTTCGCCAAGAGATCTCCCACCAGCAGAAGAGCTGGCTACGGGGCAGAGTGCTGCTGGCCTCTGCCCACTGCTCCCAAAATCTGCCAGGAGGGGCAGACAGATGGTCCACCGGGATGGGTTGTGCGCAACCCTTGGTTGTCCCGGGGGGTGAAGCAACCATCCTTCGCCAGGGAGATCTCTCACCAGCGGAGAGCTGGCTACGGGGCAGAGCGCCGCTGGCCTCTGCCCACTACTCAAAGCCTGCCGGAGGAGCAGACGGATGGTTCCCCGGGACGGGTTGCGCGCAACCATTGATTGCCCCGGGGGGTGAAGAAACCACCTCCCGCAGGGAGATCCTCGCCCAGCTGACGGAGCTGGCTACGGGGCAGAGCGCCGCTGGCCTCTGCCCATCCCTCTCAGTTTGCCTCGAGGGGCAGCGCGAGGATGACCCTGTACGACTGCCGCGGCAGCGGTTCAGTCCCCTCGTCGGCGGCCAGGGAGAGGCCGGGTTTGACCTCGTTTGTCCTCCGGTTGCCGTTTCCGTACCCGGTCAACCAGCAGAAGAACTGACGCCAGGGCAGAGAGCCGCTGGCCTCTGCCCGTTCCGCCCAATTCGCCCCGAGGGGCTGAGCGTGGATGACCCTGGGCGACTGCTGTTGCATTCTGTGATTCTCCCTTCCAGCTGGCTGGAGGAGCAGCCAGGTCTGGCTCTTGTGGTTCCTTCAGTTGCCGTGTCCGTACCTGGCCCTCCAGTGGAAGAGCTGGCAACGGGGCAGAGCGCCGCTGGCCTCTGCCCATTTTTGCAACCTTTGGGCTCGGGAGCCTTACCCCGCCACGGTCCTGTCCCACGGCTGACCTGGGCACCTGGGGCGTGTGCAGTTAGCACCCGGGTTCCCCAGGTGAGTGACAATCCTGGGGGGGCACCGGAGGCCCTCCGGCCCAGAGGCATGTCCTCTCGCCCAGCCGGGGACACCCTCAGGACATGGGGTCCCGACCAGGCTGGCACGGCCGCAAGGCCAAATGGAGAGGCCTGGTGACCCGGCCTCCCCAGACTGACTATGGGCCTGGGAGCACCGACTTCCCCGGTATGACCCGGTGGGGTCAGACCAGGTGCGTCGAACTGGGGGAGGGGGAGGAGTGTCACGGGATGGCCCAGCACCCTCAGCCAGGGGCGGTGCAGTGACAGTGGTGACATGGACACTTGGGTGTGGTGGCACGCACCCCGTTTTACCAGTATTTTTAGTTAGATGTGATTATTGTGTGGTGTAATAAAGTGTTCCCCGTTGGTTATGGTGTAATGTATTTTTCCCTTTGTTTGCCTTGCTCGCCGCCATTTTCCGATTCTTGTGGCGCAGTTGGAATTTCGATTCGGAAAATGGCCGATCCGAACCATCCGGTTCGGATCGCAAAATGGCCGATTCGGACCATCCGGTCCGAATTGGCGACTCCCTGAAGGATGGTGGCCAATGGGTCCCGGGAGGGCGGGCAAGGAGTCCCATTGTATTCTAATTCTAATGAGAAGTAATAAAAGTCTGTAATGTAAACAATAAAGGCAGTTCCTGCAGTGCATTCAGCTGTGTCTGGTGTGGCTTGATTCTCCGCCGTATTTCGGATCTGAGTGTCCCCTGCGGCCTCAGAATACGGTGCCCATCCGATCCGAATCGAGCGCGCTGACCCTGCATCGAGCATCAGGGCAGCGGCGCTACATCAGAAGATTCGATCGGGGAAATTCAGAGATCCGAACCGAAGGGCGCGGCCGCGTACCGCGCTTCGGTATTGCGAGGGATTGCGGTGCGATCCGAATCCCTCGCCCATCCCGGCAGATCCGAAGATTCCTTCAGCCCTGGTCCGATCCGAAAAGTCGTTCACCGAGATCCGAAAAGTTACCCGCACCGCGATCGGAAACGTTTCCCGCAAGATCCGAAACGTTTCCCACATCGAACCGAAGATTCCTCCGCGGCTGGCAGATCCGATCTCCACGGACGTCCCACACCCGCAAGGTCAGTGAACTAGCTGCTCGGGACGCTGAGTGCCGTATGGCTCAGTGGTCGGGCTGGTTCTAGGCAGGGGTCCCCTCCACCGCCCGCTAACCCTTCTCCAGGGTCACGCCAGGCCGCACGAGACGCCGAGTGCGCGTCACTCGGTAGTCGGGCCAGCGGTAAGCGAAGGGGTCACGCAGATTGAGCACACCCGCAGGCGGAACAACATCCCATTCCGTCATAGCACCCTTATCAGTTTGACAGTAAACAAGTCCCGGGGAGGCAGACAGTGACAGGATCTGGCTAGATGTTAAATTATCCAATTGTCATAACTGTATATGAAAGATGCCAATTTACTGCCAATATGTGGAATATCTTTGTATTTGAATTAAGGGGATGGCACATTTGCCCTGGGGAGAGCAAATCACCCATGGGTGGGTTGTTGGGATGTACCTTTTTGTGTATTCATGTATAAAACTTTGAACCCATGCTGATCGTGTCACTCAGTCTTTGTGATTCAATCCTGGCTGAGACTTGACGTCAAATAAAGTACGCTTTTCCTGCAACTGACTCGTGTACGGATAGTCATTGACCGCACTGGGCTGACCTTTCTCCCGACAGAGCTGAGTGGTTTCCGGTATCAATGTCACAGACATTTCAGTGCTCTCCTATTCCCCGCACTTTGGCAAGTTTGATTCGCCAATCCTGCCGTGAATTCAGCATTCACCACAGGGTCCCCGTAGTGCAGTGAATGACCCACTAGACACATTTGAAAAATCGGCGCAAAACCCCCGAATCGATCGGAAAAAATTACAGGCCTACAATATAAAACAAATTTCCATGGAAAACAATGTACCGCTTTAACATTCAAAAATATTGGCATAATCAGACTGCCAGGGAGGTGAACTCTGAGAGGATTATTCAGTAAGTGCCGGTGTTGCAGTCACATGGCGTTGTTATACTCACCTGGTTTTGATAATTGTACGTTTTCATGTTTGTTTCATTAAATTGTTCCTTTAGATATTTGCGCATGGTATGTAAGGCCAGAGCCACGACATAAACCGCATAATACACTCGAGGAGTAACTCCACGAGTCACATAGTACTTCACACCCCGTATGGTGTCCCTTCCAGTACAGTTAGAAAGAGAGACGTTATAGATAGTTGAATAGAATTCATTCCTCAATACATCTGATGACTGACAATTATAATCTATTATTCCTATATCTTCAATAATTTTGTCATTTGGACGATTTGATAAACTGATGTTATCAAAGAAACTGCCATATACAGGTAAGTCCAGGCTAAACAGCTCTATGGTAATTGTTTTATTCAACGCTTCTACAGTGTTCCTTGCAATGTACGTGTTGGTTGTCCAAGAAGGATTGAGAATTATTGTCTTCTCATAAAACACTTCAGGTGCATCTTGGAAAAAGTTAATAATTGCAATATTAAATACCCCACATATTACGATAATCTGTGCAGATGACGAGCGGACAGTGTTTATATTCCTGTTAATCACATCACGTTGAGTGTCTTTATTTGTTCCAAATTTAATAGTGAAAGCCTCACAGATCCCATAACTGGATAAATACTGAGATAAAAGCAGCTGCTCCGTCTCTCCGCTGTCATCGTCTGATACAAAGATTCCCACCCAGTTCCAGCCAAAGTAATTAATAAACTGGGATATGATCTTGTAATAGACACGGATACTTTGAAGCATCCGGAAAAAATGTAGATAAACGCGTCGGTCATTCAGAACGTAGTCTGTGGCTCCATAGCTTATCTGTAAAATATGAAGCAATAAATGTAAACAGGATGCACTTTTCATTGTTGGATTCAGGTAGTTTTCAGCCAAACAGTTAGCTTTCTATAAACATAAACATCAGTGAAGTGACCCCAGTGAGATAACTCTTTGCATATTTTGTATTATATGGTTACATTTCACTGTGCGGTGCAGGTGTTACAATTAATTAGGGTAATAGATATTTAGACAGACAGGAGGTGGAGAGGAGTTCACAGCCTCACCGTTCTCAAGGTCATTGTGCTGCAGCATTATAGACATGTGCACGGCAAGGATATTCAATTCGGTTCGCTGTGAAAGATTTCAACTTGCCAATGTTTCAGATTCAGAAGCAGCAATTCAGATGATTCTGTTAATCAATATTTCAGAAATGTCCTCAATATCAGATGCTCTTCATAAATTTGAATATTTAAAAAGTAGACTGTAGAGCAGCCCTTTTAATGTCTTGAATATGGGGCGAAATGTTTAGAAAACTCCCAACTCATACAATATGGCAGCCCTTTTCATGCACTGCACATTGAAAACTTACACTCAGTGTAAGAATTATAGAAAAGGGCAGCCCTTTTCAGGTCATGCACAACACCTTTATAAAACCCCATGTAACAGATTTCAGTACCCCAACTGGGTCACATCAGACAATGCCGCTTCCTTGCTGGACACCCATATTCTCCTCGTAACTCCTGTGCCTTTCTCCAGTACCTTAGCCGTAACTTAAAGATGGGTGCAGATAGAGAGCCTGGCATGCATCCCCCAGAAATAAGCCAAGGCTGTCGATCTGGAGATTTTCCTTGGCACAGTGAACAGAATATGGCTCATTCTCAAACCATGAGTCGTGATTGCACGTAGAATAAAAATAGAACTGTTATAATCAGGGACAGACACACATATTTATACGTTCACACATGTGTCATTTACAAATACAAAACCTCCCCTAGAATCTTTTGGGGGACCTAATTAGACTGAAACAGATAATTGGACAAACATTTCCTTCTTGGAATGTGAAATCTAATTAGATTAGGGACCAACAGTTAAATTAAACATTATTTAACATTTCTAAACAAGTCAAGACAATGGTAATTGGGCTAACAAACAAGACACAGAGAGCAGAGTTACAACCTATTCAAATACAAACAATTAACAACACATTCCTGAGAAAGGGTAGACTGGGAGTCTAATCCTCTCCACAGATAACAGATACCCATGGACCGTACAATAGACAATAGCATTCTTGCATAAAGACAGATTACACAAACATTCTGCACAGGACCGACCACTGAACTAATATCGATTATGGGGGCCTGAACCCTACAAATATGCTTCCATGCCCATGCACCCCAAGTCCAAAATGACTTATGTCACATCTCTCCCCCCTTCCAGAACGTCAGGGCAAGCTTAGATCCCACTGACCACTGGCTGTTCACTTGCCACTGGTGAGACCTCTCACTCTGTCCCTTTGTTGTACCGTTGATAAAGTTCCAGGTGCTGGCACACAAGCACCAACAGCAGGGTCTGATGGTTGCCACAGTGTACCCCTGGTCACTGATCCATAGTTTCGGGGGTAAGAGACATGTTACCCCTCTTGTCCAGTGCACAGCCACAGACACGCTCATCCCCTCCTTATATTACTTCAGGAGCAACAGAGGGATTAACATTTTTGCAGCACTGCCTGGGATCATCTTTCCAGTGCCCTGGCAAATTACAGGTGCTGGAGAGTTACTCACAAAGCCATCCCCTGCATCTCCCTTAGGTTGTGCTTGCCACTGGTAATGTCGCCAACATTTTGGTGCTCTTTCATTCCCCCCACTTCCCTGCACTTCGGGGAATTAAATTCCCCGACCCTGCGGTGAATTCAGCATTCACCGCAGGGTCCCCGAAGTTCAGGGAAAATTCTAACAACTGCCGAATTACCACCAAACGCCACCGAATTTCTGCTGAAAGTTTACTGAAAAAAGCTCATCCGATACGATCCGAAGTATCGGACACTCAAACTGCTGCAAAAAATTTGCCGAACACGTCCAAAAAAATGACGATAAGCTGACAAACACAGCGCAGAGCAGCCGCCAGAAAAAGCCAACAAGCTGATGAACAGGGTAGAGAAAAAGGTGTCAAAATTTAAATGCTGTTTACAAAACAACTACTGATCTGCCTGGAATCTACATATAAGGTCCTATGAATGGTATTAAAAAGGTCTGCTACAGAAAAAAATCTGCTTTTGAAAAAAACGGGAAAAAAATTGGTTGAAAATATCCTGAAAGATGCCTAAAAGATCCTAAAAAAATCTATAAATAAAGAGACTTTTTGCTGCAGATTAAAATAATAAATGGTTTATTAGATATTGAATGAAAACGGGAATATTTTTAACATTGAAGCCTATGGGATTTGTCTGAAAAAACCTGTTGAATGAAAACACCGAACAACAGGGCAGTTCAGCAACTTTTCACTGCTATTTGGTGTTCTCGGAATAGATTAACCATTGCTTCTCTATGGGGAATTTCACTGCACAGTACCCTCAGACAATTTGCCAAAATTTGGTTAACTGCCTTCTTTCTGAATAGCCAAATGGCCGCCGAAATGTCACCAGGCGGGGAAATTCACTGTTTTGTGAGATTTCGGGGCCAGATCGGCTGTCTCTGAATAACTCTGATAATTTTTACCAGTTGACTGAATCGATACATTTATATTTGGATTCACCCTGCCTGGAATCAAATTTATTTGCTAATATGTTATCTGGATTCAATTCAGTTTGGCAAGTCAGATTTTCGTATAGTTGCAATATCCCGCATAAGCAATAGACATGCACACAACAAAAAAAAATTGTTTCATTTCGGATCAATCCGTTATGTTTTTTTAGTTTGTTTCGGTGTGTTGGTTTTGTTACCATGATTCTTGGATGAATTTGTTAATTCGGGAGATTAGTAATTCATATTTCGAATTGATTTGTTATTTCGTTTTTATTAGTTATTTTTATTTTTTTTTGTTATTTCGGAATGCAAACCAGATTTCCTAATTCCTTAATCCCCCTGTTCTTGGTGCTGATAAATGTTCCAGCACCAAGGATAGCAGCTCCACGCGGCTCCGAAGCAAAATATTCCCCTGTCCTTGATGCTGAAATATGTCTCAGCACCAAGGACAGCCGAACGCAGCCAGACTGAAGGAAAGAGAAAAAAAATTATGTGATCGGCAAAGAAAAATAATTAGTAATCCAAAAATTTCACAAAAAATACTAAAAATAAATCATTTTTTTAAAAAAATCTGTAAATAAAAAGGCTTTTTGCTGCAAATGAAAAGAATAAACAGTTGAATAAATATTTGATAAAAATAGGGATTTTTATTTACATTGAAACCTATGGGATTCGTCTGTTTAAAACTGTCGAACAAACCGCCGAAAATCAGGGCATTTCACTGACACTTTGGTGCTTTTCGGCGTTCTCTGCATAGATTAACCATTACTTCTCTATGGAAAATTTCACTGCCGCCAAATCGCCCCGAACGGCACAATGGCGCTGTCTACAGCCTTTGGTGCTGATTACAAGAGATTCAGAGCACCACGGCCAATGAACAGGGATACGGTGCTGAATCTGTGAAACAAGGCAAACAGAATAATGAATCATTTCGTAAAAACAGAATTAATTTGTTATATTCCATTTTGTTTTCATTCCATTTCAAACAGAACCGATTCATTATTTTGAGGGTGCTTCAAAGATACGAATCAGTAAATTTCATTTAAATTGTGATTTGGAACAAAACTAAACGCACAAATCTAATCAGCAATATTCGGCCAAACTGAACAGAGTTTATAAAGTGGGATATTAGGTTTTATTTACTCTTTCCTGACCTGGAATCTCCTATGTCCTGGAGTTAATTCATGGAACTTAGAGCAGTCTTGTGGGAAGGTAGTCATGAAGGAAGGTGGACATCTCTCACTAACGCTGTTTGTACTGTTGCTCCCAAATAAACATTTCCCAAAACTAGTTTTGGATTCCCAATGTAGTGCTCTCTTTTCTAAGTAGGCTATTTTAAAAG
Organism: Leptobrachium leishanense; assembly: GCA_009667805.1. Classification (NCBI taxonomy): domain Eukaryota; kingdom Metazoa; phylum Chordata; class Amphibia; order Anura; family Megophryidae; genus Leptobrachium; species Leptobrachium leishanense. The sequence goes on from CM019063.1 coordinate 557,360,837, forward strand.
TAGGAGTTAAAAATGATTTGGTGGGGAGGGGGTCTGCATTTCTTGTTTTGCTTTTATTTTCCACCCATGTCTTCTGCTGCTGGCTTGGTGATTGGGGGGAGTGATTCCTGACAGGTGATTTCACTTTTGTAGCTACATAATCCCAGTACCAACTCAAAGAGCTTGCTCGCTTGGAGCTGTTTGTTGTGGTCTCTCTTCTAAGTCGGCTGTTTTACAAGTAGGAGTTAAACACCAGGAGTTCAAATATCAGGTATTAATTGTGTTACTACATATACTGTATATATATCCTCCAAGTTTTAGATGCACACGGAGACTATGTAAAATTTTCAAAAAAATTATTTCATATTGCATAATACGCATAGATCAACGTTTCAGTTCCCAAAGGAACTTTCCTCAGGATAACACACACCAATACTGAAGACACATATATACATACATCAGTTATGACCTCACAGGTGAATGCACTCACACCAACGGGCGGGGTGCAGCGTGTGTGTTCACTGTAATGCAGCCATGGCAACCAAATGCAACAAACAAAGTGTATCCATAGCAACCATAGTAAAACTTTTGAAAACTTGAATAGATGCAAGACACAGAACACTCATAGCAGCAATTCAAAAACAGAAATATTCAGTGTAAAAAACAAAGCAAAACAAAAAATACCAAAATACCTGAAAAAGAAAAAGAAAAATACATAAGCAATAAAAACATATTCATAGATATAACAAATAAGACAGCGTCACCCAGAGGAGCAGAATCGAAGGGCATATAAGGCCCATATCGTGTATAAAATCTCTTGCTCCTGTGAACTTTGCTATGTTGGCAAAATGGATACTTCTTTGAGGGAAAGGATCAGAGGTCACCGATCTTCTATCTGCTTGTCATATCGTGATGGATCAAGCGATAAACTGGTTGCAAGACATTTTTTAGAGAAAGGACACCAATTACCAGCTGTGAAATTCATAGCTATCGATCATGTACCCCAAACCAGGAGGGGAGGCGATTGGAGTAATTTGCTCCTGAAGAGAGAGACATATTGGATCCGGGAATTAAATACTACTTATCCACATGGACTTAATAAAAGAATATACTATCAACCTTTTTTTATGATTTTTTATGATTAATTTTTACTGAGCACTAACTTATTATATATTCCTTGTATAGGATGTATGGTATAGCAAGATCGATGGTTAGTGGTGATGGTTCATTAGCAAGTAGATAAACTGTTTTCATATGGAGAGATAGGGATCTGGTATCCACAGTTTGGACCACCCACCCATATAGTTCTACATGCTAAATTCTACATGTTAGGGTCTTTGTGGGTTTTTTTCCACAAATTTTGTTTAAGGTTTTTCTATATTTTTTTTGGTAAACTGTTTTGTATTTTTTGATAGCCTCTTTCTCTTAGGTGATCATGATACGAGCCAATAGCTTCAGATTTTTGGATGTGAATTTATATAACTCTGATTATTTATCCATCCTTTTTAGCTAATAAGAAATCCTCCATTTCCTCCGATTTTTATGTTTTGTTTTGTTAGGGGTTCTGTTTAGTAACATTTTATTTAACCGGTACTGGTTTGTAGTTTACGATCATATTAACATATTGGTACATTGCCAATTTGGTATCTTTATGATTAGATTGAGTTTCATAACATTATGCATTTGAATGGCAATACTTTATTTGAGAAAATGTATTCCTAGACTAGTTACTGGGTGTTTGGCATTAGGTTACCATGGAGATTTTTGGGTCACAGGTGTTGGCCAGCGCACTAACGTCACCCGCGTGAGTCGGCATCTGCTTGGGGTTTGGAGGGGATGACACTCTTCATTGGTGAGTATGTTACATGTTATTAAAGTGTCTTCTGTGTTAGTAACAATGTATTCTGATGAAAGTCCACAGATAGCGGACTGAAATGTTGATCTTTCAAACATTAAAGTTTTTCTAAGCAAGACCGGGAGTGCCGCTGATACTTTTTCAGTATGTGGATTTATTATATATATATATATATATATATATATATATACAGTTGTGTTCAAAATTATTCAACCCCCAATGCTGTAAAGGGTTTTAGGGAATTTAGTGTACATTTGTAATTGTATTCAGAATGAAATCCTACAAGGACTTTTTAAAGAACCAAATGCAATTAAAATGACATCAATTGGTTTTGTAATACAGTAGTAAATGTTTCTTTTGTGAATTCTTCATTGACACAATTATTCAACCCCTTAAAGACTACCACTCTGAAGAACAGAGGTTCATTCAAGTGTTTTCAATCAGGTATTGAAAACACCTGTGGATGTCACGGAGCAGCAATAAAGCATAATAAGCACCAATTAGGCAGCTTTAAAATGACTGTGATACTCAGCTCCTTCTAGACATTTACTGGTGTGGTTACAAACATGGTGAAGTCAAGAGAATGGTCCAGGAAGACAAGAGAAGAGGTGATTACTCTTCAAAGGAAGGGCAATGGCTATAAGAAGATTGCAAAGATGTTAAACATAGCAAGAGAGACCATAGGAAGCATCATTCGCAAATTCAAGGCAAAGGGCACTGTTGAAACGCTACCTGGTCGTGGCAGAAAGAAGATGGTGACTTCGACTGCTGTGCGCTACCTGAAGCGTAGAGTGGAGAAAAGTCCCCGTGTGACTGCTGAGGAACTGAGAAAAGATTTGTCAGATGTGGGTACTGAAGTTTCAGCTCAGACAATACGGCGCACACTGCGTAATGAATGCCTCCATGCCAGAACTCCCAGGCGTACCCCCTTGCTGTCTCCAAAGAATAAGAAGAGTCGACTGCAGTATGCCAAAAGTCATGTGGACAAACCACATAAGTTTTGGGATAGTGTTCTGTGGACTGATGAAACAAAATTAGAACTGTTTGGGCAAATGGATCAACGCTATGTTTGGAGGAGGAAGAACAAGGCCTATGAAGAAAAGAACACCTTGCCTACTGTGAATCATGGCGGGGGGTTACTCATGCTTTGGGGCTGTTTTGCTTCTGCAGGTACAGGGAAGATTCAGCGTGTGCAAGGTACCATGAATTCTCTTCAGTACCAGGAGATATTGGATGACAATGTGATGCAGTCCGTCACAAACCTGAGGCTTGGGAGACGTTGGACCTTTCAACAGGACAATGATCCCAAGCATACCTCCAAGTCCACTAGAGCATGGTTGCAGATTAAAGGCTTGAACATTTTGGAGTGGCCATCACAGTCACCTGACTTAAATCCGATTGAGAACCTCTGGTGGGACTTAAAGAAAGCAGTTGCAGTGCGCAAGCCTAAGAATGTGACTGAACTGGAGGCTTTTGCCCATGACGAATGGGCGAAGATACCCGTAGATCGCTGCAAGACACTTGTGTCAAGCTATGCTTCACATTTAAAAGCTGTTATAACTGTAAAAGGATGTTGTACTAAGTACTAAGATTGAATGTCACTTGGGGGTTGAATAAAACTGATAATGATGTGAGCACAGAAAAGACATTTGTGGTTATTTCATTATAAATGTTATGTTATATTTGTCTGACCTACACGTGCCTCTTTGATTTAATTGTAAGCAAGATGACTGAATGATCAAAATCAATGTCAAACTGGCCAAAACACTCAATTTCAGTGGGGGTTGAATAATTTTGAACACAACTGTATATAAACCCAAGAAAGAGAACTCCATGTTATTGACCACCTTCTTCCATAATTTTCTGTGAATAATATGGAGTGCTCTTTTTTGGTGTTTTGTGTTTGATGTCTTAGATGCACCCACTTAGTTTTGAGGTTGAGTGCAACCTTTTGCTGTTTTGTATATCTATATAATAAAACAGTTTCAAAGTCCGTCGCCGTCAAGCACTGAGTGCGCATGCGTGACGGACATTTAAAACTGGGTTGCGAGCTGGCCGTTAAAACAAACAGTTAGCTGCGCGTGTCGGCCACCTGCAAAAAAAAAAAAAATCATCACGAGTGACGCGCAGCTACCAATTTGTTTAAACGGCGCAAGTCCCGAATCCTCCAGCGGTGACCGTCCTCCGGCTGTGGCAGGCTGCTCGGCCGGCATCCAGGCTCAGGCGAGCCCCCGGCTTGGCTTGGGCCTACAGGCCCAGCCGAGCCGGGGACTCGCCTAAGCCTGGAGGCCGGCCGAGCAGCCTGGGCAGCCAGAGGACGGTCACCGCTGGAGCTCAGGGCCAATGTAGGAGGATGTTGCCTACACATACTCCCCTACATTGGCCCTGAGCTCCAGCGGTGTCTGTCCTCCGGCTGTCACAGGCTGCTCGGCCGGCCTCCAGGCTCAGGCGAGCCCCCGGCTTGGCTTGGGCCTACAGGCCCAGCCGAGCCGGGGACTCGCCTAAGCCTAGAGGCCGGCAGAGCAGCCAGCGACAGCCAGAGGACGGTCACCGCTGGAGCTCAGGGCCAATGTAGGAGGATGTTGCCTACACATACTCCCCTACATTGGCCCTGAGCTCCAGCGGTGGAGGACTCGAGGCTGATGTAGGTGAGTATGTGCTCTCCACACCCACCCTGCTTGCTCAGCCAGTATCCAAGCTTAGGCGAGCCCCCGGCTTGGCTTGGGCCTAGAGGCCCAGACGAGCCGGGGACTCACCTGAGCATGGAGGCCGGCCGAGCTGCCTGCTTGGGCGTCCTCCAGGCTCTGGCGAGTCCCCGGCTCGGCTGGGCCTCTAGGCCCAAGCCAAGCTGGGGGCTCGCCTAAGCTTGGATGCCGGCCGAGCTACTTGCTTGGCCGGCATCCAGGCTCAGGCGAGCCCCCGGCTTGGCCTGGGCCTAGAGGCCCAACCGAGCCGGGGGCACACCTGAGCATGGAGGCCAGCCGAGTTGCCTGCTCGGGCATCCTCCAGGCTCAGGCGAGTTCCTGGCTTGGCCTCTAGGCCCAAGCTGGGGGCTCGCCTAAGCTTGGATACCAGCCGAGCAAGCAGGGTGGGTGTGGAGAGCACATACTCACCTACATTGGCCCTGAGCTAAAGCGGTGACTGTCCTCCAGCTGTCGCAGGCTGCTCGGCCGGCCTCCAGGCTCAGGCGAGCCCCCAGCTTGGCTTGGGCCTACAGCCCCAGCCGAGCAGGGGACTTGCCTAAGCCTGGAGGCCGGCCGAGCAGCCTGGACAGCCGGAGGACGGTCACCGCTGGAGCTCAGGGCCGATGTAAGAGGATGTTTCCTACACATACTCACCTACATCGGCCCTTAGCTCCTCCAGCGATGGCAGTCCCGCTTCCAGTGTCCTCTCTCCATTGGTCGCTGGTATGACGTCACGAAAGCCTTTGACCCTGGGTCAAAGCTTTTGTGACGTCATACCGGCGACCAATGGAGAGAGGACACTGGAAACGGAACTACCATCGCTGGAGGAGCTAAGGGCCGATGTAGGTGAGATTGTGTGGAACCGGTGGAGGACTCGAGGCCGATTGTAGGTGAGTATGTTCTCTCCACACCCACCCTGCTTGCTCGGCCGGTATCCAAGCTTAGGTGAGCCCCCGGCTTGGCTTGGGCCTAGAGGCCCAGCCGAGCTGGGGACTCACCTGAGCATGGAGGCTGGCTGAGTTGCCTGCTCGGGCGTCCTCCAGGCTCGGCTCGGGCATCCTCCAGGCTCAGGCGAATCCCCAGCTCGGCTGGGTCTCTAGGCCCAAGCCAAGCCGGGGGCTCGCCTAAGCTTGGATGCTGGCCGAGCTACTTGCTTGGCCGGCATCCAGGCCCAGGTGAGCCCCGGCTTGGCCTGGACCTAGAGGCCCAGCCGAGCCGGTGGCTCACCTGAGCATGGAGGCCGGCCGAGTTGCCTATATACACATACACACATATATGGTTTACAGGATGTGTGTAATATATATATATATATATTATATATATATATATATATATATATATATATATATATCCATCCACATGGGGTTACAGGGTGTATATGTATATATATATATATATAATATATATATGGTTACAGGGTGTGTATATATATACCCACATGGGGTTACAGGGTGTGTAATATATATATATATATATATATATATATTATACACCCACATGGGGTTTCAGGGTATTTATATATATATATACACCCACATGGGGTTACAGGGTATATATACACATACACCCACATGGGGTTACAGGGTGTATATATATACATATATATACCCACATGGGGTTACATGGTGTGTGTGTGTATATATATATATATATATATATATATATATATATATCCCACATGGGGTTACAGGGTGTGTATGTATGTGTGTGTGTGTATATATATATATATATATATCTCCTGTAACATATATATATATATATATATATAAATATATGTATACTGAACTTAGTCCCAGCAACTCCTTTCTATTCTCCAGGATAGAGCAAGCACGGTGCTTGCTTCCAAAAAGAGATTTGTAGTTCCAATGTGATTGGAGCCACACACGTGTACTCGTTAAAACAATACATTTTAATTATAACATATTAAAATGAAACTGACGTTTCGGCTCTGACATGAGCCATTTTCAAGGTTAAAGGTTCAAGTATATATATATTATATATATTTATATATATATACATACATATTTATTATCACACACCTGATCAGCAATGAGGGAAATGTGGAATATTTATGGGTAAATATCTGTCTGGGGAATAAACTGGGAAATCAACTATTGCTTGGCATATGCTATAAATCACCTAATATGGATAATGATGAGGAAGAACAGCTGTTAGAGCAAATCAGGAAGGATGCACATTGGGGTAGCACTTTAATTATTGGAGATTATAATTACCCAGACATTCATTGGGATAGTGGAACTAGTAATTCACCGGGGGAATCTGATTTCTGAACCTGTTAAATGATACCTTCATGCCACTAACTAGAAAGGATATCTGTATGGATCTGGTTATAACAACCAATGTGGATCTTTTCTCAAATCTTTAAGTAAGGGAGCAGTTGGAAAACAGTAACCATAATATTGTATATTTCAAAATAAACTAAAAAAAAACACATTTATAGGGGGCATGCTAAAAAACGTAATTTTAAAAAGGCAAACTTCATTAAAATAAAGGAAGCTCTCAATCTCATTGACTGGCAGAAACTCTTTCATGGGATAAACAAAGGAATAAGTGGAACATCTTCATGGAACATCTTCAAACTAACACTATAAAAGTACACATCCCAATATATTCCACTAGGTAATAAATATAAAAGAAAAAGACTGAAACCAATGTGGCTCAGTAGGAAGATAACCAAGGAATTGAAAAATAAAAATAAGGCATTTAAAGCTTTTAAATCTGATTAATATGAGGCTTTCTATTAAGCATATAGTCAGTAATGATGAGCCGAACACCCCCGTGTTCGGTTTGCATTCGAACTTGAACAATTTCAAAAGTACGAGTTCGAACTCGAACACGAACCGAACTCAATGCAAGTCAATGGGACTCGAAAGTTCGATTTTTAGAGTGCCCTCCAAGAGGGCATATATGCAAAATATTTGCCATAAAAGGTGTATGGGGGTCCGGGTAGTGCCCTGGGGGACAGGAAACAAGGAAAAAAAGTTTTTTTTAAAAAACATACTGGCTGGGTGGAGTAGAGGTAATGTCACTGCTCTGCATGGAGAGAGCCTGTGGAGTCATGGGTTCAATCCCAGCGAGCAACCTCTCCAGTAAGTGTCCTTGGCAAGACACTAAACAGTACATACTCGCCACCCAGGACATACTTGAAAACAAGAGAAATCTTAATGTATCCTTCCTGGTAAAATCCTTTCTCAAAAAAAAAAGGAACAGTGAGTTTTCCATGAAATCAAGGTTAAGAATAAAACAGAAAAATTCCTTCAAATATCGTGCCTAGGAGGTCCCCATAATCTGCCTGTGAAGTGGCATATTTGTAGGATGTATAGAAACATTTAAAAACAAAAAAAATGACATTTCAAATGACATTAAATAGTTTTCCTTTAATCTATTCATAAACAACTGCTTGGGGCCTGTATGAAAAGATGAGACATTTTAGGACACGCAGAACAAGTTTAGTGATTTTTTGGCTAAATTATGGTGAAACTTATGCAGGCTTTGGATGAAAGTAACAATAGGTGCATTAAAATTGGGCCTTTAGTGTCAGCAACAGTGCCGTCACACCGTAACCCCTCTGTTGTATTGTGGAAGAGTGCAGGGTTGGACCCTGCGGTCCAATATTAAAATTATATGAATCTGGTACACGCGTCAGTGGCAGTGCACCCAAATATTAGGCCTTTGGTGCCAGCTAGTGCCTTCACAGCGTAACCCCTCTGAGGTATTGTGGAAGAGTGCAGTGGTGGAGGTTTTGGTAATGCAGAAGAGAACCCTGATCTATTCAGTTACATCAGCATCAGGGGATTGATAGCTGCTGGACCAGGACTGATTCATTTTTATAAATGTCAGCCGGTCTACAGAGTCAGTGGACAGACGCACTCTTTTGTCTGTTACAAAACCTCCAGCGGCACTGAACGTCCTTTCAGAAAGCAAGCTGGATGAAGGGCAACCTAGTAGCTGCATAGCATATTGGCTAAATTCTGGACAGTGATCCAATCTCAACACCCAGTAAGCCAGTGGATCATCTGCTGTAAAGGTCTGCCCTTGCCCCTAGGTAGTCCTGCACCATACGGTGAATACGCTGGCAATGGGTGCCTACATTTGATGTCCCTGGGCGTTGTGGACTAAAAAAAATTAAAATCACATCAGTCAAGTGGCCCCGGCCTTCACCGCTCTTCCTCTGATCATCCGCAGCCTCAGAAGCACATGTGTCATCACTTGATAACCTACCAGTGCCTGGAAAGGTGTTACACAAGTGTTGCTTTAGAGCATCCTCCAGTTGTTTCATCCTGTGCTCCCTCTGCACGGCAGGATGAACTCTGCAACTTTACCCTTGTATCGTGGATCAAGAAGGCTTGCCAACCAGTAATGATCCCTCTCCTTGATAGCACGAATCCTGGGGTCCTTTAGCAGGCTTTGCAGGATAAGGAAGCCCATGCAGCGTAGGTTGGAGATGGCATTAGCTTCCGAGTCTTCCTGGTCAATGAGGATGACCCCATCGTGCACTTCCTCCTCCCAGCCACGTACTAGTCCTTGGGTTTCTGGGCACACAAAACCCTCCCTTGAGGAATCCCCACCTTCATTGGCCCCACTACTTAAATATTCCTCCTCATCCCCCTCCTGTCTGATCTGAGGACCTGCAGGAATGCTGTCTGCATAAAGACTGGGGCCTTGAAAGCTATGGAAGGCCTCCTCTTCCTCCTGCTGCTCTGCCTCTAGTGCCACATCTATAATTCCCTGCAGAGTGTGCTCCAGCAGAAACACTAGAGGAATTGTGTCACTGATGCATGCACTGTCCCTGCTCACCAGTCTCATTGCCTCCTCAAATGGTGACAGTACAGTGCATGCATCCTTGATCATCAGCCACTGCGGGGGGGGCCAAGTTGACCTGAACCTGTCCTTGTGCCATACCCACACAGGTACTCATTGATGGCCCTCTTCTGCTTCTGCAGATGCTGCAGCATTGCCAATGTTGAGTTCCACCTGGTGGGCATGTCACAGATCAGACAGTTTGTGGGAAGGTAGAATTCTCTTTGAATTTCTGCCAGGTGAACACTTGTTGGGAATGACTGTCTGAAGTGGCTGCAGACTTTTATGGCCTGACTGAGAAGCTGTGACAGCCATGGGTACCTAGTTAGGAAATTCTGTACCACCTGTGCCAGCCCTGGATACCTGGTTAGGAAACGCTGTACCACCAGATTTAGAACATGTGCTAGGCATGGTACATGCGTCAACTTACCCTGGCGTAGGACGGAGAGAAGGTTGCTGCCATAATCACAGACGACCATTCCCAGCTGAGGCTGGCGTGGTGTTAACCATCTCTGCACCTGCCCCTGCAGAGCTGACAGAATTTCTGGCCCGGTGTGGCTCCTGTCCCCTAAACAAACCAGCTCAAGCACAGTATGACATATTTTTGCTTGAGCAGCTTTCTGGAGGAGTGGTGGATGAACAAGCTCCAGCATAGAGTCCCGTCCTGGATCCCTCCCAGCTGCAATCAGAGTTACCCAGTGTGCCATGAAGGAAATGTAACAGCCTTGTCCATGCTTGCTGGACCACGTGTCTAAAGTCATGTGCACCTTACTGCTGACTGCCTTTCCCAATGACTCCATAACATTGTCTTCCACATGCTGGTATAGTATTAGAATGGCCTTCCGTGAAAATAAATTGTGTTTTGGAACCTGCCACTGTGGTACAGCACATTCAGCAAATTCACGGAAGGAAGCAGAGTCCAGCAGCTGGAAAGGCCTCAGCTGCAATGCTAGTAATTTTGCTAAACTGGCATTTAGACGCTTTGCTTAGGGATGGTTGGGACTATATTTTTTCTTACGCTGCAGCAGCTGGGGCAACGTAATCTGACTGTGTAAATCTTCAGCTGATGGGACAATGTCACATTGTGAGGAAGGACCTGGTACACCCATTACTGTTGCATCATCCCTGTCAGTAGAGTTTGTAGCAGGCATTGACATGGCAGGACATATAGTGGGGATAGAGACAGATGAGGAGGACCTATGCAAAGTGTTGTGCAAACAGGATGTGTGCAGGTGGTCATATGTCGCCTCAAGCACATGGTACCCAAGCATGGGATGTCTTTCCCATGTTTGATCCTCATCTGACATACAGTAGATTACAAATAGCATCGGTGCGGTCTGCTGAACATTTCTTAAAGAACTCCGAGACAGCAGACTTCCTGTAGATGTGCTTTGAGACAATAGCACTCTGCACCTGAGCAGCTGTGACTTCTGATGCCTTGGACTGGCTATGGTTGGCCGTAGAGGACGTTGTGCCTCGTGTTTGTTGTGCCTCCTCCTTCTCTCTTGACTCCTCTTTTCAATCAGGTACCCAGGTGGAGTCAGTGACCTCATCATCGTCATCACCCCCTATATCCTCGTCACTGGAGCCAACCTTGCAATATGCTGCAGCTGCTGGGGCAAAATGAGTGCCAGTTATTTGTGTGTCACTGGCACCCCCTTCCTCTAGGTTGATTATACTCCCTTCCTCAACCTCAGATTTTTAATCAGAGAACTGTAGTTGCTGCGCATTCTCAAGCAACATGTCACTGTCATTGTAGTCAAACAATTCAGCTGACTCCTCCGTATGTGATAGTGAGGCTACTGCAGGAGTAGCTGTGGACATGGAGGCTGAATTAGATGTTTTGGCAGCTGAGGTGGACTGTAAACCACTACAAGCCTGGCTGGCAGAGGACTCGGAGGTTGAGGATCCAAAGGATCCCCCTATCTTTACATGGCAGCTAATGGGTTAACTGGCACACTGACATACTCACACATATGGTGAGGATTTCAGTGGGTGGGGGTGACCTGGAGGCTTGGCTGACATCCAAGATCTCAGCCCTCTCCAGGTTTGAATCGCAATTTGGCACAGATTTGCACCGAATCACGATCCAAAATAGTTCATGCTGTACACCACTGGAAAGGGGAGACTCTCCCCTTTCAAGTGGTGCAAATTGCATTGCTCTAGCTTAAACGGTTGGGGAGTTATATGGCTCCAAATGAGCCTCCCCTTCCTGAATTTTGCCCACTGACATCGGCCGATGACTTCATCACGCAGCGTGATGACATCATCAGATCAGCCGGCCCCCAGGAAATGACAAGGCAAGCTTCAAACTTGCCATAGACATTGTGGGAGCCGGTGAGGAAGGTGAGTTTCGGCAGGAGGGAGTTTAGGAGCCCACTGATGTACTATGTACGTCCACGGGTCTAATGGAGACCTGTGGGCAGGACGTACATGGTATGTCAGAGGTCGGGAAGGGGTTTTTAATAATTATTTTATTTCAGGAATTGTACCAGAGGATTGGAGAAAAGCTGATGTAGTCCCTATATTAAAAAAGGGTCAAAATGTCTGCTTGAGAATTATTGACCTGTGAGCTTAACATCTGTGGAAGAGATCTTACAAGAGATCTTACAAGAGTCTTACAAGGTGAAGACTGATGAAGCTGCATTCAGCGAAACGCGTCTGAGGTGTATTTTATCATTGTTTTAATAAACCGTTTGTGAATTCTTCACCTTGTAAGACTCTTGGTGAATTATTCCTTTGGTATCCTGAACTGACATCCTGAAGGATCGAGTTTCCTGACCTTTGGATCTCTGATAGGGGAATCGATGCCCCTCGGTTTAATTCACTGATTTGCCTTCTTTTGGTGCCTCTTTATTTAAATTGGCACCAGAAAATGTGAGTATATCCCCTGCTTGCAATTGTTCTGATTGGGATAATACAGTCTGCACAAAACTCTCTTCTCTCTTTTTTTTTCTCCTCCTTTTCGTTTCCACATACAACAACTTGATTCACTGAGTACGTGCTCCCCAGGCTGGATAGGCTCTACTGCAGCCGAAGATTACGAGGACTAGTGCCGGACACCAGTTCTATTACCTGCATCTCTCTCCTTAAACGGAGTGTACCTGATGTAGCTTTTCCTGAACCCTCTGCGCCTGGCTGTCTGGCCACGGTGGGAGATGCGGAGAGCTGTGTCGCGAGAGGTGACCTGACTGTCGCGCTGCTGTCGTCGGTCTGCTGACCCCTGGAGGTGCTTCTACAATCAACAGTGGAAGACCCCCTTGCAGTGGAAGACGCCCTTGCCGGTCACTGGTTCCCTGTTCGGCCACTGCTCCTGGGGCGCTGGCGGCCCCTGCTGGGCTGAACCAGTTTGTGGTTGTGGAGGAGAATCCCGTGAAGGCTTTCAAGGGACTTCTGCTGCATGGGCATTTTTTATTGGCCCTCAGGATGTAGTGGAATGAGATCTTGCCCACTGCCTTGCAGTTGGAGATGGCAGCTCTATTGGGGGCCTGTGTGAGTCGCGTGTCCCTTGCGTCAACAGAGTGCTTTAGTGGGCTGTAGGCCCTGCCCCATTATTGGACACAGACTGAAGCAGCTTACCCCCTTTTGCTTTTCTTGACACCCCCGCTCTTTTCTGTGCTGAACTCCCCCCTCTGACATTTATTTTTCTGTGCTGGTCCTGCTCTTTTGCTTGGTGGACTCTACTCCTGTTATTTTCCTTGAGACTCTTTTTGACCAGGCAGTGCCAATTTGATGACTCCTGGAGGTGCGGTCTTGGGGACACTGGGTTTTTCTTTTTCTCTCTCCCCCATTTATTGTTTTTTTTTTGTTTTTATGTGTGGGCATACAGGATGACTCAGGTGAGCCACCGGGGCAGACACCATGAGTCTGTGTGCCCCCTGTGGTGCTCAGTTGTCCGGCTCTGTGGCCTCTTTCATGGCCCCAGGTCCTCCATCGGAGCCATTTCATTTTGCTTTTTTTCTTCTACCTTTGTACCCTTGACTCACCCTTTCGGCTGTTGTTTATATGTCGTTTTTGGATTCGTACTGACAATTTGGATACCTCTTTGGGTCCTGTGCCCTCTCTATGCTTATGCACGTCACCTGCTGTGCTTCTGTGCATTTTTTCTGACAGGCCCTGCGCGGCCACATTTCTTTACTGTCTGTAGTAATGCTATTTTTCAAAATACATTTTTTTTTTAAAAAATGCTTACAAAATCCTAAACAATAAATAAATAATGAAACTTTTTTGCAGCAAGTGGAAAGAATAAACGTATAAATAAATATTTAAGAAAATACGGGAATATTTTTAGCATTGAAGCCTATGGGATTCACCTGCTTAAACCTTCTGAATGATTCCACCGAAATTCAGGGCATTTCACTGCTATTCGTTGTCTCGGAATAGATTAACCTTTGCTCCTCTATGGGGGATTTCACTGCGGTCGAACAGGCAAAGTATTTCGCTGCCAATTCGAAAATATTTGGCAAACTGCCTGCTATAGCCTAATGTCAACAAAACTGCACTGTCCGGGGAAATTCACTGTTCGGTGCAGCTGCATACACATAAACCACTGCACATATTTCTGAATGTTACACTTGCTTTGTGCTTCACATCACATTGACCTTTGACTACTGATACCCCACTTTAGCATCTTTGCTTTGTTCTTGTTCAATGATAATTTCCATAGTTTTTATCCAATGAACCCACACATGTTATATACCATTTTTTAAAAGGACAGTGAGGGCTTTACCTTGATGTGATACATGGGTGGAGTAGAGATAACATCACTGCTCTATAACCGTGGAGAGAGACTGTGAAGACACAGGTTCGATCCTGGCAAGAGCACCTCTCTTGTAAGTGTCCTTGGGCAAGACACCTAAAGGTACATACTCGCCACCCAGGACATACATGAAAACGAGAGAAATCTCAATATATCCTTCCTGGTAAAATTCTATATTAAAAAAAATATATATTGGTAAATTGCCAGCGAAATACAGTGCTGTTCGGAGGCAGTGATAGGTAGAGGAGTTCAGCACATGACATGCACAAGGCCAAAGGGAAGCATAACACATGACATGCACGAGGCCAAAGGGAAGCACAATAGGGAGAGAAGATGGAAGGGGTGGGGAGAAGAAAGAGAAAGACAAAAAAGAAAGGTTTATTTATCTTTTTTTCAGATTTTTTCGCCATTTTTATGGATTTTTTCAGCAAAGTTTTTTTTTTCTAAAATTCTTTTTTTTCCTGTAAAAGACCTTTTTTATTAGTATTCATAGGACCTTATATGTTAATTCCAGACATTTTCGTCCAGTAGCTTTTTTTTTTGCAAAAAACAGCATTTAAAATGTTGAAACTTTTAATCATTTTCTTTTTACCCCTTTCCTCGGCTTGTCGTTGTCTCATCGTGGGCTCCTGCGGGGTCCCAGGACCAGGTGGCTGGTCCATTGGGGGTCCAACCGAGGCTCCGGCACCAGACAGCACCATCGGTGCCCTCAGTCAGCCAGCTGCCAGGAGCAACGCTGGCTTCAGCTCATCGCGAGCAGGATAAGGGGGCGGGGCGTGGCGTGATGACGCGGAGTTGCCAGGTTTAAAGGGAGAAGGCGCGATCCACTTCACTGCTCTTTCGCAGAGTTACTCCACAGAGCTGAGTGATTCGTTCCTCATGATTCACTAATTCCCCAAGTGCATTTTGATTCAGTTGTTCTGTTATCGACTTGGCTTGTATGAGAACCACCCTTCATGTACCAGTTTTGGCCTTCTCTGACTATTCTTATTCTATGCGATTTGGCTTATATGTTTGTCACCCTCATTAACACCATCTCGTGTATATCTCTCAACTGCATATTCATATATGTTTGCGTCCCTCAGGTGAGCCAGATTATCAAGCACCTAAGGATCGGAGGGATAGATAGGGACTGTCTAAAAGGACCTGTATTGTGTAGTCTGAATGAATTCAGTGACAGTCAACTTTTTCCGGGGGCTGCTCGGCACTGTGTTCAGTGGATCGACAGCTTTTTTCAGAGGTTTTTCAGGTCGCTACAATCTTTTTCCAGCAGTTTTGCTGTGGTTTTTACAATCGATGCAGCGATTTTGAGTCGGATTTTCCCTGCACTTCGTGGACCCTGCGGTAAATGCTGAATTAAGCACAGAGTCGTGGAATTTGATTCCCCAAAGTGCGGGGAACGAGAGAGCACCAAAATGTTGATGATATTTCAGTGCTCTCTGAATAACCCTGTAGTGAGTAGAGATGTGATTTTTTTCATTTTGGGTCATTTCAGACAGTTGTTAGTGTCTTTTGGTTCTGTTTCATTTCGGAATTTCAGATCGATTCGGCCTTCTGATTGATTCAAAAATTTCGGTCAATTAGGAGTTTTGGATCCATTGGTTTTTTGCTTTTGTGAGTTATTTTTTATTGATTTGTATTTTATTTTCATGAGTTATTTCATTTTTTATTGGTTATTTCAGAGTGGAAAACAGATTACTACCAATAAAATAAAAGTGTCCTTATTTAATTTTTAGGATTTTTTGGGATTTATTGGGTTAAAGTTGTGGTTTAAAACGTATTTTGAAGAAACTAGGCTTTTTTCCAGCATAGGGTTCAATGTAAAAAAAAAATCACGTATTATTAAAAATGTGTTAAACTGTTTATTATTTTCACTTGCAGCAAAAAGCCATTTCGTTTATTTTTTAGGATTTCTTTGGCATTTTCTGGGAATGTTTGGGTTAGAGTTTAGGTTTCCTAACTTATTTTAAACAAACAAGGTTTTTTTCCAGCATCAATTTTAATGTAAAAAAATATTTGTGTTTTTATTAAATATTTCTTAAACAGTTTATTATTTTCACTTGCAGCAATAAGCCATTTTGTTTATTTATTTTTCAGGATTTTTTGGTATTTTTTAATATTTTTGGGTTGATTTTATGGTTTCATATCTTATTTTAAATGTAATAAGGAGGTGTGTTATTTTCTTTGCTGAATGCAGCTATACTATTTTCTCAAAGTCCATCTATGTTCAGCAATGAATTGGATAGTAACATTGTGTCAGAACCACTGAAAGCTCAGAACGAGCCTTAGCCTTGGTCCGGACTCCTGAAAATGAAACATAGTATCATACTATGGGGGTTATTCAGAGAGATCCGAAATGTTGCCAAAGGATTTCTATGCTGCATTAAATTACTGCAGAGAAGTGCATCCCGCAGTGTGTGGATTCATATGCTGCATTAATTATACTGCAGAGAGGTGCTTCCCAGCAGTGTGTGGATTCATATACTGCATTAATTATACCACAAAGAGGCGCTTCTACCCAGCAGTCAATTTAATTTGTGTGGTTATATTGATTCAAAATTTTGAATCAATATGAAAATTCAGGCGGCCGATATTTTGTGTTTGGGAATGCTCCTGAAATACGTAAATGGTGATTTTCGTCTAAATTTGGATTCGGAATGATAAGAATTGCACATCTCTAGTAATGAGTCCAGTGCATGTAATCCATTGTTAAACAGACCCAGTTATGGTTCAAATCTTTGCTTCTTGTAGCAAAACCTGATCTCACAACCTCAAAGAAAATGGAAATACACATCAATAAACAGCACACACAGAGCAGATGAGCTGATAACAATGAGTCTCTATAGTCTATATACTGTAAGAGTTTCACACTCACGTGTCTTTTACGTTCTCCCCGATACTCCTTAGACTTTACCCACCCCTCCTGGAATGGACAATAAGATACTGTATATTCTGTGCAGGTGTGTAACTACAAGGGTAACAGAAGTTGCACCTGCAACCAGGCCCATCCTTCTGAGGGGCCTGACCTTGTTAAGTGAATGTGTTGTGTAGACAACCTGATATCCGGAAGGTCTGATTTATATGATGCTCCAACTCATGACCTGTAGACAGAGATATTCTGAACATATATTATTAGCAAAACAATGGTATTAAGTTGGAAGGGTTACATTTCACTGACCTGTGAGTATCTGTACACCCCCAGTATCTGCGCTATGGGGATGCTCGTAATGGAGTGTTCATCTCCAATAAATCCGGCCACCTTGTTGTACCCAGTACAGGCAAAATTAGGGACAGTCTGGTTTGGTCCTGATAGAATCTGTAAGACACTTTTCACGGCTTTCCCCGGGTCAGTACAGGAGTCGTATAGATGATAACCCAGGGTCATGTTTAGCAAAATGTCTGGAGAGGAATTAATGTGTTCAATACCAAACAAAAACACAAGAAAATTGATATAACTCCGCAGAGACGGTCTGTAAAATGAATGTTAATGCATTGGTTTTAATAAGAATATAAAACACATACACAAATATAAATATTATTTTAGTGGTACATATGTATGGAACCAACAGAGAGAGTTTGTTTCCAGAGGGTGTTATTATGTGTTACACTGCAGTTCAGCAGGAAGTAGATAGTGATGAGTCAGTGTGTCACACAGACACTATCTGTCAGTCAGAGGTTGGGTTTATAGAGCTTGGTGTAAGATGTTGTTACATACATTTGTCTAAGCACGACAGCCAGAGTCTGAGAGGATGCTACATATTCAGGGACAGGAGTGATATCTGTCATAGAATGATGTTCCTCTGCAGAGGGCACACTAACCCTATATTAAAATGTGTGAAAATGGGGATTTCTAGGCCCGTTTTTTGGTTTAAATGTATTACAATGAAGCACTGAGTTTACACGTTTATTGTAATGGAAGGATAATACTCGCTCTCTGAAGACGGAGGCTGAAAGCTCACATAACTGATAAAGGGAAGGAGCAGACATTGCTGGTTGTGTATATAACAGTTTTAGCAGATGCTTTGAAATCCCAAATGAAATGGTAAATTTTAGGGATGTGCGTAGCTGAAAAATTTGTTTTGTTTAGTTTTGTTTCGTTACGTTTTTAAATCATTTCATTTTCAGAATTTCGCAACAAATTTTGTTTCGTATTTCGCTTAGTTTTGGATCGATTTTAAATTTCAAATCGATTCGAATTTCAAATATCAATTCGATAGTTGATATCAATTCGATTTTGGATCACTAGATAAAACCCAATTAATCAAGTTTTGCTGTTAAAAGAAAAGCTAGGGTTACATTTTTAAGCTGTCACAGATTTAGTATTTGAGTCAAAGTAAACAGTGAAAAAAATTATTATTATTACTTGTATTGTAAGTTATGATCAATTTGATAGTTGATATCTATTTGATAGTTCATTTCAAATTAAGTAGTTGATATCAGTTATTCAAGTTTTTCTTTTATGATGATGACACAGTGTAAAACAAAATAAATTCGTTATATACCATTTTGTTTCAAATTCGTATCGATTAGTTATTCGGAAGTAGTTTCGAATACGAATTATCAAATTTCGTTCCAAATTCCGATTTTTTCCCGAAACATATGCACATCTCTAGTAAGTTTTTCATTCAGGTTTAAGCTCACTCACACCTCTGGTGAACTCAGCAGAGTCATTACAGTCTAAGGAGCTGGACGTTTACCAGAGCTTTGGTTCAGTTTACACATTACTTGGAATCCAGCTCCTGGAGCCGCACGTTCAGAATATGCAGAATAAGCTGAATGGAATCTGCGTAAAACTAGAATATCACATGGTCAGAATAGGATTAGCCTGCAGGGTCCAGAGTCTGCTTAGCGAAGATATACACATAAGCGGCTATTCAAGAGCACTGAAATTTTGGTGCTGTTTCATTCTACATTCACCACAGTGTCTCCGAAGTGTGGTGAACCAATCCGTCGAATGCCACCGATAACCCTGTCGTACGCGTCTGATAAACCAACAAACACACCAAAAAATCACCGATCCGACAAACCGCAGAACGCAGCCAACGATCCGCTAAAAAGACCGGCCAAATGACCCCGACCAGCCGCTGAACTGGGGTAAAAAATAATAAAACAAAATACATGTAAATGCCGGATTTATAAATTATGAGGTCCTATGAATAACAATAAAAAGGTCTGTTACAGAATTAAAAAAAAACTGGCAGTAAAAAAAAATGGGATTTTAAAATGTCGAGAAAATAATTTTCATTAAAAACAAGAGCAAAATTGCAATGGATAACTGCATACAATTCCCAGAATTTATATTGAGCAGAGTGACATCCAGTAGTCTATAATCTATTACTATTATAATCTGTTGTCACTCTACTCAATATAAGTTCTGGGAATTGTATGCAGTTTTTGTTTTTAATGATAATTATTTTTCTTTCAGTCACCGTGGTGCGTCGGAACGGTTATGCGTCCCTGGTTGCCGGGTTACACGTAAATCACATCATCCCGCTATGTTGGGAGTCGGCGCATGCGCACTGTGTGTTTGAGAACGCTGATTGAGGGGAGGGGTAAGTACTGTGGCGTTTATAAGTTTTCTGTGATTTTTATTGTATTTATGTCCTGAGAAAAGCCCTGTGTTGGGGCTGAAACGTTGACTTATCAGTGAATAAATTGTTATTTGGTTAATAGTCCAGGAGTGCCGCCACCATCCCTTCAAAGTCTATATATATATATATATATATATATATATATATATACATATAAATATATATATATTGCCCCAGCTCACATAGATATATATATTTCCCCAGCTCACATGGATATATATATATTGCCTAAGCTCACATGGATATTTATATTGGCCCCAGCTCACGTGGTCCAACCAGTCTCCTGCCAGGCCAGGCTCCTCCGAGTGCTTCTGTTCTTGCGAGCGGCCATCGGCATGAAGCTCTGCTGCTCGCCTGGGAACCATGCAGAAGCTGCGGTATTGTCTCGCAAGATCCCGGAGTTCACAAGATCTTGTGAATTCCACGATCTCGCGAGATCGCTGCTTGTGGATCCCAGCGAGCGGCCAAGCTTCATGCCGACGGCTGCTCGCAAGAACAGAAGCACTCAGCAATATTGTCTTGGGGGCAATTTCCCCATTGCCCCACATGGATCCGTCCCTGCAAAGACGCTATATTAAATCACATTGTCTTGAAGCCATATAGCGGTCAAACCACATTTAATTGATTATTAAATAACAAGTGTGTCATTTACTAACATTCAGAAAACAGTATATTAAATCTGTTAATTATGAATGAGTTTTAAGGAATATATCATGAATGAATGAATTTAAAGGAATATACACAAAACAAATGTATGCTTGGGATAATCCTGCAGACACATATCTTTAGATATAAATAACAAGGGCCATATTACATAGTTGGTGTTAACTTAACCAGAGCTGCTGTAAACTTGCCAGAGCCACTATAGCCTATGGAGCTGTTAAGTTTACAACAGCTCTGGTCAAGTTAGCACCAGCTTTGTAATACTGCCCCAAGTGTTTCGTGCATCGATGCCACAGCAAAATATGCTGACACTTTATAAATAAAGAATAATGATAACATTGGTAGATGCTGCATAGAATAGTTGTATATATTAGATATTACCTGGTCATATATATTGATTAATTCCTTTAGGGTTTTGATCTCTAAGATCTAAGAAACTCCAAAGTTAGGATTTTGATATTAGGGAGACCTCTGCTGGACAGGTGCCAGGAGCACCTAGTTAAATATTGGGGAAAATAATAAAACGACCAACCAATCACAATGTCAAGCTACTCCCTTGTAGGCCAGTCTTTAGATAAAGAAATCTGGAACATAAAAGGGGATGAGTTTTAGACAGAAAGCAAGGGGAAGAAAGGGCCAGATACCATCAGAGCCACCCCACGACTCCACTAAGATCAGACCCCACCCGGATCCTCTTACACCACTGTATCTTTACTACCAGATGGTAAAGTATAATTGAATAATTTTAACTTGATATCTATTTTCTAATGGCATTGTCACTGCTTTATATGTCCATCACCTATTAAGGAATATAATTTAATTATTTGGCTGCTGAAGCCTAAACCGTAGAATAGTTCGCCTTTTCTTTCCTACTGTAGAGGAACGTTTAGAAAAACTGTTATGGGCGGCCTTGTTGCTCCTACTAATTTATTGAATTTATTTGTATTCCAAGAATGCTGGATTTGGACATCTAAAGATAAATTGTGTCCCCCATAGTGAGTTAAGCTGGAACTGAGAAATAGTTTTTATATATCAAGTTGCCTTCAGCCCCATTAGAATGTGTGGAATACACATTGCAACCGGTCTATTGAATGTATGTTAAGTCAAAAGGAAGCTTTTTTTGGTTAACTCATGCTGAATAAATTGCTGAGTCTATATTGCAAGTGATTAAATATACAGGTTATCTTGCTTGGTCCATCATATGTGTTACAGAGTAACTGCAGTGAATGATATTGTAAACCGAGTACTGATGCTGTGATTAATCTGTGTGTAATGAAAAAGCTATTTAAAATAAAGATAATACCAGCCAATAGCGTGAGATTGAGTAGCGAGTGACGACACAAACACAGAGATAGGTATAAAGGTTTTACTTAATAATAAAAAGGATAAACAGAAAGATAAAACATTAAAACATTATTAAACTAAACCCTGGACACTGCAATAATACAAAAACTCAGCATAGGTAAAGTGATGTACAAAGAAATCAACAAGAGTAACAATCATTTACCAAATCCAGGAATGCACAGCACATGGCAAGCCATTTGCTCTCAGGTTCGAGCCAAATCACAAAAGGGCTGATCTCTTCCTGGAACGCCAGGTTCAATCAAAACAAGGTCAGGCTACAGTCTTGTCTCCCTCCACCAACAATGTAGTAGGCTGGCTTAATGATGTCAGCTAGCCACACAGGACAACAAGCCTCCCACTGCCTCTAGTGTTCCCTCTTTGACATAACACTCAATATATATAATTAAATATGCGTGTTTATTTGCAGAAGCCACATGCATATCACAGCAATTCAATGAATTGCATCTCAGAGCTCCTGTGTCACATTCCCCATATGCAGGAAGGAATTTAGCAGAGATAAGGTTTATGCAACTGGTCAAAGCCACTCCTAGGACAGCGCTGTTTCGGGTTTGTTGAATCCTCATCAGCTAGGAGCTAGGCATGATGACCAGTTGCAGTGGATGCTTTGACCCATAGGGTAAATCAGTGCTTACAAGGGTTGTGGTGGAGGACAAAAAGTGAGATAAAAAGCCTCCATGCTATAATTAGTTGTTTTTATTATTGCAGAAACCACTTGCACATATGATGAAGATGTCATGCACAAAACGCTTATATACTAGAATAGATGGTCCGTACATGGTAAGTTTGGTTTGATTGGAACGATATATAGAGTCCTCGTGCTTGCACGGATAGTCCAGTAGGTGAGTGGTACTTCAGGCAATCTAGAAAACATAACAGGAGACACACATTGCGCAGTACATCCTTATGACACCTGGATTCAAGAACGCTTGGTAATCAACTCACTTTTTTCTGAGCCCCATAAAGTCGTCTCTAAACTATACAGGTGTAAAGTTGTGGATAAAATCTCATCAACTCGTCCTACCGGCGACAATCTGCAGTGGTAACCTGGTCCATAGATTGGAATACTGGATTCCCGGAATACACCACGAGCGAGGCGTCAGTATGATTGATAAATATATTTATTGCGGCACTAACGCGTTTCGACCTACTGGTCTTTATCAAAGTGCATAAAATACAGTACGTCAAAACGCGTTAGTGCCGCAGTAAATATATTTATCAATCCTACTGACGCCTCACTCGTGGTGTATTCCGGGGATCCAGTATTCCAATCTATGGACCAGGTTACCACTGCAGATTGTTGCCGGCAGGACGAGTTGATGAGATTTTATCCACAACTTTACGCCTGTATAGTTTAGAGCTGACTTTATGGGACTCAGAAAAAGTGAGTTCATTATCAAGCGTTCTAGAATCCAGGTGTCATAAGGATGTACTGCGCAATGTGTGTCTCCTGTTATGTTTTCTAGATTGCCTGAAGTACCACTCACCTACTGGACTATCTGTGCAAGCGCGAGGACTCTATATATCGTTCCAATCTATTGACTATTCACACTTGGGAGTGTGTGTTTGTGCCCTTGCTGCTACACAAGACTGTCCGTTTGTATATTATCTGTGCCATTCCACCACCTTGTCCATTTTCAAAGTATGGTTTGATGTTCAAATTGGGACATATAAAAATTGGCATAGACAGAAGCCATGGCCGCACCCATGGCTGTTCCAGCCAATTGTAAGTAGAATTGCTTTTCAAACCGGAAATAGTTGCACTCTAAAGTAAGGCGCAGTAGCTCAATTACAAACTCAATGGGTGGACCAGAGTATCCTTCAGACTGTATCAGAGTTGTTCTAAAAGCGGCATTCCCCTCCTCATGGGGAATGACTGTAAATAAACTGGTGACATCGAGGGTGGCTAGAGTGCTCTCACCTTCCGGGAGGTGAATATCTCGAATAATGTTTAGAAAATATCCTTCAACATTGTGGGTAAGCTCAACATGTTGTCTTTACATAAGTTATCAATGTAGTTGCCTATAGGTTCAAGCAATCCTCCACTGGCCGAGACTATCGGGCATCCGGGGGGTTGTTGATGATTCTTATGTATTTTAGGAATTGTGTACATGATAGAATCCTCGGATGCTTGACAAGCAGGTAACAGGCTGTGGTGTCCTGAATATAGTTAGCCTGTAAGGCCAAATCTATAATCACAGAAATTTTCTTGGGAAAATCTGCATTGGATCTTGGATAAGTTTGCAGTAGGTAAGTTGATCTGTTAGCTGATGTAAAATTTCTTCACGATAACATGCATAGTCAAGGACAACAATGCCACCCCCTTGTCTGCTGAGCGTATGATTATGGTGGGATCATTAGCAAGATCCTGAAGGGAATGACACTGGTTGGAGGTCAAATTGTTAGCTGATTTGGGGGTGCGCAATGGATTAGTTTGAGCAGAGGGTTTAGAGATCATTTTGTTAAAAGCATGAACAAAGTGATTAGTAGCTTTAATGTCATGCGTGCTTTTGAGTTTGAGAATAGGTTTGCCTGTCTGACTGGTTCCCTGAAGATTTTCTTGGGAAGCCAAGGTTCTATGGATTCAAAAGGACTCGGTTTCTTGCTGAATTGGTGATAGGAATCTGGTTGGAACAAAAGAGAATCCTTTGGAGAGGACGCTGAGATGATGTTCTGTCAGTTGTTTGTGGGATAAGTTTAAGATCGACATTACCTCTTTAAAAGGGGTGGTTTGCCCCTGTGGTTGGTATATTGTGCCTTTTTGCCCTCGTCTCGTTGGTCTTCGGCATTGCCTATGGGGACAGTGCTCGAGTGCATATTCTGGAAGTTGTTGGTGCCAGAGGTGCAGGGTCTGTTATTTCTAAAAATGGTTGAGCATTGGGAGCTACTAAGTTCTTGGATGGAGTCTCAGTTTCGAGGCAGATTTGCCTGAAGTACAATCGATGGTATTGACATTAGGTTTGGTGACTTTGGGTTTGGGGCACCGCCATTGAAAATGTGGGCGGGACCCAGTAAGCCATGGATACACTTGGTGTGCCGTGTAATCGTAATTCTCCAGATCCAATTTTTGTCTCTTGAAACAAATTAGTTCCGATTTGTACTTAGAGACTTCCTCATCAATTTTGGTTTTAAATGAATCAAATGTCGCTGAGGTTAATGTCGCCTTGTGGGTGGTTTCAAATTTGGCAAGGTTAAAGCAAACTTCTTGTAGCTCCATGCCGACCTCCTCAATAACAATTATGATCCAATCGGCTGGGTGGAGTAGAGGTAACATCACTGCTCTGCATGGAGATAGCCTGTGGAGTCATGGGTTTGATCCCTGCGAGCAGCCTCTCCAGTAAGTGTCCTTGGGCAAGACACCTAACGGTACATACTCGCCAGAAAGGACATACTTAAAAACGAGAGAAATCGCAATGTATCCTCCCTGGTAAAATCCTTTCTCAAAAATAAACATCTGTGGGCAATGGCTAGCCACTTCTTGCAGGATTCTGGTTTATTACAACCAATGGTGGGGGAGTTCTTGATTCTAAAACCCCTTGGAATACGTTTGGCCCGATGGGACACCGTTTGCCATCTCTAAAATTTATTGCCATCGATCATGTCCCCCTAACTAGGGGTTGGTAACTGTTCTCAACTCCTTTTGCAGAGGGAGACTTTTTGGATCAGCACTCTACAAACTTTGGCTCCCCACGGTTTAAACAAACATATTTCTTACACTTCGTTTTTAAATGAACGTTCAATGGTTTGCAGGTTATATCTGTTAGGAAAAAATTCTTA
The DNA here is from genome assembly GCA_009667805.1 of Leptobrachium leishanense. NCBI lineage: Eukaryota > Metazoa > Chordata > Amphibia > Anura > Megophryidae > Leptobrachium > Leptobrachium leishanense. The sequence goes on from CM019063.1 coordinate 557,386,328, forward strand.
GCTTTTCATCTATCCTCTTTCTTCCCTTTTTCTTTTCTGTTTTTTTCCTTTATCTCCTTATTCCTTTTGTTCTTATATATTTCTTTCCATCTATTTGCATTTTTTATCTTACTCTGTTACTCCTCTTTTTTTCCACTTCCATCACACATTTCATCTTTTGCAGATCCCCTCTGCCTTAACTGACTTCTCATACTCTTCACCTCCCCATCCCACTTTTGCTTCTTTGCATCCATTTACACCACACACTCTCATATTTCACGTTCCATACCACCCTTTCACGTATTCTGCATTGGTTTGTCCACCTTATTACACATTTCACGATCACATTATTTTGCATGCACACAAAGTCACCCTGCCACATGATCATGCTCTGTTCATCACTTTTTTCTGCCCACCACACTCCACTGCACATTCATTCACAAGGTTAGGCACATATCATTCTTTCTGTATATCTGGTCTCGTCTATTCTGTTCTTATTTTACTTTATTCCTATTATTAGTCTCATTCTTCTATCCAACTTTCTTTCTTGCTGTGATCCCTTCCATTCTCTTACAAATTTTTTCATACCTACATTTAATGCGCCATACCCTTCATTACATACATAACATTATGACCATATACTTTCACTTAACCCTCTCTCTATGCAACTCAATTGATCCTCCTTTTTGCTCATTCACTCTAAGTTCCTCTATGCATGGCTCACTATTACAGGTTAGACAGGCAACCCCAGTAACAAGGATTGCCATGGCAGCAAACCCAACCGTCGCTCGTGATGACGCATCCATACAATACGTCACCTGCCAAGTGCCCGATACAGGCACGCCGGCTACTCGTTCAGTGGCGTGGCCTTGGACGCAGCGTGTACATGACTGGGGTGAGTCTACTTTCATACTATTTAAACTTGTCTTTATTGCATTGGTTTTATTCCTTGATAAAGGTTCTCAGGAACTGAAATGTTGGATTTTTAATCAATAAAGTTTTTTTATTTTCCAAGACCCGGAGTGCTCCTGCATTCGGCTATACATTCATTTTTGGAAGGCACCTGGGCACCCATACATTCTGCTTTAACTTTAGGACTGGATGCTCTCCTCATTTGACTTTTTATATACAGTATATATATATATATATATATATATATTGTGATGTAGTGCATGGATTGCACTGTGTATTCCCCTTGTAATTTTTGTTTAAGGTTTAGGCAATTACCCCAAGGAGGGAGTGTGTTTGTGTTGCTGCAGGTGTCCCTGCAATTAAGGGTTTAAATAGCTCCTGCTTGAGAGAGGGGTAGATTAAACTGTGCACTAGATGAGAAGGATTCCCACACAGGGGATAGATTAGAATGGGCACTGGATGAGCTGAGAGACAGACACTGATAAACACAGAGTGCTGCTGCTCCAGAGATGGGAGAGGCGTGTTGACCCAAAGGTTGGTCTGAATGTTCTGTTTATTTGATTTCTGGGATGCTGATATAAAAGCCGGAGTATTTCACCATTTAAAGGACTTTGTGTACCATAATTTGCCCTAGAGGACCGCACTATAGCACCCCCCAGTGGCAATATATATATAGTCAGAATACAGTATCAAAAAGCTGTGTATATTTTAAAACCTTGTGAGACCTGATCGGGCACCCACTGTAGAGCAGGCCACTAGTGCTGTTGCTCATCCTCAGGATCCTCACACCCCCCTGTCTCTCACTATAAGCTTACAGGGTCATCCAGACGTGGACCCCTTGATCCAGCTTGATGTGCCTAGAGGGGTGTCAGCTATACCCTCCTGATGAGGCCTAACTAGGCCGAAACTAACATTGGGGGTTGCTGCACCTCTCGTGCAGGGATGACGTCCTTGGCAATCAGTACTGGCCACCTTCATTGGGTGAGAGCAGACTGATTTGCATATGGAGCATTCATCCCTGTAATGGCACAAACAAGCTAAAACTTTGTGAGACCTGTGCGGACACCCACCGTAGAGCAGCCACTAGTGCTGTTGCTCGTCCTCAGGATCCTCACACCCCCCCATCTCTCAATATTTTAAAAGTGGCTAGAAACGTGTATAATACATAAAGAAATGAGTCTAAGCAGCACCTGAAATGACAGGGCTAGCCTGGAAGTAGCGGGGCATTAGGGGTATATATATATATACAGCCCTATAGGACTAGTACCAACCTCCCAGAGGACTGGACGGTCAATATAGAATGCAGTTGTACCCTTTCTCTAGATGTAACCCATAGTTGTATATGTATTATTAACGACCTCCTAACTGCTAAAAAACACGGCCACTATTCTATTCTCATCCTGCTTGACCTCTCGGCTGCTTTTGACACTGTTGACCACCCCCTCCTTCTACAGACCCTCAACTCTCTTGGTCTCGGTGACACTGCACTTGCTTGGGTTGACTCCTATTTATCCAACAGGTCCTTCTGTGTGTCCTTTGCTGGTAACTCCTCCTCTTCATTGCCTCTATCTGTTGGTGTACCTCAAGGCTCTGTCCTTGGTCCTCTGCTCTTTTCCATCTACACCTCCTCCCTGGGCAAAATCATCAACAGCTTTGGCTTTAATTACCACCTCTACGCTGATGACACTCAGATCTACCTCTCTACCCCTGATCTCTCTCCCCCTGTCCTTTCAAAAGTCAGTGACTGTTTATCTGGCATATCCTCCTGGATGGCCTCCCACCACCTAAAGATCAACATGTCAAAGACTGAGCTCCTACTTATTCCTCCCTCTAATGCCTCCCACCTCCTGACTTCTCTATCACGGTGGAGGGTATCACCATCTCCCCATCAAACCAAGTTCGCTGTCTTGGAGTTACACTGGACTCTGCTCTTTCCTTCATCCCCCACATCAAGTCTCTTTCCTCCTCCTGCCGATACCAACTGCGTAATATTTCCAGAATTCGGCCATTTCTTACCGCTGTCACCACAAAACAACTCATACACGCCCTGGTAATCTCCCGACTCGACTATTGCAATAATCTCTTATCTGGCCTCCCTCTGTCCCGCCTCTCCCCCCTACAATCCATCCTGAACGCCTCCGCCAGGCTAATTCACCTCACCCGCCGCTCTGTCTCTGCCGCTCCCCTCTGCGAGTCCCTTCACTGGCTCCCCATCCACTGCAGAATTAAGTTCAAGATCCTTATCCTTACCTACAAAACCCTCACTAACTCAGCGCCCCACTACCTGTCCTCACTAATCACCAAATACACCCCAGCCCGCTCCCTAAGGTCAAACAGTGACCTGCGCCTAGCTTCTCCCCGCATCACCTCTTCCCATGATAGACTGCAGGATTTCTCACGCGCAGCCCCCACTCTCTGGAACGCTCTCCCTCGTGCTGTCAGACTTTCCCCTAACTTCTCTTCCTTCAAACGCTCCCTGAAAACATTCCTATTTAGGGAAGCCTACCACCCAACTCACTGATGCAACCATCAATCACTCTCACCTTACAGTCCTCTCCTCCTGTTTCCAACCCCAACCCTCCTAGATTGTGAGTTCCTACGGGAATAGGGCCCTCATCTCCTCCTGTACTGTTTGTCAAATGTTGTTCAATGTATTGTAACCCTGTCTGTACTGTGCTTATTGTACAGCGCTGCGGAATATGCTGGCGCTTTATAAATAAATAATAATAATAATAATAATAATAATAATAGTCACATTTAGGCATCAAAAAAATCATAGAAATGGTCTAGAGAGGGAACAATCAAGAGCCCATATAAAGCAAAAAAATATTTACCATATATAAATGGAGGCACAAACTGAGCACAGCACAAAATTTAGTTTTGGATGCATGGATTAGTCCTAAATCACAATTTATTTAGTTGCTAAAGAAAATCGTTTTCAGTTCTTTAGTATGAAAACAAATTTCATTCATCCAAAAACCAGCGGATACAATTAATATCATAGTGGTGGCTCCTCAGAGGGCTGAGATCGGCTGCTTGTTACAGTATCTTTCACTCTCAGCACAATGTGTCAGGCAAAGCTGTTACAGTAACTGACTGCTGCTCATCACAGCGCTCAGAGTTTCAGTATAACTAGTAAATAATACTTTTATATATACGAGGTTATAACAGTATTATTTCCTTGTTTTACTGAAACTCTGAGCACTGTGATGAGCAGCAGTCAGTTACTGTAACAGCTTTGCCTGACACATTGTACTGAGAGATAATGTATCAAGCAGCCAATCTCAGCGCTCACAGCCACTGGATTTAAAGGGCTAAAAAAAAATGCTCCTCTCTGTATAATGTATAGAACATCCACCTGCTTTAATACCCCTCTCTGTATAATCATCATACTGTATATCTGCATAGCATTGCTGGTCTCCTTCAATCAATGTAATATTACAAAAAGAACTGAAACTAAAATGTAATGCATTTTCCTTTTGTTTCTTTCGTTTTTTGGATGGAGCAGTTTCGTATCTCTTGAGTCATAAGAAAACTAAATTATCCCAAAATTCGGACTAAATCGTTTTAGTATTAAAATGAATGCACATGTCTACTTATCAACACGCTTCAGGCAAAGGTTATGAAATGCATGGTATAATACTGATATTAACCCTTGAAAAATCCTGAAATTTTGTGTAGTGTCTACTCTTTTAAATCGGCTCCTTTGATAACTATATAACCCGAGCTATAGAACAAGATACTGCAATTATATGGATCAATGTAGGAGTAGTGGGAGACACAGATCTAAGCAACTCAGACAAAAGTATAAATTGTATAGGCAGGTAATCAGAATTGGATTTGTATAATGCACTGCTAGTAGTAATGGGCCGAACACCCCTGTGTTCGGTTCGCATTCGAACTCGAACACCCGAAAAAGTTCTACCACGAACTCGAACACAATGCAAGTCAATGGGGCTCGAACGTTCAAAAATGAAGATCCCCTCCAAGAGGGCATATATGCAAGATATTGGCCATAAAAGGTGTATGGGGGTCCGGGTAAAACGATTTTAACCCTTTGAAGCCATTGGAAATGTTTGACAAGCAAGGACTGGGAAATGTTTGACCAACAAGGAGTGGGAAATGTTTATGAATCCCAAAGGCCTCAATGTTAAAAATATGAATGTTTTAATACAATCTATCATAATAAAAAAGTTTGTCCATCGCCGCACATCCGGTTTTTGTTGGCTGCGCGCGCAGCCAACAGAAACCCGATGTGCAGCGTTGGAGAGACGCTGGATGCGTGCGCAGCCTCTACACGTTGGTTGTGCCCGTATCCAGGAGAGGATGTAGGCCCAAGCCAAGCCAGGGACTCGCCTAAGCCTGGAGGCCGGCCGAGCAGCCTGCGACAGCCAGAGCAGGTCACCACTGGAGCTTAGGGCTGAAGTAGGAGGATGTTGCCTACACATACTCACCTACATTGGCCTTGAGCTCCAGCAGTGACTGTCCTCCAGCTGTCGCAGGCTGCTCAGCGGGCATCCAGGCTCAGACGAGCCCCTGGCTTGGCTTGGGTCTACAGGCCCAGCCAAGCTGGGGACTCGCCTAAGCCTGGAGGCCGGCCGAGCAGCCTGTGACAGCTGGAGGACAGTCACCGCTGGAGCTCAGGGCCGAAGTTGCCTACACATACTCACCTACATTGGCCCTGAGCTCCAGCAGTTACTGTCTTCTGGGTGTCGCAGGCTGCTCGGCCGGCCTCCAGGCTCAGACGAGCCCCCGGCTTGGCTTGGGCCTACAGGCCCAGCCAAGCCGGGGACTCACCTAAGCCTGGAGGCCGGCCGAGCAGCCTGCGACAGCCGGAGGACAGTCACCGCTGGAGCTCAGGGCCGATGTAGGAGGATGTTTCCTACACATACTCACCTACATCAGCCCTTAGCTCCTCCAGCGATGGCAGTCCTGTGCCCGCTCTGTGTCGGTCGCCGGTATGACATCACGAAAGCCTTTGACCCAGGGTCAAAGGCTTCTGTGGCATCATACTGGCGACCAACGGAGAGAGGACACTGGAAGCAGGACTGCCATTGCTGGAGTAGCTCCGGGCCGATGTAGGTGAGTATGTGTGGAACCGGTGGAGGACTTGAGGCCGATGTAGGTGAGTATCTGCTCTCCACACCCACCCTGCTTGCTCGGCCGGCATCCAAGCTTAGGCGAGCCCCCGGCTTGGCTTGGGCCTAGAGGCCCAGCCGAGCCGGGGACTCGTCTGAGCCTGGAGGACGCCCGAGCAAGCAACTCGGCCGGCCTCCATGCTCAGGCGAGCCCCCGGCTCGGCTGGGCCTCTAGGCCCAAGCAGCTCGCCTGAGCCTGGATGCCGGCCATACACACACACACATATATGGGGGTTACAGGGTGTGTGTATGTATGTATGTATATATATATATTACACCCACATGGGGTTACAGGGTGTGTATATATATATATACACCCACATGGGGTTACAGGGTGTGTATGTATATATATGTATATATATATATAAATATCTATCCTGTAACCCCCAGATATATATAAATATATGACTGCCCTCATGGCAGGCTTTATACCTAGTATCTAATAAACCATTTATTATTACATTCTGCAGTAAAGAGTCTCTTTACATTTCGAATTTTTTAGGAACTTTTAAGCATTTTTTGGAAATTTTTTGAAAACATTGTTTTTTCTTGAACTTTCCGCGAACGTCCCGAAAAGTTCGAAGTTCGTGAATTTTCGAACAGTCGATGTTTAAATCGAACTTCAAACCGATTTGCACCGGCAGCCCATCCCTAACTGCTAGTAGCACTAGCAACCCCCTAGAAGATCTTGTGAAACTTCTGTTCTCTCTCTAATTCGACCCTTAATATAGTTGTATTTGGTGTTAAGCCTGCCTGGAGGGAAGTCTATTGTTGTAGAGGATGTGGCTGCTTAGAGCTCCCAATGATGTGGCTCCTTGTCGCACCCAGGATCTGGCTGTTCAGGTGCACTCCAGGATCTGGCAGCTCGGGTGCACCCCAGTATCTGGCTGCTCAGGTGCACCCCAGGATCTGGTTGCTCAGATGCTCCCACAGGATCTGACTGTTCATGTGCTTTCCAGGATCTGGCTGCTCAGGTGCTCCCCAGGATCTGGCTGCTCAGATGCTCCCCAAAATGTGGCTGATCAGGTGCTCCCCAGAATCTGGCTGTTCAGGTGCTCCCCAGGATCTGGCTCCACAGGTGCTCCCCAGGATCTGTCCGCTGAAGGATGTCCCAGATCCACCCTGGGCCTGATTGGCTCCCCACCCATAGCCTTCCCAGGGGGACAGATGATGGCCCCTGTTTTGCAGCTAGTGCCAAGGTCCGCAGCCACCTCTTGACCGGGTCCCTGTAAGTCCCATGCGCATCTGGCTGGGCTGAGCATGTGCGCAGCCGGCTGCGCCAGATGCACACGTGCAACCGCAACGGACACAAACAGCTTTTTATATATATATATTATGCTCATTTTGTTATACAGAGAGCATTATGCACTTTGGGTTATACAGAAGATTATGTGCATTGTGTTATACAGAGATTGTGCATTTTGTGTAATACAGAGAGCATTATGGGCATTGTGTTATACAGAGGGATTGCACACATTGTGTTATACAGAGAGCATTATGGGCATTGTGATATACAGAGAGATTGCACACATTGTGTTATACAGAGAGCATTATGGGCATTGTGTTATACAGAGAGCATTGTGCACATTGTGTTATACAGAGAGATTGCACACAATGTGTTACACAGAGAGTATTATGATCATTGTGTTATACAGAGATATTCTGTGTATTGTGTTATACAGAGAGCATTATGGGCATTGTGTTATACAGAGATATTGCACATATTGTGTTATACAGAGAGCATTGTGCACATTGTGTTATACAGACAGATTGCACACATTGTGTTATACAGAGAGCATTATGGGCATTGTGTTATACAGAGAGATTGCACATATTGTGTTATACAGAGAGCATTATGGGCATTGTGTTATACAGAGATATTCTGTGTATTGTGTTATACAGAGAGCATTGTGCGCATTGTGTTATACAGAGAGCATAAATTCAGTAGGGGTTAGTAGAGAGCCAATCTGGCCCAGAAATGTAACCGAACACTGAATTTCCTTGTACAGTGACATTTTGGGGTCATTCGGCTATTCAGAGAGTTTCAAATTTGCCAAATTTTGGCGAATTGCCTGCACGTACGGTGCCTGTTCGAGGGCAGTGAAATCCCCCATAGAGAAGCAATGGATAATCTATTCACAGAACACAAAACAGCTGAGAAATGTCAGTGAAATGCCCTGCCATTCGGTGGTTTAATTTGACAGATTTATTCAGACGAATCCCATAGGCTTCAATGTTAAAATATTCCCGTTTTAATTCAATATCTAATAAACTGTTTATTATTTTAATCTGCAGCAAAAAGTCTCTTTATTTATAGATTTTTTAGGATCTTTTAGGCATTTTTTGGGATTTTTTCGGCAATATTATTTTCCGTTTCTTTTTTAAATCGCAGTTCCTTTTTTCTGTAACAGCCCTTTTTATTAGCATTCATTGGATCTTATGTGTAAATTTCAGGCATTTCCGTTCAGTAGTTTTTTTGCAAACAGCGATTCAATTTAGAATCTTTTAAGCAAACTGGTTTTTTTTTAGCATGCCCGTCTGTTTGTCGGATTTTTCCGGCAGCTGCTCTGAGCTCTGATCAGCGGCTCCTCGGGTTTTTCCAGCGTGCTTGGCGGCATTTTTGAGGGTTTTCAGTGAGTGTTGGGTTAGTGTTAGATGCGTGTTCGGCGAGTGTTCTGCAGGTTTGCAGCGAGTATTCCCTGCACTACACTACTGAATGGATTAGGCAGTGGCTGAGTGACAGACAACAGAGGGTTGTGGTAAATGGAGTTTATTCGGCGCAAGGTCTTGTTACCAGTGGGGTACCTCAGGGGTCAGTACTTGGACCCATTCTCTTTAATATTTTTATTAGTGATATTGCAGAAGGTATTAATGGAAAAGTATGTATTTTTGCTGATGACACAAAGATTTGCAACAGGGTTGACGTTCCTGGAGGGATCAGCCAAATGACAAATGATTTAGGTAAACTAAAAAAATGGTCGGAGTTGTGGCAATTGAGTTTTAATGTGGATAAGTGCAAGATAATGCACCTGGGACGTAAAAACCCAAGGGCTGAATATAGAATATTTGATACAGTCCTAACCTCAACATCTGAGGAAAGGGATTTAGGGGTTATTATTTCAGAGGATCTAAGGGTAAGTAGTCAATGTAATAGAGCAGCAGGAAATGCTGGCAGAATGCTTGGTTGTGTAGGGAGAGGTATTAGCAGTAGGAAAAGGGAAGTGCTCATGCCACTGTACAGAGCACTGGTGAGACCTCACTTGGAGTACTGTGTGCAGTACTGGAGACCGTATCTCCAGAAGGATATAGACATCTTAGAGAGAGTTCAGAGAAGGGCTACTAAAATGGTGTACGGCTTGAAGGAGAAAAGTTACCAGGAAAGGCTTAATGATCTTAACATGTACAGCTTGGAAAAAAGACGAGACAGAGCAGATATGATAGAAACATTTAAATACGTAAAGGGAATCCACAAGGTAGAGGAAGGGAGTTTATTTAAACGGAAACAAAGTAGCAAAACAAGAGGACATAGTCTTAGATTAGAGGGGCAAAGGTTTAAAAGTAACATCAGGAAGCATTATTTTACTGAGAGGGTGGTGGATACATGGAACAGTCTTCCAGTTGAAGTGGTAGAGGCCAAAACAGTAATTGAATTTAAGCAAGCATGGGATAGGCATAAGGCTATCCTAAACAAAAGATAAATCCAGGTAAAGTATCCATGTAATTGGGCAGACTAGATGGGCCGAAAGGTTCTTATCTGCCCACATTTTTCTATGTTTCTATGTTTCTATGTTTCTACAGGGGGCCCTGTGGTGCTTGCTGAATACACCACAGGGTCGGCAAACTAGAATCAATTGGCATGTTTTCCGAGATTTTTACAATTGATTCGGTAGCTCATTTGCTGCACTTCGGGAACCCTGTGGGTAATGCTGAATTCACCGCACGGTTGGCGAGTTTGACTCGTGCAGCAGTGTTTTTGCAAAGGCTTTTTAAAAGTTGTGTTTTTTTTTAACCCTGTTCTGCAGCTTGGTGGCTTTTTATGGCGACTGGTCGGCGCTCTGTCCGGCGGGACGTCAGCTTTTTTCATATAGATTCTGCGATTTTGCGGCATATCGTAGGATGCATTCGGCGGATTTGGGGCAGTTTTTCAGATCGATTTGGTGTTTTGTTTGGCGCTTTTTTTATGATCGATTCAGCGGTTTTACTGTAGTTTTGCAGCAGTTTCTACTGAGCGATTCGGCGGTTTTGAGGTGGTTTTTCCGATAGATTTGGCGGCTCACTCCCTGCACTTCGGGAACCCTGTGGTGAATACAGAATTCACTGCAGGGTTTGGCGAATTTGACTCACTGAAGTGCGGGGAACAGGAGAACAGAGAAATATTGGTGACATTCCGGAGCTCTCTGAATAACCCTGTTTGTTTGTTGTTGTGAGTTTGTATATAAATATTTATATTTGATGTTTTTTTTGCTTTAAATAATTTCTCACCTCATGCACAGGATCACAGGCTCCTCTTTAAATGTGTAAGTGATGGCGTAGGAATTCACGCTTATAACAGCACCGATAAGTATGTCTCCGCTCTGATAATATTCATAGTCTTCATACGTCTTTATCAGCTGCAGGCTGCACGGAGAGGCTGGTCCGGTAATCACAGGAGCAATACAGAGGGCAACGAGACACAGCAACACTTTACCAGTGTTACATAATGCGGCCGATTTCAGGGTTTTTATAAATAGTAGACAATAGTTTAAAATAAAATGTATCATCAGGCACCGAGACATCACAGATCGCATGAGAAACCTGCGGCATAACCTGCAGCGTGTATGTGTATGTGTCCGTAAAGTATGATCATAACCTTTTTTATACAGTAAATGCGCAAAAAAAACCAAGACACAGAGAAAATAACAGGCTTTAACGTCCCTTGACATTTATTCAACCCTGTTATTTGTTCAACCCTATTTTTATGCTGTGTCTTTGAAAACCAATAATTAACACCACATGGAAAAAATAGTGCTCCTGGTGATTTGTGGTCCCAGCTGTGTGAAGCCCCCAGTGAATAATGGACACATGATTGTGTTTTATGAACACGCTGAGTTTCCAGGAATATATGGATCACACTGTGTATTCCTTTATCTAATGTTTAAACTTACAAAATGTTACTGTATGAATTTTATTTACATGTTCATTACTAGGAAGGAAACTGGCTTGGAATTTAATAAATATGTGCCCAGTCCCAAAATTTAATTTCGGAATTCACCCTCTTTACCTCCTTCACCCCCCCCTTCACAACCCCCCGTGACCCAATCTACACCATCAAATGTTAGTTAAGGCTAGGCTTAATTCTACGGCTGGGTCACTGTTCATTTTTTGTATTATAAAAAATACAATAAATATATAAATTAAATACATATGAATAAAAATATAAATAGATATATATTAAAAAAAAATCTTATTTATTTTTTAGGATTTTTGGGCTTATTTACATGATTTTTTGGTGAAATTTTAATGCCAGTGAAATGTCATGATTTTCAGTGGATATGTTCACCAGGTTTAAACAGGAGAATCCCATAGGTTTTAATGTAAAAAAAAAAATTGCTTTTTTTAAACTATTTCTTAACCTGTTTTTTTTTTTTTACTTGCAGCAAAAAGCCATTTTATTTATTTATTTATTAGGATTTTTTAGGTATTTTTCGGGATTTTTTGATTGAAAATTTATTGTTCCTATTTTATTTGAAACCAAGCCTTTTTTTCCGTTCTGCAATGAATTGAATTCAGATACAATGTTTCAGTACCATGGTTAGCTCCATAGCTGTCCATAGTGCTGAACTGCTGATCTAAAACATAACGGGTTATTCAGAGAGATCTGAAATGTCGTCGCATGTTCGGTGCCCTTTCGTTCCCTTCATTCACTTCGGGGCGATTCTAGTTCGCCGATCCTGCGGTGTATTCAGCAAGCACCGCACGGCCCCCGCAGAACACTCGCTGAACACTCACCAAAAACCCAAATAAACTGCCAGAAAAACCCAGCTGAACACGCCAGAAACACCTGATGAGCCGCTAATCACAGTGCAGAGCAGCCGCTGGAAAAAGCCGACAAGCAGGCGAATGGGATTAAAAAAAAACAATACGCTTGAAAGTTTCAAAATTTAAAAGCTGTTTGCAAAAAAACTACTGAACGAAGATGCTTGGAATTTACACTTAAGATCACATGAATGATAATAAAAAGGTCTGTTACATAAAAAAAAAGATTTAAAAAGAAAAACAGAAAAAAATTCTGGTTTATTAGCTATTGGATAAAAACAGGAATATTTTTAACATTGAAGCCTATGGGATTCGCCTGAATAAACCTGATGAATGAAACCACCGAACAGCAGGACAATTTGTCAACTTTTTGCTGCTGTTTTGTGTTCTCTGAATAGACTAAGCATTGCTTCTCTATGGGGGATGGCACTGCCCTCTAACAGGCACCATACAGGCACCGTATCTGCAGGCAATTCACCAAAGTTTGGCGAACTGCCTGCTCTCTGAATAGCCGAATGACCCCGAAATGTCACCGTACACTCGATTTCAGTGTCCGGTTACATTTCAGATCGATTCTCGCTGAATAACCCTGTAAGTGAATAATGTATTCTATTTAAAGTAACTAGCAGTAAGTGCCAATCAGCGCTTTTTTTCAGGGGGTACTCGCCGGTACTCAGTACCGGCACCTCACCACCAGCCCAAATTAACAGGATAGAGCATGGTGCTCCTCCCTCCTCCTGTAGAGACAGGCAGAGAATCGGAAATGCTCGGCAGCTCATGTTGCTCCTGAACACTTCCGATTGTCCGGAGTGTATGTAGGGACCGATAACCCCCCTCTTCTCCCAGTAAGTGACAAGGGAGGGCTGGTTAAATAAAATTTCCCCTCTGTTTCTTCAGTGTCCCAGCTTTGGCAGATATGTGTAAACATGCTGCACCCACCCTCTCTCTGCAGCCGCTGAAACTTTGAACAGCATGGGGAGGGGGGTGCAGCATAATTGCTGCGGATTGTCAGGCAAGCAGTGTGATAAGAGGAGCTGGAACTCTAAGGCAGTACAGGTGGCTGCCTAAGAGCACAAGACCAAGACGGGGTGCAAAAAATGTTTTGAATCCCTGGTCACTTGCCTTGACAGGAATTCACATTTACACATGTTGCTGGGCTGGATACATTTTGTGGTTGCAGCTGCCCCATCGGGGAATAGGCGCAACCCCACCCCTCCTGTACTATGTATGTTTTAATGCACCTCCAGCCAGGTCATCATTTTGCTGTTCTGCTCCGTGTCTTTGTTTTTTGATCCCAAGGTGTATTTTGTTTCTGGGAGAGCTTAAATAAAAGCCCACTAGTCTACCTCATGACTGACAAGCAGCATGGACAAGTTATGGTTGGCTACACAGCAGCCTGTGGCTTCATTTTTTGGATAGGACTCACCCTCACTAGAGGTGCTTTGACGGCAGGTGAGCTTAATCTTTTTATGGCCATTAACAGAAACCAAAGCCTCTGATTGCGTTTTTCACACGGTATAATGGGAATAAGCGCAGATGAAATTTTTTCACCATCATATGAAGACACTGTCTGAGCGAGGCTTTAGGCGTCTGCCTGTATGGCCTAATTATACAGCCGCCTCAGACAAGGGGTTAACACATTAGAATACAACACATGGATGATACGGACTGATTCAGGGGGATCCTGTTCCCAACGGAATTTACAATCTATGAGATGTACAAGTATTTTGTGAGGTAGGTGTATCCAGATCGTTAGGTATTTTGCCCAAGGACACTCTCTGGTGGTGTCTTCTGAGTGGGGTCGAGCCGGCTTTCCATGATTTTAGATCAGCGACCTGGTGGTTAGGTTGAACCCTCTTCTTGTAAAGTCAAGACTTGTTTCTCCACAGTTGTACCGGAGGGGTGTGCTGAACTGTATTTGACTTGCTTCCCCATGCTCAAAGATCAGAGATATTACCACTCGACTCCACAGTCGATATTGTGTGGGTAGGCAAGTACGTAGTGTTAGGTGTCTTGCCCAAGGACACTTACTGGAGAGGTGCTCTGGCCGGGAATCCAACCTGGGTTGGTTATAGTGCAGTGATGTTACCTCTACCCTTCCAAGCGGTGGCTGCCTTTAACCCGTTGGGGGCTGGCGTTATCATGCAGGGACGCGATGACGTCAGTTTGGAAGTTAACCCCTAGCTGCCACCTATGGTGGAGATATACGGGGTTCATTGGACCCCCCTGTCTAAATATGTGGCAGCTAGGGGTTAATGTTTGGTATCATTTGGAAGGCCAGAGCATGAGCCAAACATGAACATGTTCTATGTAAAGAAAAAAGAAATAAAAATATAAATACAAAAATATATATATTTTTTAAACTATCTGCCTGGCGCTGTGTCCCTGCTGCTCCTCTAAGATGCAGTCGGTGCCCAGCGAGTTGCATTGTATCTGCCAGGTCAGAGAGCAGACCCCCCGTGGTGCTGGATACGGAAGTCTGCGCTCTCTCTCCTCCTGGTCCCTTCCTCCTTGCTGGTGCCTGGCCCCCTCTGATGATGTCAAGAGGAGGGCGTGTCAAAAGAAGTCTACACTGTCGCCTTAACCCCAGCCTCCCCAGCAGATCCAGACAGAGTGTGGTGCAGCCTGGAAGGTGAGAAGGTGGAAATTTAAGTCCTGGCTTCATTGTTCTGCAGGGACTCAGTGACAGGTAGGCCTCAGAACAAAGAAAAAAACTGCTGCTGCTGCTTCCAAATGCACTTCAAAACAGCATTTAAAAATATCAGCTCTGCCAACACAGGTATGTTCACCTGGTCCTGCTGTTACCACCATGTGGGGTGTTCTCAAGGTCAAACACCCTCTCATTGAAGTCCCTCAATGTTATTCAAACAGTAGTTGGTGGATAGTGGAGTTTCATTGCTGTGGAGCTCATATACACTGCGCATTACTGTGAGTTTTGTTGCTGTGGAGCTCCTACACACTGCACATTACTGTGAGTTTCATGGCTGTGGAGCTCATATACACTGCGCATTACTGTGAGTTTCATTGCTGTTGAGCTCTTACACACTTCGCTTTACTGTGAGTTTCATTGCTGTGGAGCTCATACACACACTGCACATTGCTGTAGAGCTCATTCACACTGCACATTACTGTGAGTTTTACTGCTGTGGAACTCATACACACTGCACATTAGTGTGAGTTTCATTGCTGTGGAGCTCATGCACACTGCGCATTACTGTGAGTTTCATTGCTGTGGAGCTCATACATACTCAGCAAAACTGAGTTTCATTGCTGTGGTGCTCACAAATGCTAGGGGATTATCCACTCTGTGCCAGCGTTGCAAAAAAAAGGTTAACTGCACTGCAATACAGACATTTAGACTTTTCTTGCAACAGAGGCAATTAGTGTATAACCCCCCCCCCCATGGACAAGGGGTATGGGAAATGTTCCAAATGACCATGGGTTGTTGCGCATCTTCTTGGTGCATCTATTTCAGTCTCAAGTGTCTGTGGGGGTGGTTCATCAATCACTGGTGGCACTGGCTTTTCTTTTTTAGTTGCGTGGTGTTCTGGATTTCACTATTAGGGATGAGCTGTTCGGTTCGATCAGTTCGGAGTTCGATTCGAACTTTGGCTGTTCGCAAGTTCGCGAACTTCGAACCTTTTGGCGTGTTCGGTTCGAGTTCTAAAATTTTTTTTTGAAAAAAGTATAAAAAATGCTTAAAAAATACTAAAAAATCTGGAAATAAAGAGACTCTTTACTGCAGAATATTATAAGCAATGGTTTATTAGATATTGAATTAAAAACTAATGTCTAGGTGGAAAGATTCTCACCTCTAAATGACCTGTGCTCTCAAACGGCGTAAACAACAG
Source organism: Leptobrachium leishanense (assembly GCA_009667805.1). Classification (NCBI taxonomy): domain Eukaryota; kingdom Metazoa; phylum Chordata; class Amphibia; order Anura; family Megophryidae; genus Leptobrachium; species Leptobrachium leishanense. Next base: position 557,402,223 of record CM019063.1, read on the forward strand.
GTGTCTAATTAGTGTTTGGAAATAACATGTGCTTCTAATTAGTCCGTTCTCATGAATTTGATACATTGTATGCAGACTGATAGTGCTAGGTGTCGTGTGTGGGTCTGTGATGGCGATGTTTCCATACATCCTACAAATCCACCACTTCACGGGCAGGTTATGGGGACCTCCTAGGCACGATATTTGAAGGAATTTTTCGTTTTTATTTTTAACCCTTATTTTATGGAATACTCACTGTTCCTTTAACCCTTTCGCTGCTGAGCCTTTTCCCGCCTCTGTGCTGAGGTCATTTTTACCGGTTTCGCTCATCATGTTTAACCGCGTTTTGAAGCCTTATTTTAATATATGACCCAGACATATTATATATTGTTCTTTCCGGCAGACTGTGCAGATTCATAATATATCATTATTATATGTATACGTTATGTCATGTCTGTATATTATAACAAAATATGCAATAAAATTAGAATTTTCAATAATTTACAATGTGTAAAGTGTTTTATTTCACATTTTAAAATGCGATCATTTGCGGTTATATTTTCTATGGGGTGCGCTTGTTAAAAAAATTAGAAATGCGGAATCGTTACTTTTTTTGGGGGGAAATTACGTGTTTTTTAGCAAACACCCCCCCATAGAAAAAATCGTTAGTGCAGCATCATTGTTCACATTATAATTGAAATGGGAACAATATTGTTGCACTAATAAATGTAAAAAAAAAATACAAAAATCTTTTAACCCTTTCGCTGCTGAGGCTTTTCCCGCCCCTATGCTGAGGTCATTTTTACCTGTTTTGCGCATCATGTTTAAACGTGTTTTGAAGGCTTATTTTAGTATATGACCCAGACATATTATATATCGTTCTTTCTGTCAGACTCGGTAGATTCATAATATGTCATTATTATATGTATACGTTATGTAATTTCTGTATATTATAACAAAAAATGCAATAAAATATGTATTTTCAATAATTTACAATGTGTAAAGTGTTTTTTTCCACATTTTAACATGCGAGCAATTGCGGTTATATTTTGTATGGGGTGCGTTTGTTAAAAAAATTAGAGATGGGGTCTCATTACATTTTTTTTTGGGGAAAATGACACTATTTTATTCAAACGCACCGCATACAAAAATCGTTAGTGCAGCATCATTGTTCACATTATAATTGAAATGGGAACAATATTGCTGCATTAACAAACGAAAAAAAAAAAAAAAAAGTGTTTCATTTTTTTTTTATTTTTATTTTTTAATTTTTTTTTATTTTTATTTTTCATTTTTTTGTTTTTTTTTACAACATTTTTCACTGTAGTGTTTGGTATCGTTGGAACGGCCATGCTCTGGCCGATCCAACCATACCAAAATTTAACCCCTAGCTGCCACGGATCGGGAGATAGGGAGTTCATTGGAACTCCCTATCTCCACAGTTGGTGGCAGTTAGGGGTTAACTCTAGGACTGGCGTCATCGTGCTACGCACGATGACGCCAGTCCTCTGGGGGAGTTCCCGGAGGCTTGGCCGACATCCAAGATGTCGGCCAGCTCCGGGAAAGGATCGCGAACCGGCGCTTTTCAGCGCCGATTCGCGATCCAGTTCCCCAGGGGTTAATGCCAGGCATCATTTGGAAGGGCAGGCTGTGCCCTTCCAAATGATGCCTGGGTTAACCCCTGCAGAGCCGCCGATCGGGAGGGAGAGAGGTCCGAAGGACCTCCCCCCCCTCCCTTTCAGGCGCCTCCTCCGCACATGCGGGGGGGGCGCCTGAATTAGGTGTCATCGCGCCCCCGCGATGACACCTAATTCTGGCGGCTGCTGGTCCGGATGCCGGGCTGACATCCAGGATGCCAGCCCGCACCGGAGGGGCCAGCGATCGGCCGGAACCCGGCCGAACGCTGACCCCAATGTGAGGACGCGCTCAGCGCGTCCTCAGCACACCAGAGGGACTGCTGAGGACGCGCTGAGCGCGTCCTCAGCAGCGAAGTGGTTAATTAATTATTTTTTTTTTTTTTAATCTTTTTTTTTTACAAAAAAAACGCTCTGGCCGTTCCAATGATAGTAAACATTAACCCCTAGCTGTCATGGATCGGGAGATAGGGGGTTAATTGGAACCCCCTATCTCCACTATAGGTGGCAGCAAGGGGTTAATTTGAAAACTGGCGCCATTGCGCTCTGCGCGATGACGCCAGTCATTAGGGGGATATCCCGGAAGCTTGGCCGACATCCAAGATGTCGGCCAGCTCCGGGAGGGGACCGCGATACGCGCATGTTGGCGCCATATCGCAATCCAGCCCCCTAGGGGTTAAAGACAGCCGCCGCTTGGAAGGGCAGGCTGTGCCCTTCCAGGCGGTGCCTGCCTTTAACCGCTGGCATGCACGGATGGGGAGGGGGAGAGATCCCTGCAATGGCGGGTGGTGCCTGAAATAGACGTCATCGCGCATGCGTGATGACGCCTATCGTGCCCGCCGGGGTCCCGGAGGTTGGGCTGACATCGATGATGTCAGCCCACACCGGGGGGCCGAGCGATCAGCCGGAATACCGGCTGATCGTGGGCTGCAAAGGGAGGACGCGCTCAGCGCGTCCTCTGCAGCCAAGTAGCAATGCGGTTGGACGCGCTGAGTGCGTCCACCGCATTGAAGTGGTTAACCCTTTCACTGCTGTGTGCTGAATTTTTACCGCTTTCGCTCATCATGTTTAAACGCGATTTGAAGCCACATTTTATTATAAAGTGCGCTTGTACAAAAATTAGAAATGGGGACTTATTAAATTTTTTGGGGGAATTATGTGTTTTTTAGCAAACGCACCCCATAGAAAAAAATCATTAGTGCAGCATCATTGTTCACACTATAATTGAAATGTGAAAAATATTGCTGCATTAATAAAAATAACACACAAAAAAATACATGTTTTTTTTATCATTATTTTTTTTTTACTTTATACCTTGCCATGTTCATGCCTTTCGATTTACATCCTCCATTACCCCCTAGCTGCCATGGTCCTGGAGATATCAGGGTTCAAATGAACCCTCTATCTCCACCAGGGGATTCCGGGCATCCCTAGTGTAGAGATACCAGGAGGCCAGTGTCAGTTCAACTCTTGCAAAGGCTTTGGGTTTTGTTCGGGGGTTTTTGTTTCAATGACTTGTTTGCTTGACCGTTACAGTAAGCTATCTTATTACAAGAACAACGTGGGGAAGACTCAGGCGCTTCCTCTGCACATCCCTAGCTCGCTCCACATTATGCTCCCCTGAAACTCCATTGTCGTTGCGACTCAAGAACACGGTGATAGAACCCCACTCTTTACATGACTTCATGTGGTATGGCCTTCTCCCTCGGTCTAAAATTAAGGGAATTCTGCCCTCTTCTTATTTATCTATTTCGATCTGGAGACAGTGGGGCTTGCCCTTACTTAAACCTTTCCCATTGCTAAGTTTTGCTCCTTTACGATTTCAGCGCCATCTCTCGCCTGACTTGTACCTCGCCCCTTGGTTACTCCAGGTAGTGACCCATGTTCAGCATTTACTCACTCAGTCTGTGGTAAAACCTTTCCCTGACTTGGTTCAGGAATTCTGTGCCTCCTTAAATGGTATTTTTACTTATTTGTGCATTAAACACATTATTGCGAGTCAGAAGGTTAACACTGTTTCTATTATGGAGGCTACAGCCTTTCATAAGTTATGCCTAGGGAGGAAAAGCTCTGCAAAACCGTTATCACTGTGCTGTCGAGGCTTGGCGACTAAAGTTACGTCTAAAAAACTATCGTATATGTTAAAATGGGAATTATGTTTCTCGATCCCGCGTGAGGACTGGTTCTACGCTACATCCTCGGTGTATAAATACTCTAGAAGCACAGGCATGAGCGAATCTCATCTCAAACAGCTGTACCTCACTCCGGTGTGGTTAGCGCATTTCTCCGGAGCCTCTGATTTGTGCTGGTGATGTCATTTGATTAGGGTGTCCCTGCTTTGTGTATTCTGCACGTGTGCCAAATTGACCCCTTACTGGAGGGCTATTAGCCGTTTGATTACTGTATGCACATCCTTGACTATCCCCCTCAACCCTGAAATCTATATCCTGCACCTTATTCCCACAAATACGCCCTTACCTCTCAGAGGTTTCATATCGGCAACTTTAGGTGCCGCCAAATTTGTTTTGGCCAGTCATTGGAACTCTGTTCTGATTCCTACGCTATCTGAGGTATTGTGTAAATTGGATGAGATTTGTAAATATGAGGAAATGTTTGCTAATGTACATGATTCGCTGCCGTTCTATCAGGATGGGTGGTCGGGATGGGTATCCTTCAGATCCTCTGGTACGGTTATTGATAAATGAGTTGAACCGTGTCTCTTCTTTTTTTTATTTTTTTTTATTTTATACTTGTAAAAATGTACCGTCGTTTTAGGAGTCTGATTCTATATAATAATGTAAAATCGTTGCGATCATGGGCCCTGCGTGACCCCATATAGCTGTCTGATATTTTTGTTTTGAATTTGGTACTCTAATTAATATTTATATATATGTATGTATATATATATATATATATATATATATAAAAAAGGTGGTTGAATGAAGATGTAGCCTGCAGTAAAATAATTCCAAACGAATAAGAAGGAGGGTATTTGTAAAGACTATTAACAGTACATTATTTTTCAGATCGTTCGGTCCTCAGTGGACAACACAATATTTACCCCATGCATAGTGTAGCACTACACAACATGGAGAGCATTGACAGCCACCTCCTCCAGAAACTGCTGCAGCTTCATCAAAACAGGAAGCTGGTGGGTGGTGTCTTCTCTGGGGCATCATGGGAGCTGCAGTCCATCTGATGGGCAGTGTGTCATTTTCTGTTTACATTACCCGAGCTTAGTTAAAGAATCTATAACTTTAAACCTTTTAAGACATTGCATTTACAGGTATTATCCTCTGACATCACATCCCGGCAATTCACTCACATTTCAAAATCCAGTGATCTCAGATCGGCAGGAATTTATAACAGAAGTATAGAAATACACATCTCAATGAGAAACAAGTCATTGGACAGTTACAACGTATACGCGACTGAGAGGAGCAGGATCACAGAAACTGTCTAGTCTGAGGAAGCTGCAAGAGACAAATGTACAAAGTCTACAGAAATGAGATTATATTGAATGAATGGGAATCCATGGATGCTCTGAATCCCGACGGGTTATTCAAAGAGAGCCAAACTGGCTCCAAAATGGTGCCGAACAGTGAATTTCCCAGTACGGTGCAATTTCGTGACCATTCGGCTATTCAGGGAGCAGACAGTTTGCCAAGTATTGGCAAATTGCCAGTGAAATACGGTGCTGTTCAGCATCAGTGAAATCCCCATAGAGAAGCAATGGTTAATCTATTCACAGACACCGAACAGCAGAGAAATGTCAGTGAAATGCCCTGCTGTTCGGTGGTTTTATTCGGCAGGTTATTCAGGCAAATCCCATAGGCTTCAAGGTTAAAAATATTCCCGTTTTTACTCAATATCTAATAAACCATTTATTCTTTTAATTTGCAGCAAAAGTCTATTTATTTAATTATTAGGATTTTTTGGCACTTTTCCGTCAAAATGTTTTTTCCGATTTTTTTTTTAAATAGTGTTTTTTCTTTTCTGTAAAATACCTTTTTATTATTATTCACAAGGTGGAAAGCCTGCCCAGAGGGCAGTCTATTGTGGATATACTGCCCTCAGCTCGTGGATACTGCCCTCAGCTCATGAATACTGCCCCCAGCTCGTGGATACTGCCCCCAGCACGTGGATACTGCCCCCAGCTTGTGGATACTGCCTTCAGCTCGTGGATACTGCCCTCAGCTCGTGGATACTGCCCCCAGCACGTGGATACTGCCCTCAGCTTGTGGATACTGCCCCCAGCTCGTGGATACTGCCCCAGCTCATGGATACTGCCCTCAGCTCGTGGATACTGCCCCCAGCTCGTGGATACTGCCCCCAGCACGTGGATACTGCCCTCAGCTCGTGGATACTGCCCCCAGCTCGTGGATACTGCCCCCAGCTCGTGGATACTGCCCTCAGCTCGTGGATACTGCCCTCAGCTCGTGGATACTGCCCCCAGCACGTGGATACTGCTCCCAGCACGTGGATACTGCCCCCAGCACGTGGATACTGCCCCCAGCTCGTGGATACTGCTCCCAGCACGTGGATACTGCCCCCAGCACGTGGATACTGCCCCCAGCTCGTGGATACTGCCCCCAGCACGTGGATACTGCCCTCAGCTCGTGCATACTGCCCTCAGCTCGTGGATACTGTGCCCACCTCGTGGATACTGCCCTCAGCTCGTGGAGACTGCCCCCAGCTCGTGGATACTGCCCCCAGCTCGTGGATACTGCCCTCAGCTCGTGGATATTGCCCCCAGCTCGTGGATACTGCCCTCAGCTCGTGGATACTGCCCTCAGCTCGTGGATACTGCCCTCAGCTCGTGGATACTGTCCCCCAGCTCGTGGATACTGCCCTCAGCTCGTGGATACTGCCCTCAGCTTGTGGATACTGCCCCCAGCTTGTGGATACTGCCCTCAGCTCGTTTATACTGTCCCCAGCTCGTGGATACTGCCCTCAGCTCGTGGATACTGCCCCCAGCATGTGGATACTGCCCCCAGCTCGTGGATACTGCCCTCAGCTCGTGGATACTGCCCCAGCACGTGGATACTGCCCCAGCACGTGGATACTGCCCCCAGCTCGTGGATTCTGCCCTCAGCTCGTGGATACTGCCCTCAGCTCGTGGATACTGCCCCCAGCACGTGGATACTGCCCCCAGCTCGTGGATACTGCTCCCAGCTCGTGGATACTGCCCCCAGCACGTGGATACTGCCCCCAGCACGTGGATACTGCCCTCAACTCGTGGATACTGCCCCAGCACATGGATACTGCCCCCAGCTCATGGATACTGCCCCCAGCTCGTGGATACTGCCCCAGCTCGTGGATACTGCCCTCAGCCTCGTGGATACTGACCCCAGCTCGTGGATAACTGCCCTCAGCTCGTGGATACTGCCTCAGCTCGTGGATACTGCCCCAGCTCGTGGATACTGCCCTCAGCTCGTGGATACTGCCCTCAGCACGTGGATACTGCCCCAGCACGTGGATACTGCCCCAGCTCGTGGATACTGCCCTCAGCTCGTGGATACTGCCCCCAGCACGTGGATACTGCCCCAGCTCGTGGATACTGCCCCCAGCTCGTGGATACTGCCCCCAGCAAGTGGATACTGCCCTCAGCTCGTGGATACTGCCTCCCAGCACGTGGATACTGCCCCCAGCACGTGGATACTGCCCCAGCTCGTGGATACTGCCCCCAGCACGTGGATACTGCCCTCAGCTCGTGCATACTGCCCTCAGCTCGTGGATACTGTGCCCACCTCGTGGATACTGCCCTCAGCTCGTGGAGACTGCCCCCCAGCTCGTGGATACTGCCCCAGCTCGTGGATACTGCCCTCAGCTCGTGGATATTGCCCCAGCTCGTGGATACTGCCCTCAGCTCGTGGATACTGCCCTCAGCTCGTGGATACTGTCCCCCAGCTCGTGGATACTGCCCTCAGCTCGTGGATACTGCCCTCAGCTTGTGGATACTGCCCCCAGCTTGTGGATACTGCCCTCAGCTCGTTTATACTGTCCCCAGCTCGTGGATACTGCCCTCAGCTCGTGGATACTGCCCCCAGCATGTGGATACTGCCCCCAGCTCGTGGATACTGCCCTCAGCTCGTGGATACTGCCCCCAGCACGTGGATACTGCCCCCAGCACGTGGATACTGCCCCCAGCTCGTGGATTCTGCCCTCAGCTCGTGGATACTGCCCTCAGCTCGTGGATACTGCCCCCAGCACGTGGATACTGCCCCCAGCTCGTGGATACTGCTCCCAGCTCGTGGATACTGCCCCCAGCACGTGGATACTGCCCCCAGCACGTGGATACTGCCCTCAACTCGTGGATACTGCCCCCAGCACATGGATACTGCCCCCAGCTCATGGATACTGCCCCCCAGCTCGTGGATACTGCCCCCAGCTCGTGGATACTGCCCTCAGCTCGTGGATACTGACCCCAGCTCGTGGATACTGCCCTCAGCTCGTGGATACTGCCCTCAGCTCGTGGATACTGACCCCAGCTCGTGGATACTGCCCTCAGCTCGTGGATACTGCCCTCAGCACGTGGATACTGCCCCCAGCACGTGGATACTGCCCCCAGCTCGTGGATACTGCCCTCAGCTCGTGGATACTGCCCTCAGCTCGTGGATACTGCCCCCAGCACGTGGATACTGCCCCCAGCTTGTAGATACTGCTCCCAGCTCGTTGATACTGCCCCCAGAACGTGGATACTGCCCCCAGCACGTGGATACTGACCCCAGCTCGTGGATACTGCCCCCAGCTCGTGGATACTGCCCTCAGCTCGTGGATACTGACCCCAGCTCGTGGATACTGCCCTCAGCTCGTGGATACTGCCCCCAGCTCGTGGATACTGCCCTCAGCTCGTGGATACTGCCCCCAGCTCGTGGATACTGCCCTCAGCTCGTGGATACTGCCCTCAGCTCGTGGATACTGTCCCCCAGCTTGTGGATATTTCCCCCAGCTCGTGGATAATGCCCCCAGCTTGTGGATAATGCCCCCAGCTCGTGGATACTGCCCCCCAGCTCGTGGATACTGCCCCCAGCTCGTGGATACTGCAACCAGCACGTGGATACTACCCCCAGATCGTGGATACTGCCCTCAGCTCAGACCCCAGACCAGACATGGGGCGGCTGTTCGAATGCTCTATCGGCATTTGGACAGCCGCCCCATGAGCTCTGGCATACTTACCTTCCCGAGCGGCGAAGTGAAAGTTTCCCTGCTTCCAGTCGTTGAAAGACCCAAGCCGCGGTCACGTGGGACTCCCACGTGACCGCGGCTTGGGTCCTTCAAAGAGCGCAAGCGAGGGAACTTTCCCTTCGCCGCTCGGGGGTTGGATGCGCGCGGCAGCCGGGTAGAGGCTGCGAGCGCAGCCTCTACCCGGCTGCTGTGTGCATCTTGTAACCACCGCGGCGAGCGCACAGCCGGCTCATGCCACGGCGGTTGCATGCGCGTGCAACCAACTGCCGCTGGTTGCGCGCGCATGCGCAGAGTAAGGCTTGCGATGGACATGCCAAGCCTTACTCAATTATAGTATAGACTAGTTGGTAAAGCCTGCCCAGAGGGCAGTCTATTGTGGATATACTGCCCCTGCTCATGTATACTGCCCCAGCACGTGGATATTGCCCCAGCACGTGGATACTGCCCCAGCACGTGGATACTGCCCCAGAACGTGGATACTGCCCCAGCAGGTGGATACTGCCCCAGCACGTGGATATTGCCCCAGCACGTGGATATTGCCCCAGCACGTGGATATTGCCGCAGCACGTGGATACTGCCCCAGCACGTGGATACTGCCCCAGCACGTGGATATTGCCCCAGCACGTGGATATTGCCCCAGCACGTGGATATTGCCCCAGCACGTGGATACTGCCCCAGCACGTGGATATTGCCCCAGCACGTGGATATTGCCCCAGCACGTGGATATTGCGCCCAGAACGTGGATACTGCCCCAGCACGTGGATACTGCCCCAGCACGTGGATACTGCCCCAGCACGTGGATACTGCCCCAGAACGTGGATACTGCCCCAGCAGTGGATACTGCCCCAGCACGTGGATACTGCCCCAGCACGTGGATATTGCCCCTGCTCATGTATACTGCCCCAGCTCGTGGATACTGCCCCTGCTCATGTATACTGCCCCAGCTCGTGGATACTGCCCCAGCACGTGGATATTGCCCCAGCACGTGGATACTTCCCCAGCACGTGGATACTGCCCCAGAACGTGGATACTGCCCCAGCAGGTGGATACTGCCCCAGCACGTGGATATTGCCCCAGCACGTGGATATTCCCCAGCACGTGGATATTGCCGCAGCACGTGGATACTGCCCCCAGCACGTGGATATTGCCCCAGCACGTGGATATTGCCCCAGCACGTGGATATTGCCCCAGCACGTGGATATTGCCGCAGCACGTGGATACTGGCCCAGCACGTGGATACTGCCCCAGCACGTGGATATGCCCCAGCACGTGGATATTGCCCCAGCACGTGGATATTGCCGCAGCACGTGGATACTGCCCCAGCACGTGGATATTGCCCCAGCACGTGGATATTGCCCCAGCACGTGGATATTGCCCCAGAACGTGGATACTGCCCCAGCACGTGGATACTGCCCCAGCACGTGGATACTGCCCCAGCACGTGGATACTGCCCCAGAACGTGGATACTGCCCCAGCAGGTGGATACTGCCCCAGCACGTGGATACTGCCCCAGCACGTGGATATTGCCCCAGCACGTGGATATTGCCGCAGCACGTGGATACTGCCCCAGCACGTGGATATTGCCCCAGCACGTGGATATTGCCGCAGCACGTGGATACTGCCCCAGCACGTGGTACTGCCCCCAGCACGTGGATATTGCCCCAGCACGTGGATACTGCCCCAGCTCGTGGATACTGCCCCTGCACGTGGATATTGCCCCAGCACGTGGATACTGCCCCAGCACGTGGATATTGCCCCAGCACGTGGATACTGCCCCAGCACGTGGATACTGCCCCAGCTCGTGGATACTGCCCCTGCACGTGGATACTGCCCCAGCACGTGGATACTGCCCCCCCGCTCGTGGATATGGCCCCCCCGCTCGTGGATATGGCCCCCCCCGCTCGTGGATATGGCCCCCCCGCTCGTGGATATGGCCCCCCCGCTCGTGGATATGGCCCCCCCGCTCGTGGATATGGCCCCCCCGCTCGTGGATATACTCACCTACATCGGCCCTCCAGCGATGGCGGTCCGCGTCCCGCTTCCAGCGTCCTCTCTCGCTCCGTTGGTCGCCGGGATGACGTCACGAAAGCCTTGACCCCCCGGGGTCAAAGGCTTTCGTGACGTCATTCCGGCGAACAACGGAGCGAGAGAGGACGCTTGAAGCGGACCGCCATCGCTGGAGGAGCTAAGGGCCGATGTAGGTGAGTATCTGTAGGCAACATCCCCCTACATTGGCCCGGAGCCTCAGCGGTGGCTGTCGTAGGCTGCTTGGCCGGCCTCCAGGCTTAGGCGAGCCCCCGGCTCGGCTGGGCCTGTAGGCCCAAGCCAAGCCGGGGGCTCGCCTGAGCCTGGAGGCCGGCCGAGCAGCCTGCGACAGCCGGAGGACAGTCACCGCTGGAGCTCAGGGCTAATGTAGGTGAGTATGTGCTCTCCCACACCCACCCTGCTTACTCGGCCGGTATCCAAGCTTAGGCGAGCCCCCGGCTTGGGCCTAGAGGCCCTGCCGAGCCGGGGACTCGCCTGAGCATGGGGCCGGTCGAGTTGCATGCTCGGCCGTCCTCCAGGCTCAGGGGAGTCCCTGGCTCGGCTGGGCCTCTAGCCCAAGCCGGGGGCTCGCCTGAGCCTGGATGCCGACCAGCTTAGGCGAGCCCCCGGCTTGGCGTGGGCCTAGAGGCCCAGCCGAGCCGGGGACTCGCCTGAGCCTGGAGGACGCCGAGCATGCAACTCGACCGCCTCCATGCTCAGGCGAGTCCCCGGCTCGGCAGGGCCTCTAGGCCCAAGCCAAGCCGGGGGCTCGCCTAAGCTTGGATACCGGCCGAGCAAGCCGGGTGTGTGTGTGTGTGTGTGTAGAGCACATACTCACCTACATCGGCCTCGAGTCCTCCACCGGTTCCACACATACTCACCGACATCGGCCCTTAGCTCCTCCAGCGATGGCGGTCCCGCTTGCAGCATCCTCTCTCCGTTGTTCGCCAGGATGACGTCACGAAAGCCTTTGACCCCCCGGGGGTCAAAGGCTTTCGTGACGTCATTCCGGCGAGCAACGGAGAGAGGATGCTGCAAGCGGGACCGCCATCGCTGGAGGAGCTAAGGGCCGATGTCGGTGAGTATGTGTTAGGCAACATCGGCCCCGAGCTCCAACGGAGACCTCCTCCGGCTGCCGCTGGCTGCTCGGCGGGCCTCTACGCTTAGGCGATCCCCGGCTCGGCTGGGCCTGTAGGCCCAAGCCAAGCCGGGGGCTCGCCTAAGCCTAGAGGCCGCGCGAGCAGCCAGCGGCAGCCGGAGGAGGTCTCCGTTGGAGCTCGGGGCCGATTTTTTGTTGTGTTTGTTTGGGAACTTCGGCCCGGTCTCCAGCGGTGACCTCCTCCGGCTGCCGCTGGCTGCTCGGCGGGCCTCTAGGCTTAGGCGAGTCCCCGGCTCGGTTTGGGCCTACAGGCTCGGTTTCGCCTGAGCATGGAGGCCGGTCGGCAGCCGGTCACCGCTGGAGCTCAGGGACGCAGTAGGGGGTTATGTATGTTTTGTGTACCGCGGTGACCTCTTCCGGCCGAGCGGGCTGCTCGGCCGGCCTCTAGACTCAGGCGAGTCCCCGGCTCGGTCTGGGCCTGTAGGCCCATGCCGAGCCGGGGGCTCGCCTGAGCCTGGAGGCCGGTCGAGCAGCCGCTCGACCGGAGGAGGTCACCGCTGGAGTTCTGGGCCGAATTTTCGATTGTGTTATGGGTATTTCGTCCCTGAGCTCCAGCGGGGACCGGCGGCCTGCTCGGCGGACCTCCAGGCTTAGGCGAGTCCCCGGCTCGGCTGGGCCTGTAGGCCCAAACCGAGCTGGGGGCTCGCCCGAGCCTGGAGGCCCGCCGAGCAGGCCGCCGTCCCCGTTGGAGCTCAGGGACGACGTATGGAGTTATGTATGTTTTTTTTTGAACTTCGGCCCCGATCCTCCAGCGCTGAGCGGATGCCGAGCGGGCTGCTCAGCCGGCTTCTAGGCTCAGGCGAGTCCCCGGCTCGGCTTGGGCCTACAGGCCCAGCCGAGCGGGACTCGCCTGAGCCTAGAGGCCGCTGAGCAGCCCGCTCGGCAGCCGGTCACCGCTGGAGGATCGGGCCGATTTAGGTGAGTATGTTTTGTGAACTTCAGCCCCGAACCTCAGCGCTGACCGACTGCCGGCGGCCTATTCGGCGGACCTCTAGGCTCAGGCGAGTCCCCGGCTCGGCTGGGCCTGTAGGCCCAAACCGAGCCGGGGGCTCCTTGAGCCTGGAGGCCCGCCGGCAGCCGGAGGACGGTCAGCGCTGGAGGATCGGGGCATCTGGCGGCCGTGTAAACACAGGTAGCTGCGCGCGGCTCGTGCCGTTTTTTTTTTTTTTCACGCGGCCGGCACGCGCAGCTACCTGTGTGTTTTAACGGCCGCTTTCAAAAGTCCGTCGCGCATGCGCAGACGGCTTTTGGCGACGGACGTTTTTAGGCTTATTCTATTATAGTATAGATAGGACCTTATATGTCATTTTCAGGCATTTTTGTGCAGTATTTTTTTGCAGTTTTTCACAGCTTTTAAAAGTAGCTGTGGTTTTTTTTTCTAAACCGTTCGTCGGCTTGTTGGCTTTTTCGGGAGGCTGGTCGGCGCTCTTTTCGGCGGATCGGTGGCTTTTTTTTGGATGCGTTCTGTGGTTTTGCGGTATATCTTGGGTGCGTTTGGCTTTTTTTCGGCAGCTTATCAGATCATTTTTCAAGGGTTTTGTCGCGGTTCTTCAGATGTGTTCGGCGGTTTTGCAGTGGGTTTTCTGTTCGATGCGGTGGCTTTTCGGCAGATTTTCCATGCACCCCGCGGACCCTTGCGGTGAATACTGAATTTACCTCAGGGTTGGCGAATTTGACTCCCCGAAGTGTGGGGATCGAAAGAGCAGACAGAAATTCCTTTGAATAACCCTGTATTTCATCAAATTCTAGAAACGGAAAGTGTTTAATACCAGGCCGTGTCACTTTCAGCTAATGATCGCTTGGCTTCTGGCCAACACATTCGCCCCCTTTCATTGTTCCATGTCAGATAAGTAAATAGATATATTCCTAAGAATTTCAGGGATTAGTTACACAACCTGAAGGTAAACATGTGCAAATGAAATCTCCTGAATTATGGGATTTATTGTATTGCCAAGACAAGATCTAACACGGCCGGCTGAGAGCGAAGTCCACATGTCACAGAGATAAGACTTTTTTGTTTTCATACAGATTATTAGTATCTGAAATATACAGATTGTTTATATTGGGGTGCTCAGACTTTAGGGACTTCTGGATTCCTTGTTTGTGTAATGTTTCTCTGTGATCCCCTTGTAATGTAAAATAAAATCATGTTATGTAAAGCTCTGTGCAGTCACCATTAAATCAAGACTATCAGGGTTATTCAAAGAGATCCGAATGGCTGGAGAAAGGTAACCGAACGCTGAAAATCAGCGTTCGGTTACCTTTCTTGGCCATTCGGCTATTCAGAGAGCAGGCAATTCGCCAAATCCTGGCGAATTGCCTGCACATATGGTGCCTGTTCGGTGCCTGTTCGAGGGCAGTGAAATCCCCATAGAGAAGCAATGCTTCGCTATTCAGAGAACACAAACCAGCAGTGAGAGGTTCCCGAAATGCCCTGCCATTGGATTGGCTATGCAGTTGGCTGAGTGAGATGGGATTGGGTATATAGTTGGTTGATTGAGATAGAATGGGATATGTGGTTGGCTGAATGAGATGCAGGGAGATTATAGTTGATCAAGTTTGTAGGTTAGTATGATAAGATACGTGTGGTAGGAGTGATTGTGTGGTTTTCAAAGTGAGGTAGTATAAGTGGTTGATTTGCAGTGAGATAGGAGTAAGCGCGTTGGTCACCGAGTCTATCTACACACACTGCACACACTGTACTATTTACACAGTGTACACAAGGACAAATAAATTACACAAACTGTGCATGCAGTACACACTCTCACTGCATATACTGTATAGAAAACAATACCTTTTTATTCCCTATCTGGGATTTAGCCCATCCCGCGTCCAGCAGAGGATGAGGCAAAATGTTTTTTTCATATAAAGTTTTTTTTATTAAGGTTCAAACGTACTTCAACAAATGCCAGCAATAAATCACATAATGAGAAAGAAAAGGGGATCACACAGGATCCTACAATTAACGAGTCTATCTACAACATCAGTTTTACCATGGAAGCAGTCGGTCGAACCAAATTTCTCATGCTAAACTTAAAACAGTAAAATTTGCAACATTTTTAAAACATAACAAAACACACAGGTAAGAATTACTCAATAATAAAGAAAAGGAAAAACAAAATAAGAGAGAAAAAGGGGGAGAGGAGAAAAAAAAAAAAGGAGGAAAAGGATGCTCAGACAGGTCCTAGAACGGCAATACATATGTCATCTCTCCATCAGTTATATCAAGTCCCCAGAGGCTAAAGAATTCCCAACCCTCCCATATACCTTGAAACAAGCTTAGTGAATTAGCAGCCCTATGGTACATTCCCTCATATTGATAAACATTCTCCAGTGATAACATGACTTCTCTCATAGAGGGGCTGACTTGAGAAAGCCAATGGCGTGCTATGGTAGACTTAGCTACACTAAGTATAATCGACATGATGCCCCTATGACGTAGTTGTATAGTAATCGGAAGCATATGCAATAAGTATTGTTTAGGGCACGGGGGCATAGACAAGCCGGTACAATGAGATATCAGTCTACCAACTTTTCCCCAAAAGGTAGTAAGGAGCGGACAGTGCCAAAATATATGAATCAGAGATCCGACACTGGTGCCACAGCGCCAACACATACCGGAATGGCCGGGAATATAAGCTAAACGATTCGGGGTCAGATACCATCTATATAAAAGTTTAAGGTGTGATTCCCGTAGGTTAGTGCTCCTAGTGTATTTATATACCGTTTCAGTGGCATAGAACCAGTCCTCCTCAGAAGAATCGAACGACAAATCCTTATCCCACCTGATCATATAAGGCAGTTTCTTAGTAGGGTTCACATTCAAGAAACTGTCATAGCATAAAGACAAAGGTTTTTTCATAACTTTTTTACCCAAGCACAGTCTGTGGAAAGCCGTAATATCCGTCGCTGCAAAGGAGGAAATGCCTCGTTGAGTCAGTGCATGTTTTACTCTAAGGTACGTGAAACAGTCGCTGGTGGGAAGAGCAAACTCACTCATTAGGTCCGGGAAGGGTTTGATTGAGGAGTCCGTAAAAAGCTGATTAATATGTGTAAGACCTAATTGGAACCAGCGGTCAAGGTGCAGGTCCTGTACAGTGCGGCAGAGAAAGCGCAATGGAGCGAAACTGATCAGTGGGAAGGGTCGTAAAAGTTGTCTACCCCATAAACGCCAAGCCATAAGAGAAAGGGAAGTTGATGGTAAGATACCTTCTAATGTGCGGTGTGGGAGCATCGCAAACCACATCAGATCATGAACGCGAAAGGGGGTGACATAAGCATTCTCCATCCGTAGCCATAAGGGGGATTCCCGCTGGGACATGGAGGCCAGTAAATGAGCCAATAAAGCCGCCCTATAATATGCTGTAATATTTATAAAGCCTAGGCCCCCCCTGCGTCTAGTTGCAGTAGTGGTGGAAGCTGAAATGCGCGGAGGCCTCCCCTTCCATATGTGTGCTTGTAGCATTTTTTGTATTTGGAGCAACATATGGCCCGGGATGAACACTGGAATATTTCTAAAAAAATAAAGAATCTGGGGTAGAATACACATTTTCAAAGCCGCCATGCGTCCCATCCAAGAGACCTCCAGTCCGTGCCAGGAGGTCAGTTGGGAGGAGATAGATGTCAGTAGGGGGTTATAATTGAGCTTAAGTATAGAGCCCCTGGATTTGGTGAGAAGGATGCCTAAATATTTCAAAGAGGTCGTTCTCCATTCAAATGGGTACAGGCCACGTAAGGTGGAAAGCGAAAAATCATCAACATGTAGGGGCAATGCCTGCGTCTTGGTCACATTGTTTTTATAGTAGGAGACTAGGCCATAGGAGGTAAGCTGGCGCATTAGAGAAGGCAGAGAGGTTTCAGGGGAGGTAAGAAAAATCAAAATATCATCAGCAAACATAGCTAACTTATGGACTCCATCTGGGGTGGAGATGCCAGAGATGCCTAATCCGCGAGGCCAAAGGCTCCAATGCCAAAACAAAGATCAGAGGGGAGAGGGGGCAGCCCTGCCTGGTTCCATTGGTAATGGAGAATGACGAGGAAAGAAATCCTGATGCCAGGACTTTTGCTGTCGGGAGGGAATATAGGCTCATGATGCTATTAATAAATAGTGCAGGGAAGCCAAAGGATTCTAATGCCTTACGCATATAGCCCCAATGCAGGCGGTCAAATGCCTTCTCGGCATCCAATGCCAAGAGGAGCCCAGTGGTATTGATTCTATATGCAATGTCAATTATATTATAAAATCGTCGGGTATTGTCACATGTTTGTCTACCAGGTACAAATCCGGTCTGTTCTGCTGAGATCAGGAGGGGAAGTAGAGGAGCCATTCTAGACGCCAGCAGCTTGGCGTACAGCTTAGCATCCACATTTAATAGGGAGATAGGGCGGAAATTCGCACAGCTCGTCGGGGGTTTGCCAGGTTTAGGTAACGTTATGATAGTAGCTTGGAGCATTTCTGGGGGTATTACGCCTGTGTTTTTGATGTGATTAAACAATCTCGTGAGGGTTGGTATGAGAATATCAGCGAAAGTATGATAATATAAATTAGAGAAACCATCTGGTCCAGGGGCTTTATTCTTTGGGAGAGCCTTAACGGCCCTATGCACCTCCTCCTCCGTGAACGGGACCAGCAGCTCTGCCGCTTGTGAGCAGGACAGCGAGGGGAGGTCTGCATCCTGGAGAAAACTAGTTATCTCATCTGGGTCTGGAACATGGGTCGTAGGTTCCGATTTTAAATTATATAAAGAGGCATAGAAATCAGCAAATTCCTCCGAAATTTTAAGCGGGTTGTGAATCCTATCTCCTCCCTTATCTAATAGGTAAGAAATTTTGGTCTGAAGTCTTTTAGATTTTAACTTAGATGCTAATAACCGGCCAGCTTTGTTGCCTTGGGTATATTGAGTGAGATTTAAGCGTCGTATGGCCCGTTCAGAGGACTGTAACGTCAGGGGAATTAAATCCCGTTGAAGGGTCGTTAATTGAGACAATAGGTCAGGTGTGGGGTTTGTTTTATGTTGGGATTCCAAGTCAGATATTTGCCGCTGTAATGAGATCGTCTGGGCACTGAATGCCTTTTTCCGTGCAGCCCCTCTCTGAATCAAATGGCCCCTCACCACTGCTTTATGCGCCAACCAAGCCGACGAAATGGCTACCTCGTCCGTCACATTTAAATCAAAATATTCTCGTAACACCATTGACGTATCAGAGACATCAGCGCCACCTACAATAAGTGAGTCATTCAGTCTCCAGGATCCCATCCCCCTAGCCGGGTAGTCGGCCTCAAAATCCATCGATATAGGAGCATGGTCAGACCATGTTATAGAACCGATACGGGCGGCTAGGAGGCGAGGGACGGTAGAGCCATGTATCAAACATAAGTCAATGCGACTATAAGATGAGTGAACTGGTGAAAAAAAGGTGTAATCCCTGGTCGAGGGGTTGAGGATTCGCCATGCATCAAATAGGTCAGAGGAGCGTAAGAAGTCATTGAGTTGGCGGCTAGAGGGAGTCTGTTTATGAGGCTGCGCTCGGATCTGGCCCGGCCGTGTATCCATAGCCGTGTCAGGTACACAGTTAAAATCTCCACACATAAAAAGGGATCCCTCCGTCATAGTCTTAATCTTACTATAAGCTTTTTTAAGAAAACATACCGGGTTGACATTAGGCAAATATAAATTAGCAACGGTTATAGGGAGTTCATTCATAGTGCCCACCAAAATCAGGAGGCGGCCCAATGGATCTGCATATTGGTTCGAGCATTTAAAGACCCAGTCCCTATGAAAAAGAACCGAGACACCCCTAGACTTCGTCTGGGCAGTAGAATGAAAGGAAACCGGGTACATAGCGGATTGTAGGTGTGGGGTGCGCAATGCACTAAAATGTGTCTCCTGCACGCAGACTATCGCTGGTTTATGTTTATGTAAGTCACGAAACAGAGCATGCCTTTTAAACGGAACATTCAGACCCCTAACATTCATTGAGAAAATTCGGAACTGAGGTTTACTCATGATTAATTAACCACAACGATATAATATGCATGGTAGAGTTAGAAATGACAGAGAGAAGGCACGGGGAGTATGAAGACCAGGACCGTGAGAGCATAACAATAAGAAAAATGAAGAAATAAGAAAAATAAGAAAAAATTAAAAAACTAAAAAAGAAAAAGACACAAAACAAACAGCGCTGCATCATAAAAATACAGCAAAAGTGAGTCATTCCAAGTGGCAAGAAAGAAAGCAAAAAGGAAAAAATATCAGCTAAGGAGACTCAATCGGGGGACGAGGGGACGCTCGCTACACAGAGCTCCACGCAGGAACCCAGCGCCGAATCAATAAACAAAGGGTCCCGAGGCGATCAGGAAGAGGAACCACTCCCTCCATGGGGGTAACAGTCCAGAAATCCGGACATCTTTAAGAGCGACACAGGAAAAAGGACACCCATCATTTAGGCCGGACTCTGTGCCATTCTGGGGAGACTTTGATCGGCGACGAAGACGGTTCACGCGGAGGTGAGAAGTCAGCCAGAATATTCCAATCCTTCAAAAATTGTAATCCAGTGGTGACATCGGGAACAACATGCAGAGTGCCATCCTTCCATATCAAAAGCTTCGTAGGAAACCCCCATCTGTACGCCAATTTGTGATTACGGAGAAGCTTGGTGAGGGACGAAAACTCACGACGTTTGGCCATGGTCGAAGCCGACAAGTCAGCGAAGAATGAAATATCGGAATAAGGGGCAGATAAAGGCATGGACTTCCGTGATGCCGACATTAGAGTATCCTTGATATGAAAAAAATGCACCCGGATAATAACATCGCGGGCCACCGATGTAGGCAGGTTTTTCGCTCGTGGGAGACGATGCGCTCGATCCAGTAATAGGTCTTGTGGTGTAGCCTCAGGCAGCAAGGTTTGGAACAATTCCAGAAGGAATGGATGTAAGTCCGCTAGAGTGACTGCTTCTGCGATGCCCCTGATTCTAATTAGGGATGTGCGTTTCGGGTTTCGGAATTTCGGAATTTTCACGAAATTTCCCGATTCGTGTTTTCAGATGCGGCCGAATTTCCGAAAAATTTTAGATCCGAAAAGTTCAGATCCGAAATGTTTTCCGAGCCGAAACGAAATATTTTCGGATTTTTCGAATGGGCTTGAAATGTGGCAAACGAGGAGAACAGATGTTCCGAAAAACGAAAATTTTCCGAAAAACGAAAATTTTCCGAAAAACGAAAATTTTGTAAAAACGAACATTTTCTGAAAAACAAAATTTTTTCGAAAAAACGAAAAGTCGATACAAAAAACGGGCAAAATGACACGAAAAATACGAAAAATGGTCGATATGCCGAAAAATGTGCAATTCGGAAAAACGAAAATTTTCCGAAAAACGAAAATTTTGTAAAAACGAAAATTTTGTAAAAACGAAAATTTTCTGAAAAACGAAAATTTTTCGAAAAACGAAAAGTCCATACAAAAACCGAGCACAGTGACACGAAAATACGAAAAATGGTCGAAATTCCGAAAAAAAATGTACCCGAAAAACAGGTCGAACCGAATCGAATCGAAACCGAAATCGGTCGAAACGACCCGAATCGAAAAGTTTAAAAATCCGAAAAATCGAACCGAATCGAACCGAAAAAAAAATCGGTGCACAAGCCTAATTCTAATATTATTACGCCGTGAACGATCTTCTATGTCCGCCATTTTCAATGCCAGGGAGTCATGGGCCGCTTGCAAAGCCTGATGTCGGTCCACCAGATCATTGTGGGCTAAACATAAGTCATCCGCCTTGTCGGTCCGCTCACCCAAATCCAAAACGTCCCGGCTCAGCTCCTGCAGCGCTCCTTTGATGTCTGCTTGTATGGTTGAGCGCAGTTCCTGCAACATGCCATGTAACCTGCTCTCTGAGGGTGGCAACGATTCAGAAAGTCCCGGTGGCGCTAGGGGCGACATATCTGGGTCATGAACCAGCACATACCCGTCTTGGGCCTCTTTACTGCGTTCTTTCCGAGCCGATTTCGGGGGATCCAGCGTGCGCTGTGCCTTGGGAGGTGCCATCTGGGATATAGAGTAAATTCCCCCACCTGTAGATTCGATTTGCCTCGGGTACCCTTGCAAGCCATAGGATTAAAAAAGATTCAGCGCTGGCCGCACACGTTACATAGTCATGTAGTCACTTGCCGGTGCACACTGGGTGGATGAGTGACCGCCGGCGGGGAGCCCGACCACTACTGTCCCAGCCGCCAAACAACACCCCTCCATGTATCTACTGGAGGTGGGGATGGGGAGAATCGTGTAGGCCGCAAATGAAGGCCACAGCCAGCCGCTGGTGATGGTTGCGCGCGCCTCCCGATGTCGAGGGGGAACGTCGCGCGGTGCGGTGTAGCTAAGCGGGAGAACTCCACTCCGTACCTCACTCTGGGCAGCCGGCGGTAACAGGTACACCGCAGGCCAATCGAGGACACCGGCCGTCGTATCTCCGGGCTGGGGGCCGACAGTCTGTGGCGATGGTATTAGCCAGCCCAGGCTCCACTCGTGGTGCAGGCCCACTTGACTCCGGCTTCTTACCCCCAGCAACCACGGGTCCCAAACTGCGCCCGGTGCCTCCCCACAGATCGCAGGCGACAGATGCGGCAGGCAACTCCACCGATCCTGTGAAAAAGAACGCAGGTGACCCGATAATGAGAGCCGGTTGCGGGAGCTACTCCTAAGCGCGTCCGTCCTGCTCGGCGTCCAGCCACGCCCCCCTCGAGGCAAAATGTTTTAGTGAGAAACAGAAAGGTTTGTGAGGGTAAAAACATATTTTATGCAATTAATGTAGTGAAATGGTAAGTCGTAGGACGGGGGACCCCAGAAGTGAATCAGTATAGGGCTCCATGATTTCTAATGCCAGCCTGTGTATTTTACATACATATTGCTCCAGCTCCCGCTGCTCCCACAGAACTTCTCACAGGCTGCCATGTGCCTATTTCAAACCTGGAGCCCCAGTATCCCCTATGATAAACTGACCCTGCTTATGATCTCAGTGAGTCCTGGACAACCGACTGGTGAGCAGAAATAACCAGCAGGTGACTCCGAAATCCGATGGCCTGTTATTGTATATACAGTAGATGTGTAAAGCCACCATAGATTGGCCAGAATATGGCCTTGTAGAGGCTTATTATACCCCTGGCAGGAAAAGGTATCGAAAGTAATAAGATTGAAGCCAGTATTTTGGGTTTTGGCTATAAATGTTATACATGTCCGCACACTTCACCCTCCCCCAGTCATTTCATGACATGACCCCCTCCCTTCATCTTATCAGATGACTTTAATTGAGTATTTAACTATAATAAAAGAATTGTGTAAACCCATTTCTGGCAGGATGAGGGAAGGGCCGCGTTTTCTGCAGAACTCGTGGGAGTTCTTATCTTCTGTCTCAAATTCTAATAATGAAATCGAAAGTTGTTTAAATTCTATAAAAGGCCGAGATTTCCCGGAGTGTGGAAACACATCTGCAGTAAGAGCAAGGTAAGGAGCTCAATGTTATGTCATCATTATCTAGATGATTCCAGAAGCTGTGTATTGTCCGCACTGCAAGATAACAGGTGAGGCTGTAAGAAAGCAAAGAACTGACTATAAAAGACTGAGGGCAGGATTACCAAGCTGCAGCTAACTTAACCAGAGCTGTGGCTAACTTAACCAGTGCTGCGGTTAACTTAACCAGAGCTACAGCTAACTTAACCAGAGCTGCGGCTAACTTAACCAGAGCTGTGGCTAACTTAACCAGTGCTGCGGCTAACTTAACCAGATCTACAGCTAACTTAACCAGAGCTGCGGCTAACTTAACCAGAGCTGCTGCTAACTTAACCAGTGCTGCGGCTAACTTAACCAGAGCTACAGCTAACTTAACCAGAGCTGCGGCTAACTTAACCAGAGCTGCTGCTAACTTAACCAGAGCTGCAGCTAACTTAACCAGAGCTGCTGCTAACTTAACCAGAGCTGCTGCTAACTTAACCAGAGCTGCAGCTAACTTAACCAGAGCTGCTGCTAACTTAATCAGAGCTGCAGCTAACTTAACCAGAGCTACAGCTAACTTAACCAGTGCTGTGGCTAACTTAACCAGAGCTACAGATAACTTAACCAGAGCTGCGGCTAACTTAACCAGAGCTGCTGCTAACTTAACCAGAGCTGCAGCTAACTTAACCAGAGCTGCGGCTAACTTAACCAGAGCTGCTGCTAACTTAACCAGAGCTGCAGCTAACTTAATCAGAGCTGCAGCTAACTTAACCAGAGCTGCTGCTACCGTAACCAGAGCTGCTGCTAACTTAACCAGAGCTGCCGCTAACTTAACCAGAGCTGCTGCTAACTTAACCAGAGCTACAGCTAACTTAACCAGAGCTGCTGCTAACTTAACCAGAGCTGCTGCTAACTTAACCAGAGCTGCAGCTAACTTAGAAACATAGAAACATAGAAAAATGTCGGCAGATAAGAACCTTTCGGCCCATCTAGTCGCCCAATTACATGGATACTTTACCTGGATTTATCTTTTGTTTAGGATAGCCTTATGCCTATCCCATGCTTGCTTAAATTCAATTACTGTTTTGGCCTCTACCACTGGAATAGCGGTGAAAGGGGCCGCTTGACTGATGCCTTTTCCAATTTTTTTAGTCCACGACGCCAAGGGACGTCAAATGTAGGCACCCATTGCCAGCATCTTCACCTTATGGTGCAGGACAACCTAGGGGCGAGGGCAGATCTGGATACCTTTCCAGCAGATGATCCACTGGCTTACTGGGTGTTGAGATTGGATCACTGGCCAGAATATGCTATGCAGCTACTAGAAACATAGAAACATAGAAAAATGTCGGCAGATAAGAACCTTTCGGCCCATCTAGTCTGCCCAATTACATGGATACTTTACCTGGATTTATCTTTTGTTTAGGATAGCCTTATGCCTATCCCATGCCTGCTTAAATTCAATTACTGTTTTGGCCTCTACCACTTCAACTGGAAGACTGTTCCATGTATCTACCACCCTCTCAGTAAAATAATGCTTTCTGATGTTACTTTTAAACCTTTGCCCCTCTAATCTAAGGCTATGTCCTCTTGTTTTGCTACTTTGTTTCCTTTTAATTATACTTCCTTCCTCTACCTTGTGGATTCCCTTTACGTATTTAAATGTTTCTATCATATCTCCTCTGTCTCGTCTTTTTTCCAAGCTGTACATGTTAAGATCATTAAGCCTTTCCTGGTAACTTTTCTCCTTTAAGCCGTACACCATTTTAGTAGCCATTCTCTGAACTCTCTCTAAGATGTCTATATCCTTCTGGAGATACGGTCTCCAGTACTGCACACAGTACTCCAAGTGAGGTCTCACCAGTGCTCTGTACAGTGGCATGAGCACTTCCCTTTTCCTACTTAACTTAACTTAACCAGAGCTGCTGCTAACTTAACCAGAGCTGCTGTTAACTTAACCAGAGCTGCTGCTAACTTAACCAGAGGCATTATGGGGCCACATTACACACTTGGTGCTAACTAGGGATGAGCTGTTTGGTTCGATCGGTTCGGAGTTCGATTCGAACATTGGCCGTTCGAAAGTTTGCAAACTTCAAACTTTTCCGTGTGTTCGCCGCATGTTCGCCCACAATGCACCACAATGGACCACAATGCACATTTCCACTGGCCTGAATCTTGTAATTGGCTACAGCCTTGCACCTGACCTTTGGTCAGGTGCAAGACTATGCCAATCACGGCTCAGAGTCCTGACTGGGCAAATTTTCCCCAATCATGGGCTCACAGAGCTAAGTCCCGCAGCACACTATATAAGGTTTCACACAGCGCTTCAACACGTGTTTTTTGAGAGGAGATTGTTGTGTTAGTGTGTGTTCTCACTGCCAGTCTGCCACCAGCTATTGGGGGGGGGTCTCACTTCTACAAAATATCTGGGAATTGTTCTAATCTTTTGTGTTCTCACTGCCACCAGCAACTCTTCCACAATACCACAAAAGGGTTACGGTGTGAAGGTGCTTGCTGCCTCCAAAGGCACAATATTTGGCTGCACTGCCACTGATGCCTATATTACCAGATTTATATCATTTTAATATTGGACCACAGGGTCCAACCCTGCACTCTTCCACAATACCACAGAGGGGTTACGGTGTGACGGCACTGTTGCTGACACTGAAGGGCCCAATTTTAAAGCACCTATTGTTACTTTCATCCAAAGCCTGCATAAGTTTCCCCATAATTTAGCCCAAAAAATCACTAAACTTGTTCTGCGTGTCCTAAAATGTCTTTCCATACAGGCTGCCGCCCCAAGCAGTTGTTTATGAATAGATTAACCACTTGGCTGCTATGGACGCACTCAGCACGTCCAGCCAAGTGGTTCTCCTGTGCTACGGATGCGCTGAGCGCGTCCGAGCACAGGAGACAGCAATCCGCCGGATTCCAGCAGATTGCTGCGCCCCCCCCAGTGCGGGCTGACATCTTGGATGTCAGCCCGTCAATCCGGGACCCTGGCGGGGACATTAGATGTCATCGTGGTGACGCGATGACATCTAATGCAGGCGCCCCCCCCGCATGTGCGGAGGAGGCGCCTGAAAGGGAGGGGGGGAGGTCCTTCGGACCTCTCTCCCTCCCGATCGCCGGGGAGTAGGGAGTTAATACAGGCACCGCTTGGAAGGGCACAGCCTGCCCTTCCAAACGGTGGCTGTCATTAACCCCTGGGGAGCCGGATCACGAATCGGCACTGAAAAGCGCCGGTTCGTGATCCTTTCCCGGAGCTGGCCGACATCTTGGATGTCGGCCAAGCCTCCGGGAACTCCCCCTGAGGACTGGCGTCATTGTGCTATGCACGATGACTCCAGTCCTGGAGTTAATCCCTAGCTGCCACCAACGGTGGAGATAGGGGGTTCCAATGAACCCCCTATCTCCCGATCCGTGGCAGCTAGGGGTTAATGTTTGGTATGGTTGGATCGGCCAGAGCATGGCCGATCCAACGATACCAAACACCACTGTGAATTTTTTTTTTTAAAAAAAATAAAAATTTAAAATAAAAATAAAAAAATATTTTAAAAAAAAAGTATAAAAAAAAAAAAAAAATTTTTTTTTTGCTTTGTTAATGTAGAAATATTGTTCCCATTTCAATTATAATGTGAACAATGATGCTGCACTAACGATTTTTGTATGCGGTGCGTTTGTTAAAAATCGCGTAATTTTCCCCAAAAAAAAAATGTAACGAGACCCCATCTCTAATTTTTTTAACAAGCGCACCCCATACAAAATATAACCGCAATTGCTCGCATGTTAAAATGTGAAAAAAAAACACTTTACACGTTGTAAATTATTGAAAATCCATATTTTTTGCATTTTTTGTTATAATATATAGACAGGACATGACGTATACATATAATAATGACATATTATGAATCTGCCGAGTCTGACGGAAAGAACGATATATAATATGTCTGGGTCATATACTAAAATGAGCCTTAAAAACACGTTTAAACATGATGAGCAAAACCGGTAAAAATGAGCTCAGCACAGAGGCGGGAAAAGCCTCAGCAGCGAAAGGGTTAAAATGAAAACCGTTTACCGTAATTTGAAACTTAATTTTTTTTGTTTTTAAATGTTTCTATACATCCTAGAAATCCGCCACTTCACGGGCAGGTTATGGGGACCTCCTAGGCATGATATTTGAAGGAATTTTTCGTTTTTATTTTTAACCCTTATTTCATGGAAAACTCACTGTCCCTTTAAAAACGTTTTTTTAAAAAACTTTTTGTCCTTGTTTCCTGTCCCCCAGGGCACTACCCGGACCCCCATACACCTTTAATGGCAAATATATTGCATATATGCCCTCTTGGAGGGCACTCTTGCATTGCATTGACTTGCATTGAGTTCCGTCCGTGTTCGCGTTCGAACTCGAACTTTTGAAATTGTTCGAGTTCGAATGCGAACCGAACACAGGGTTGTTCGGCTCATCCCTAGTGCTAACGTTAGTGTTCACCCGCGTAAGCGTTAACTTTAGCCCTGGCGACCCTAGCGCGGGTGCACCGTATTACAATCCAAACGCTAACGGGTTAAACATCCTGTTAGCGTTTGGTACCTTGTGCTTTTCAGCACAAGGTTACTGTACTTTCCGCTCTCTTTACTTAACATGGGGAGCACAAAGTGTTAATCAGGGCTGGAATTACAATGTCCTAACGCTATTTAATGTCTGGCTGTGGTTAACATAAAGTTAACCAAAGCCAGGACTTGTTGCTAACGGATTCCGTTGGTGCAGAATCCATCAGCACCAGCAGTAACCCCCCCGAAAAAAAAAAAACAAAGTCCGATTTTTTTTTAGGATCTTTTAGGCATTTTTCGGGATTTTTTCGAGTAATTTTTTTTTTTTTAATCGTTTTTTTCTTTTTTCTCTAACAGACCTTTTTATTATCATTCATTGGATTTTATATGTAAATTCCAGACATTTTCATTTAGTAGTTTCTTTGCAAACAGCGTTTCACTTTTCAAACATTCAAGCAAACTGGGTTTTTTTTTCACTCCATTCATCTGCGGTGTCGGCTTCTTCCGGCGGCTGCTCTGCGCTGTGATCGGCTCCTGCTTGGGTTTTGTCCGGCGTGTTCAGTGGGGTTAATCCAGATGTTTTTGCAGGTTTCTGTGTACGTTCACTGGCTTTTGCGGTGAGTGTTCGGCAGGTTTGTGGCGACTTTCCCCTGCGCTACGACGGCCCTGTGGTGCTTGCTGAATACACCGCAGGGTCACCAAAATTGGATCGCCGAATAACACCGAATTGAAGAGAACAAAAAGTCACCGATCGTGCTGTGACTTTTTGATTCTCTTTGAATAACCCTGTATGTTTAGTTGTCTTCGATGTTCTACCGTGATTTGTATTTTTGGCCGTTTCGTATTTTCAATTCGGCCGATCTTTAGTTTTTCGGAAATAAAAAATTAACAAAAATGGTGATTTTTGTCCAGATTAGAAGCACGTGTCCTGAAAATAATCTGTGCAAATTACACGGTAAATTGTACAGGCTGACTGTCATATTAGCTCATAGTATCACTGTTTTGAGTTTTGCAGTGTGACAGTGTTTATGTCTCATTCTGTGTCTTACAGGTTTGTGTAAGTCACGGAGTCAACATTAACCTCAACCATCTGACGTACGTGAGTAACCACTTACTGCTCTCTGAGTACTGAATGCTCACCATGTCCCGGACACAGGCTTCACTTTACAGACAAATACAAACAATAACTGCGGCGTCTCTAGAAAAATGAAATATAAATACACTTAACCTCCCTGGCGGTCTAATTTTTTCAAAATTTTGTGTCTAAAGGCGTCTCAATTTTTTTTAAAGGAAACGTGTTTTTGTACATAGTCAGCCTGTAATAATTAGGAATCACGCACTGAAATCCGTGCAATCAAGAGTTCTTACTGGTAAAATCCTTTATAAATAAAAAAATTAAAAATAAATAGTAAATACACTGAGTCCGATAAAGTTTGAAACACGATATAATAATTTATTATCCCAAAAATAATTATCCAAAATAATGCAAATAAATGATATTCTATAAAATACAACAAAAAACACTGAAATCTGTCTGCAAACAAGAGTGAGAGGATGTATGGTCTGTTTCTTATCCTGTACTGCGACCTAGTGGCCGTTCATAAACATTACACTGTATAATCCAAAGTGTAAACTGTAAAAAGATTTATTTTATGCTGGTCCCACCCCCCCCCCCGCATTGCGTGACTCGCAGGGAGCCTTCCATGAAGCAGCTTGCCGTGATCACACTGCGAAGGACAGCAAGGGAGCTAAGAGGAGATGAGTAAACATCCAGCCCGAGTGTGGCTCGGGGTTACCGTTCGTGGTAGCAAAATTTAACCCCGAGTCACACTCGGGAATACCGCCAGGGAGGCTAACAGAACATTTTTGTTTTTAAATAAATCTGTTTGTTCTTTAGTTTCTTGTTACTTTGTTACTAGAACCCAAAACCACTTCCATTTTTACAAAAGCAACAACAATTCAGTAGTGTGACTCCGTGCCTAGTGTGTTTGTGAGTAAAGTGACAGTAATATATTGCCACACTTTTTGTGCGCATCAACATTCTCCGTTGTGCGCTGCGTCTGCATTTTTTTACTAGATCCATCAAAAATGACGGCCACTACCTTGTCTTCCGTCAAAAAGTATGTCTGTTTTGCGCAGTCCGCACAAAATGCGTTCGTCTGACGGATTTGTGTAAAAAATTATATTGCGCTCACTTATTTGTGCGCGCAATGGCACTTTGCGCACATTTTTACGCGCACAATTTCCCGACGGATGAAAAAATGCACGAGGAATGTGATACCAGCGGTGTTTTTCGTGTGTTAGTGTTTAACACTGCGTGCAAAAAAGCATGCGTTTTGCATGAGTTTTTGCATGAAGAATGTAATAGTGCCCATCATCTGTTACTTAATGACTAATGTTTATGAATATTCAACATTTATCCTATCAATGTTCTTGAACCCAGGACATACTTGAAAATCAGAGAAATCTCAATGTATCCTTCCTGGTAAAATCCTTTATAAAAAATATATATAAATAAATAAATCCTGCCTGCTCCAGTGTTCAGCAACTACATAAATACCCACAAAACCCTACTATACCGTTTTAAATCACTTTTTATTTATTTATGCAGTGTGAATATTCCCAATTTATACTTAATGCATGATTCACTCTACTAGGCCCAATTGGCAGCCAGACGACGCCATCTGCTGGCCAGAAGGAGCTATTGCATCTGAGGCTCTGTGCTGAAGCTAGTGGAAATCTGTCATGGTTATTCAGAGAGAGGTGAAAACCAGGAGAATTGTCAGGAGAATGAACAATCTAGACCAAATAGCCAATTTGGAAAGTGAGATAAATGGGAGAATTTTTCTGGTTTGACTATTTTGACCTAGAATTTTCACTTCTCCAGTCATTCTCCTGGTTTTCACCTCTCTCTAAATATCCCTGTGTGTCTTACTGACACATTTACACTGATGATATTGTAGCACCTTGGGTGTTGTGACTGAGGTGCTAAAACATTGGGGGGCTTCTGGGACCCAAGCGGAATGGGATTTCACTTGCAATAAATGAAATTCCTCTGCGTTATTTGAGTAATACAGAAAATCGACTATTCTTGATATCACGTGCTTTGGATATCTAGTATATTCTACATTGATATTAAAGGGGTAAAATCTCTGGGTTTAATGTGTTAAAACCATTTGTGTTAAAAAATATATTTGTTAAATAATTTGTTGACCCCTTCCCACATAGTACGTCCTGTGGGAAAATCCCCTTAACTACCGCGGACATACTATGTACTTCACGGTCGTCTAGCCTCTCTCCCTCCCTATACTCTCCTTTCTGGCCGGGTTCCCGTGGCGGTCTGGCAAGACTGGAGTCTGTCCTGCCTATTCATGGGACCCAGCCGTCGTGATGATTTACAACGTCAATGTGTGTGACATCATCGCCAGGCGCCCCCGGTGCCTGAAGTAGAATTTAGGAAAGGGGGGTGGCTAAATTGGAGCCTTCTCCCTCCCATCGGCTCAACTTAGGAAAAAAAGAAAGGCACCATTGGAAAGGGGAGTTTCTCCCCTTTTCAGTGGTGCCTATATTTAAACCCTTAGGTGCCAGATTGCGATTCGGTTGCACCAAATAGCAATTCAAACCCGGAAGTGGCTGACATCTTGGATGTCAGCCAAGCCTCTCTGTCACCCCCACCCACAGACGCTTTCACCATATGTGTGATGACAACAGTGGACCAGTTAACCCCCTAGCTGTCAAATGGAAGTAGGGGGATCCATTGGCTTTCTGTACCTCCCGATATGTGGGAGCTAGAGTGTCATGTATGATATCATATAATTATCATTGGAAAGGCCTGATCATGGTCTTTCCAATGATATCAAACATGACTAGGTTTGGTGTAAAAAAATAATTGTAAAAAAAAGTGTTTTTTTTAAAAACACTTATTGTCTGGGGTATAATAAAATAGGTCTTCAATTTATGTTTAAACATGATGAGTATTAAACGGTCAACATGAGCTCAGTGCACAGAAGTGAACTGTCTCAGCAGTGAACGGTTAAAAAGCCAAAACATGCAAAAATTTTGTATTTCTATTCTCAGGACAAAATTTTTTCAAACTGCTTGGCCGGGGTCTTTTTTGGTGGCTGTAGATTTTGGGGACTAGATTTCGAAAAAGTGTGTTTTTCCCATTTTTTTCAACATATTTCATAATTTTCTTATAGTAAATTACACGATCTGATGGAAATAATGGTATTTTTAGAAAGTACATTTAATGGTGAGAAAAACTTTATATAATATGTGTGGGTTGAATAAACGAGTAAGAGGAAAATTTGACCTAAAAACCAGCAGCACAGAAACGTAAAAACAGCAGTGGGCACTTTCGGACAAACGTAAAACCGCCCGGTAACTAAGAGGTTACACTTTTCTATAGGTTATTGGCTTGTGTTAGAATCATTAGTTACTCCTGTTTGGAACAACTGACCCCCCCCCCCGGTTGTCACTTACACTTTTTTTTTACCTTCTTCGGAACCCGACACAGACATTGTATTTGCTGCTTAAATAAATTATTTGTTTTTTTATCAGAAACCAATGGACCCTTACAACTGGGGATGTTATCCAAGTGAGCCAGGATATGATCCATATGACGAACCATGCACCCCGGTGTACGACCCGTGCGATATGTATGCTATACTACCTAGCTATCATCTCACTGACATTACCCAGAGGCAGAGAAGCTGTATACCAAAGAATTACATCCTTGTGCCCCCATAACATTAACCCCCACAGAAAAAAAGATCCAGTTACTTCCAGGTGAGCAATTCATCTCATATGTAAATATCATAAGGATACTTTTTTAATTCTTTATAAATATATGTCATCTTCGGTATTGTATTCTGAACAGATATAGTATACACCTGCTGGTGGACAGTGTATGAATAATGCAAGAAAACACAGAAGCCCAGCTGATTTTATTAGTGCTGCTAAAATTAGAGCAATTACGGTGCAATTTCGTGGCCATTCGGCAAATTAAATGTTGGCAGTTCGCCAAATATTGGCATATTGCCAGCAAAATACAGTACCTGTTCGAAGGCAGTGAAATCCCCATAGAGAAGCAATGGTTAATCTATTCAGAAACCCCAAACTTGCAGAGAAATGTCAGTGAAATGCCCTGATGTTCGGTGGTTTCATTCGGCAGATTTATTCAGGCGAATCCCATAGGTTTAAATGTAAAAACAAAATCCAGTATTTATTCAATATCTAACATATTTTTATATTTTTATTCTTTTAATCTGCAGCGACAAGTCCCTTTATTTTTTTAGGACTTTTTAGGCATTTTCTGGGATTTTTACGGCAAAATTAGTTTTCTGATTTTTTAACCCTTTCGCTGCTGAGGCTTTTCCCGCCCCTATGCTGAGGTCATTTTTACCGGTTTCGCTCATCATGTTTAAACGTGTTTTGAAGGCTTATTTTAGTATATGACCCAGACATATTATATATCGTTCTTTCCGTCAGACTCGGTAGATTCATAATATGTCATTATTATATGTATACGTTATGTCATGTCTGTATATTATAACAAAAAATGCAATAAAATATGTATTTTCAATAATTTACAATGTGTAAAGTGTTTTTTTCCACATTTTAACATGCGAGCAATTGCGGTTATATTTTGTATGGGGTGCGCTTGTTAAAAAAATTAGAGATGGGGTCTCGTTACATTTTTTTTTGGGGAAAATGACACTATTTTTAACAAACGCACCGCATACAAAAATCGTTAGTGCAGCATCATTGTTCACATTATAATTGAAATGGGAACAATATTGCTGCATTAACAAACCAAAAAAAATAAAAAAAAAGTGTTTATTTTTTTTTTATTTTTTTTTTTAATTTATTTTTATTTTTATTTTTCATTTTTTTTTTTTTTTACAAAATTTTTCACTTTCATGTTTGGTATCGTTGGAACGGCCATGCTCTGGCCGATCCAACCATACCAAAATTTAACCCCTAGCTGCCACGGATCGGGAGATAGGGAGTTCATTGGAACTCCTATCTCCACAGTTGGTGGCAGTTAGGGGTTAACTCTAGGACTGGCGTCATCGTGCTACGCACGATGACGCCAGTCCTCTGGGGGAGTTCCCGGAGGCTTGGCTGACATCCAAGATGTCGGCCAGCTCCGGGAAAGGATCGCGAACCGGCGCTTTTCAGCGCCGATTCGCGATCCAGCTCCCCAGGGGTTAATGCCAGGCATCATTTGGAAGGGCAGGCTGTGCCCTTCCAAATGATGCCTGGGTTAACCCCCGCAGAGCCGCTGATCGGGAGGAGAGAGGTCTGAAGGACCTCCCCCCCCTCCCTTTCAGGCACCTCCTCCGCACATGCGGGGGGGCGCCTGAATTAGGTGTCATCGCGCCCCGCGATGACACCTAATTCTGGCGGCTGCTGGTCCGGATGCCGGGCTGACATCCAGGATGTCAGCCCGCACCGGAGGGGCCAGCGATCGGCCGGAACCCGGCCGAACGCTGACCCCAATGGAGGACGCGCTCAGCGCGTCCTCAGCACACCAGCGGGACTGCTGAGGACGCGCTGAGCGCGTCCTCAGCAGCGAAGTGGTTAAATAGCTTTATTTCTATTATTATTTATAGGACCTTATACGTTAATTCCAGACATTTTCATGTACTCGTTTTTTTGCAGACAGCTTTTAAAAGTTGCAGGTTTTTTTTTGTTGGTTTTATATATATATATATTAATATTATAAAAACCATCTTTTGTTTCTGTAACTGACCTTTTTTTTATTATTCATACGACCTTATATGTTAATTCTAGACATTTTTGTCCAATAGTGTCAATGTTTTTTTTTTTTTTTTTTACCTTATTCTCGGCTTTTCTGCTTTTTCCAGCGGCTGGTCGACGCTGAGTTAGGTAGAACGTCAGCTTTTTCGGATGCCTGCGGTGTTTTTTTGGTGGTTTTGCAGTGTTTTTTCCGTTCAATGCGGCTGTTTTTCAGTTGCGATCGGCAGATTTTCCCTGCACTTCGGAGACCCTGCGGTGAATGATAAATTCACCGTAGGGTAGAGGAATTTGATTCCACGAAGTGCGGGGAACAAGAGAGCACCGGAACGTCACTGACATTTCGGTGCTCTCTTAATAATCCCTATAGTAATGATATTATAGTAACAGATCTATGAATGTGAGATGTATTATTTCACTTAGGCAGATGTAACTGATCACAGGTGAAGTTTTCTTTTCTGTTAGCCGACATCTAGATGAATACAGTTATTCAAAATGTCCAGTGTTTTTTCAGTGTTTTCATAAATATAATAAAATAGATAATTAAGATGAAGATGAAAAAAATATTTAAGTAGAAGTTGTCACGATGTCTCTGGGGAAATACCCTGGGATATCTTGTTTCTACAAATAAATACTTTTTTACTT
This sequence comes from Leptobrachium leishanense, assembly GCA_009667805.1. Taxonomy (NCBI): domain Eukaryota; kingdom Metazoa; phylum Chordata; class Amphibia; order Anura; family Megophryidae; genus Leptobrachium; species Leptobrachium leishanense. The sequence goes on from CM019063.1 coordinate 557,436,653, forward strand.
TTTAGGTACTTCACTCTCATTCCTATCTACTAAGCTGGGCCAAACACCAAGAGGAATTCTTCTGTCTCTTTATTAGCTTTCTTTGGTAAAGACTAGCTATGTAAGAACATGAACACCTCAGAACATGGTCTCCCTCTAACTCTCGCGCTGCCAATCACTCCCACAAATCTCATTCCCACCTTCTTTTTCTCACCCTCCTGCTGTTACTCTATTCAGGTGACATATCCCCTAACCCTGGCCCCACAACACATCCAATACTTCCCTCTCATCCTATCTCCACCGCACATAAATCACCTCCCTGCAAGCCCAGCAACCTCATTCCCATAATCCCTCAGCGCCTGTCCTCTTTCTCCTGTGCCCTCTGGAACGCTCGCTCTGTGTGGAACAAACTCACAGTAATCCATGACCTCTTCCTTTCAAACTCCTTCAACCTCCTAGCTTTAACTGAAACCTGGCTAACTCCCTCTGACATGGCCTCCGTTGGTGCTCTCTCACATGGCGGTCTACACTTGAGCCATACCCTCAGACCGGGTGAGAGAAATGGTGGTGGGGTCAGACTCCTGCTCTCTCCCACCTGTACCTACCAGCATCTCCCTCCAACCCCATCCCTCTCCTTCTCCTCCTTCGAGACACACTGCATCCGCCTGTTCTCTCCTCTGGCTCTCAGGGTGGCAGTCATCTACCGCCCACCGGGACCAACCTCCCAGTTCTTTGACCACTTTGCTACCTGGCTTTCTCACTTCCTGTCTTCTAATCTTCCATGCCTAATTCTCGGGCACTTCAACATTCCCATTGACGATCCTTCCGCCCCTGCTGCCTCCAAACTTCTTTCACTCACGTCCTCCCTTGGACTCACACAATCCTCCCTCCTCCCTACCCACTGCGATGGTCACGCTATTGACCTTGTCTTTTCCAACCTCTGCTCCATTTCTGAGTTCAACTGTCGCCCTTTCCCCATCTCTGACCACCACCTTCTCTCTTTCAACCTATCTGGACTTCCTAAACACCCTGCTCCCCCACCCCGCATACACACTCGCATAAATCTACATGCTGTGGACCCCCATCAATTCTCCAACCTACTTCACCACCTCCCTCATACCTCATCCTTCACCTGCCCTGATGCTGCCACTAATCACTACAACACTACACTTATCTCTGCTCTCGACACTCTTGCTCCTCTTCGACTCTGTAAGACCCCACGCCGCCAGCTTCAGCCCTGGCACACCCTCCAGACTCGCTACCTGCAAAGATGCTCCCGCACCGCAGAGCGTGCCTGGAGGAAATCCCGCTCTGAAGCTGATTTTGTTCACTTCAAGTTTATTCTCCGGTCATACACCTCTGCCCTCCACTTGGCCAAACAATCCTTCTTCTCATCTCTTATATCTACGCTGTCCTCCAACCCTAAACGGCTCTGGTCCACCTTCAACACCCTCCTCTACCCACCTGCACCTCCCCCCACAGCTGCCTTCAGCGCTCAAGACATGGCAGACTACTTCCTCAGTAAAACTCTAACTATCAGAAGTAACATCCCAACACAAGATAGTTATCTGCCACCTCCACTCCTACAGGTCCCCTCTGCCACCCTCTGCCGCTTCCTCCCAGCCACTGAGGAGGAAGTCAATTCCTTATTGTCCTCCTCACATCTCACCACGTGCCCGCTCGACCCCATTCCCTCACATCTATATTCCTCCCCTCTCCTCCTCCCTCACCCCTGCTCTCACACACATCTTCAACCTATCTCTCTCCACTGGCTCCTTTCCATCCACCTTCAAACACGCGCTAGTTACCCCTTTACTAAAGAAACCATCCCTAGATCCCAACTCTCCATCCAATTACCGCCCTGTATCCCTGCTTCCCTTCACATCAAAGCTCTTAGAAAAACTAGTCTTCAACCACCTCTCCCTCTTCCTGTCCTCCAATTCCCTACTTGACCCCCTGCAATCTGGCTTCCGTCCCCTACACTCAACTGAAACTGCCCTCACCAAAGTCACCAACGACATCCTAACTGCTAAAAAACACAGCCACTATTCTATTCTCATCCTGCTTGACCTCTCGGCTGATTTTGACACTGTTGACCACCCCCTCCTTCTACAGACCCTCAACTCTCTGGGTCTCGGTGACACTGCACTTGCTTGGGTTGACTCCTATTTATCCAACAGGTCCTTCTGTGTGTCCTTTGCTGGTAACTCCTCCTCCTCATTGCCTCTATCTGTTGGTGTACCTCAAGGCTCTGTCCTTGGTCCTCTGCTCTTTTCCATCTACACCTCCTCCTGGGCAAAATCATCAACAGCTTTGGCTTTAATTACCACCTCTACGCTGATGACACTCAGATCTACCTCTCTACCCCTGATCTCTCTCCCCCTGTCCTTTCCAAAGTCAGTGACTGTTTATCTGGCATCTCCTCCTGGATAGCCTCCCACCACCTAAAGATCAACATGTCCAAGACTGAGCTCCTACTTATTCCTCCCTCTAATGCCTCCCCACCTCCTGACTTCTCTATCACGGTGGAGGGTATCACCATCTCCCCATCAAACCAAGTTCGCTGTCTTGGAGTTACACTTGACTCTGCTCTTTCCTTCATCCCCCACATCAAGTCTCTTTCCTCCTCCTGCCGATACCAACTGCGTAATATTTCCAGAATTCGGCCATTTCTTACCGCTGTCACCACAAAACAACTCATACACGCCCTGGTAATCTCCCGACTCGACTATTGCAATAATCTCTTATCTGGCCTCCCTCTGTCCCGCCTCTCCCCCCTACAATCAATCCTGAACGCCTCCGCCAGGCTAATTCACCTCACCCGCCGCTCTATCTCTGCCTCTCCCCTCTGCGAGTCCCTTCACTGGCTCCCCATCCACTGCAGAATTAAATTCAAAATCCTTATCCTTACCTACAAAACCCTCACTAACTCAGCTCCCCACTACCTGTCCTCACTAATCCCCAAATACACCCCAGCCCGCTCCCTAAGGTCAAACAGTGACCTGCGCCTAGCTTCTCCCCGCATCACCTCTTCCCATGATAGACTGCAGATTTCTCACACGCGCAGCCCCCACTCTCTGGAACGCTCTCCCTCGTACTGTCAGACTTTCCCCTAACTTCTCTTCCTTCAAACGCTCCCTGAAAACATTCCTATTTAGTGAAGCCTACCACCCAACTCACTGACGCAACCATCAATCACTCTCACCTTACAGTCCTCTCCTCCTCTTTCCAACCCCAACCCTCCCAGATTGTGAGTTCCTACGGGAATAGGGCCCTCATCTCCTCCTGTACTGTTTGTCAAATGTTGTTCAATGTATTGTAACCCTGTCTATACTGTGCCTATTGTACAGCGCTGCGGAATATGCTGGCGCTTTATAAATAAAGAATAATAATAATAAGGGTCCATGAACTATTAACATTTTCCAACTATTAAGTAGCCACAAAACATAATATATTAATTATAATGACAAGGCCATTTGTTTATTTGTCATTGCATATTTACTGACATTCTAATCTGCTTTATGTTTCACCAGTAATATATTAAATAGTTTTACATCCTTATAGGTGAAATACAATTTAATGTTTTTCTCAGACACTGACATATTCCTGGAAAACGTACCCACAATCATATACGTTGACCACACCGCCAGCCAGAAAGCTATCAAATGAGGCTTTAACACATAAAAATAGATAAATGGCAGGAGAAAATTCATAAAATAAAATGGGTCAAAACACAATAGCTACCTCACTTTTTCTGTATCTTACATTACTGTTACAATGGTTTATAAATTTACTGTGTGGTCACTAATTGTTAATTTATGTAACTTCACTCTGTTATGTAATGTATTCAGGCATTCTGATACGCAGCCCGTGATTACATGCATCATATTGTTTCATGTCTGGACATGTCTGGCTCACTTGAGGCAGGGGGGGGGCAGGGTATAGTTCTCCATTGTCTCTAGCCCCTCCTGGAACTGTATATATACAAAAAAGATGGTGAGTCTGTCTGTTCCATTCTAATCCTGAAAGACCTCAGATCTACAGCCTCAGTTTATTTCTGGTTTTTTTTTAGCAGGCTCTCTACATGAACCCGTCTTTAAGCTGTGGCTAAAAGGACTGGAGAAAGGCACGAGAGTCAAGAGGAGAACACAGGGTTCCAGCAAGGAAAGGAAGCGGCAATGTTTCATACAAAAATCAATTTGGACAAAACAAAAATGAACGTGTCTAATTAATTGTTAAGAGTTACAGAGGTCACTTACTTAGAATGTATAGCTAAGAGAAAATACCTATCTAACCCTGACAATCTGGGAAATATCCCAGCCATTTGCCACACATAAATCAGCTAGTAATACAGTGGGACATCATGGTAGTGCTCAGACATACAGGGTTATTTAAAGAGTGCCGAACTGGCCCCGACATTGCATTAAACAGTGAATTTTCCCATACGGTGCAATTTCAGGGCCATTCGGCTATTCAGAAAGCTGTCAGTTCACCAAATACTGACAAAATGCAGCACTGAAATCCCCATAGAGAAGCAATGGTTAATCTATTCACAGACACCGAACAGCAGAGAAATGTCAGTGAAATGCCCTGATGTTCAGTGGTTTCATTTGGCAGGTTTATTCAGGCGAATCCCATAGGTTTCAATGTTAAAAATATTCCCATTTTATATTCAATATCTAATAAACCGTTTATTCTTTTCATCTGCAGCAAAAAGTTTCTTTTTATTTTTAGTTGAATTTTTGGGGGTTTTCGGCTAGTTTTTTTCCCGACTTTTTTAAAACTTGTGGTTACAGACCTTTTTTAATATTATTCATAGGACCTTATATATTATTTCCAGGCATTTTCACGCAGTAGTTTTTTTGAAAACGCTTGTTAAAAGTTGCAGTGGTTTTTTTCTTTTACCCATTCGGCAATTCGGCAGCTTTTTCCGGTGGCTGTTCGGCGGGTTGTCGGCTTTTCTCGGATCGATTGGGCGGTTTTGCAGCAGATCAACGGGTGCATTCAGCATTTTTTTTCTACGTTTTTTTTCAGATCGACTAAGCGGTTTTGCAGCGTTTTTTCAGTTGCGTTCGGCAGCTCGTTCACTGCACTACAGGGACCCTGAGGTGAATGCTGAATTCACTGCAGGGTTGGCAAATTTGATTCCCCGAAGTGTGGCAAACCGGAGAGCACCAAAATGTCGGTGACATTTCAGTGCTTTCTGAATAACCCTGATATTGTCCTGTTCACATGCAGAGGAAAGTCAGACTGTGGACCGGTTATAGAGGACGAGTTTTCTTTCTGTCTCCGAGCAAATTCGCCTTTGTGTTCATTTCTGGTCTAAACAGAATAATGAAACATTTTGGGGAAAATTATACAGCCTAAGGCTGCTGTCAGACGAGCGTAGTGTTCACGTCCGTGATTGCGCCTAAAAGTACGTCCGTGATAGCATGAAAGAAAGTCCATTGGAGCCTGACACATGAAGTACGTCCGCACTGAACTGCGGACGCATGACGGACGCTGCAAACGGACGCAGTTAGGCAAGAACGTAATACTGCTAGAACGGACGTGCGGAGTGCGCCACGTCCACAACGTCTGCATAGCTTTGTGTGTGAGTGATGGAGCGAGGTCAGACGGACTGCATTTATACGTCCAGCATTTTTGACGGACAGAATGTTTTTTCATTGTAATTTATTTTCCTGCTACATCAGTCAAAAATAACGCTCGTCTGACCCTAGCCTAAAAGTCCAGCGCTTGAGGTCAATATGGCAAATATCTCCACAGACACCATGTCCTTCCCTTTGGTGCTCAGATAGGCCGGGATCATGGCGATCCAGACACTGCAGAACATCAGCATGCTGAAGGTGATGTACTTGGCCTCATTAAAACTGTCCGGTAATGTCCTGGCCAAAA